>MJHO01000153.1:81951-404577 GCA_002076135.1 Xerophyta viscosa
CTGCAACTTGTCACAAGGTTCACCGAACATCTACGAAGACATTGCCGCCGTCGCACGGCTTCGCCGCCGCCGCGTCGCCGGAAAACGCTTAAAAATCGAAAATCGGTTAATCGAGGTACGCGTCCAAACTTTATCAAAACCACCGCATTATATTCGCAACACAGTCTAGGTGACGAGACACCGCCGTGGATTCACCGACGGCCAGCCACGGCGGCGGAAATAAAAAAATAAAAACGATAACCGAAAATAATTCTCAAATATCTCGGAATATACACGTCGAAATCAAATTTTGACATCACCATTAGATCCAGAACCATAGAAAACCCTAAAACACATATATAGGACGAGGAGGCCGGCGGCGAAACGCCGCCGGCCATTAAAGCTTGCGCGGCCACGAGCGCGAGCTCACGGCCGCTGTTTCTGTTTTTTTTTTTGGAGAAGACGACCGGCGCGACCGGCTGAGCCGGTCGTCTTTTTAAATTAAAGAAACTGGGCGCGGGTTTAGCCCGCGCCCATCCGACCGAGCTCGGGCTCGGTCGGTTTCAAACCGACCGAGCCTGGTTTCATTTAGACTGAGCCGTTTTCATTCGATCGAGCCCAAATCAATTCCGATCGAGTCAGTTTTAATTCTGACCGAGCCATTTTAAATCTGACTTAGCCATTTTGACCCTAGGAACCTATTTAGTGGTCCACACATATTTTTAATCAATTTTGATCACTTTTAATTGGATTTTAAGCTATAATTTTGTAATTTTTGTCTATAAAGATGGCTCTAAATATAAAAAATATCATAAATCTTTTAAAATAAGGTTAGAGTGAGGCGGTTAACCGATCTCTATACCTCATTAAATTATTTAAAAAAAATAATAAAAAAAAATAAAACTTAAAATCTTAAAATCTTTTAAAATAAGGTTAGAGTGAGGCGGTTAACCGATCTCTACACCTTATTAAATTATTTAAATATAAAAAATGACAAATCTTAAAACATTTTAAAAATAAGGTTAGAGTGAGGCGGTTAACCGATCTCTACACCTTAATAAAAATTAAATAAATGCAAAATCTCATAAATATCTTTTGGGTTAGAGTGAGGCGGTTAACCGATCTTTATACCCTATCTAATAAATTTTTTATTTTAAAAAAAAGGAAAAATAATTAAAAAAATGAAGATTAGAATGAGTGTTATCCGAACTCTACATCTCCAAAAATAAAAATAAAAAAAAAAAAAAAATAAAAATATTTTCACACACAAAATTCAAGAATAAAAAGAAACTCGCGTAGTCGATTACATTTTTAGCATTATCACATACATGCATATATTTAAATCTCATGCATAAAATGATGAATTCCCAAATTAAAAAATATAAGCCGTTTAATTGAGAGTACCCTCTTCGGAGGGGCGCTGTGGGGGTGTTCTGTCTTCCCCACACGTAACCGACAACGAACCCAAGAATCTCAACGTGCCTTATCCCGGTTTCCTAATTTTCCATAAAAATTAGGTGGCGACTCCAAACTTTCTTTCCCCCATCCGGAGGAAGGTCGTCAACAGATGGCGACTCCGCTGGGGACCCGTCAGGCTCATCAAAATTAAATGGCTTAAATTTAACATAAAATATCATTGACGCATATTTATTTTTGTTTTGATCATTTTATTATTGTTGCGTATATCTTTGTGTATATATTTGTTTTAGCAATCAATTTGCATACACATCACTGCATACACATAACCTCAGGCCTCGACCCGGCCTTAAGATCTGGGATAATATCGAAGCTCGTGTGCAATGCATACGGGTAGTCGTAAAACCCAGCCCTCAGCCTAGCCTATATGTTATCTGGGTAGTACCAGAACAGACATACTATGTATACTGGTAACCTGCGGAACCCCAACAATGACGGGCTATTAGAAACCAGCAACCTAAGACACCAATAGATGCATATCCTCATGTAACGACACTCATGACATCCAAAAAAAAATTCAATTCCTTTTTCCAAAAAAAAAAAAAAAAAACTCTTTAAAAAAAAAAAAAAAAAAACATTTTCTTTTCAAAAAGGGTTCTCGAAAATTATATATCTTATCAAATACATTTTTTTTTCTTTTCAAAAAAAGATAAACAAAAAAACTTTTCAAAAAAAAAAAAAATCTTTTCTTTTCATTTAAAAACAAATATTTCCAAATTTTTATTTTTCAAAAAAAAACATTAAAACAAAAATTAAAAAACAAATTTAAAATCATTTTCTTTTCTTTTCTTTTCCCAAGTTCATTTTTTTAAAATAACATTCTTTTCCAAAACAAATTTTTTTTTAAAAAAACAAAAAACAAAAAAAAAACGTTTTATCTTTGCAAAATCATTTCAATTTCTGTTCAAAAATAAAAATTTCAAAAATTATTATTTTTTATTTTTACAAATCTTATTAACAAAATAAATAAAAAATTTTAAAAATTTTGAAAAAAAAACTTTTCGAAGATTTCACACAATAAACAATTCTTTTTTTGAAAATTAAATTTCTGCATATCACTGACACACAGTTTCTTTACATAAGAACGGTCAAGACGACTATCGCGAAAAGAAGCCCTTATTTACTTCGGTCTCGACGCCACACTTCTACGTCAATGGCAGACAATGAGATGAACGAGCAGTTGATGAAAGAAAATGAAGATCTTCGCAGACAACTTAATGACATGGGTAAACAGCTTGAACGTTTGACTACAATGATGGCACAACTTGTTGAGCAAAATAACAATCTTACAAAATCGTCTGTACAACCTCAAGAACAGCAATCTGCACAACAACATCTATATGATCCTTACGGCTTACCAGAACAGCCCCAACACATTCCAACAATTCAACCAGAAACTCAAGGAGTATTGCCTCCCAATCCTCCGGTTATACCAGTCGCTGTCAGCATAGAAGAGAAACATGACTCCATCCCATCTGAAAATCAACAAATTGAAGACAAGGTAGAAACCATTCTAAATCGTCTGAATACTTTGGAATGCATCAGAGGAACAGTAGATCCAGCTCAGTACTGCATTGTAACTGATCTCGAAATTCCAAAGGATTTCAAAGTTCCTGACTTCGAGAAATATGATGGAACTGAGGACCCCCAAGTGCATATCTCTATGTACTGTAGTAAAATGGGGGCATATCTTAGGAACGAGAAGATGCTGATTTACTATTTTCAGGAGAGTCTAAAAGGACCAGCAATCCGTTGGTACCTGAATTTAAATAAAAATGAAATCAAAAGCTGGAAAGATCTTGCGAACGCTTTCCTCAATCAATATCAACACAACAAAGATTTAGCACCCGACAAATCTTCACTGAAGCTTCTGACTCCTAAGAAGGATGAAAAATTTCGCGCCTTTGCACAAAGATGGAGGAATCTCGCTGCACAGATTACTCCTCCAATGACTGAAAAAGAACTGATTGACGAATTTATGACCCTGAGCTGTCTAGACGATAGGATCAAAACTGTTTGTGCTATTTCATCCACCTTCACTCAGCTGATTACTGCCGGACTGAGAATCGAGCTTGCACATGACAATGTCTTCAAATCACCCGAAGAACAAGCAAAGAATAAGAAGAAAGAGAAAGAAATAAATAATATCAACGGTGCAGGCAATCTCAAACAGTCACTATATCGCGTTCCTACACAATACCAAGCAGCTGTGCAATATCAGGCCCCACCATACAATAATCAGTACTATCAGAACCAACAACTTCAGCAACATGCATACCTACCTCAGCAAGTCAATCAAAAATATCAAGTTCAGCATCAACAGATCCCAGCTCAGCGGCCACAAGCTCCTGCTCAACAACAAATCCCGAGGGCTCGTCAGTATCAACCTCCACGGGAACCTTTGCCTGTCCCCCAAATGGAGGTATATCGACATTTGGCTAAAGAAGGCATGTTGACGCCTATACCGGCTCGCCAATTCACGCCTCCGTTTCCTAAGTGGTACGATATAAATGCTTATTGTGAATTTCATAGTGGCGCCCAGGGTCACTCCACAAATAACTGCTATACTCTGCGAAACAAGATTTACGAACTGATTGACGCTGGAAAGATAAAAATCAATCCAGTGGACACAACACCGACAGCTACTGCAAACAATGCTGCTTCTACTAGTACTCATGACGGAGGAATCAATGACATCGACACGACTTTGTTCCAGAATGACTGACTACTTTGTTCTCTTTCTTTTCAATAAAGTCATGTTAGGACTATGTTTGCTCTGTTACTAGTCACTATATGTACTTGAATTCTTCTTTTATTACATTTTATCTTTTTAATGAATTATTCTTATTGGGAGTACAACTCGGAATGGATTTTCTTTAATCATAAAATTGCTTTATTTCATAAACTTCCACAATTTCACTAAACCTTGCAGAATGTAACGAACAATGTATACTTGACTATCAATAACTTGTCTAAAAAAGAGAAAAGAACATGCGCAAACATTTACTCCACTGCCTAAAAATTATCTAGTAACTAGAAGTATTCATGTAACCCATGTTTACTTTTACGTCAAACGATAACTTAAGGCATGAGTATGCAAAAGCACCTTAAAGCTGTATTTTATTAAGTAACTGGATTCTTTCATCACCAATGTTAGAATTCACGTCAAAAGATAAAATACAAAATAAGGAATATTGAAAAAATGTGCAAATATTCACTCCGCTTCCTTCAGTTGTCTAGTAACTAGAAGTATGCATGTGACCCATGTTTACTTTTACGTCAAACGATGACTTCTTAAGGTATGAGTGTGCAAAGAACTACAAAGCTATAACCGGATTCCTTCATCACCAATGTTGGAACTCGCGTCAAAAGATAAAATAGCAAAAGTAAAAAAAAAAAAAAGAAGAAAACTAGTTAGGCCGAAAACCTAAAAAGGTGGCTGGCCTAAGCATTTGACAAGTGAAAATTCAAGAATATGCATTCGAAAATTATATTCTGCAAAATTCATCATCTTATCACACAAACACTCGCTTCCACCTTGAAATGGGCAATTTCATTTGTAAATGAAGTTCATTCCGAAGTTGCATTCTTTCAACTTAGAGGATCAAGAAAAAGACAAATATGTACTGAGAAGAGAATAAAAGAAACATATTATAACTAGTTGTGAACTAAACAAATGTTCAACATGACTTGCTTGAAAGGAAATAAACTAGTAGTCAAATTCAAATTGGGGCAAATTTAAGAAAGTTGATCCATACGTCGAAACTGGGGCAAAATTTTCGTACGAAAATTTTGAGACTGAACAAACAAAGCAGGCACAGAGGACATTAAAAAAAAAAAAATATCAAAACAGAATACACATCGACAGCTGACAAAAACGCAGATCCGCAAAAGAAAGAAAAGGAATGAAGCAAATTTTGATCATAACTTTGATGAATCATCACTAGGCAAATTTTTCTCAGAAAATTTGTGAAGAAGCTGATCTCCAATATCAACAGCCGACAAGCTTACGAGATGTGACGACTTTGACAAACGACTGTCTGCAAAAAGAAAAGCAAAAGCAAAGACCAAATAGAAGAAAGAAGGGATGCCGGGGCAATGACTTTTTGAATAGTCGGGATGACCAAACACCCACAGCATAAAATTTCTTTTTACAAAACCTTTTTTGCATAAAATTTTTAACAACAAATATCAACTTCTAGCAAAATGAATTTTTCTCACTTTGATGAACAAATCATTAAAAAATCAAAAAAATCACGAATTTGACATCATAAAATCTTTTTGAGGCGTAGTCCTCACGAGACGCAGTTCTCGTCATAAAATCTTTTTGAGGCGTAGTTCTCATAAAATCTTTTTGAGACGTAGTTCTCATGAAATCTTTTGAGACGTAGTCCTCATAAAATCTTTTTTCATCACGAGACGACTGTCTTATTTTTCAAGTTTTACCTTGAGTCGACTGTGCTCTATCACGAGACGACTGTCTCATTCTACCTTGAGTTTTGAACCGATTGTGATATATTCATCGAGACGACTGATCTCATTTTTTTAAATTTATCTTTTAGCCGACTGTGCTTTTTATCGAGACGACTGATCTCATTTTTTAAATTTATCTTTTAGCCGACTGTGCTTTTCATCGAGATAACTGATCTCATTTTTTCATCGAGACGACTGATCTCATTTTTTTTTTAAATTTTAGCCGACTGTGCTTTTCATCGAGACGACTGATCTCATTTTTAAATCAATCTTTTAGCCGACTGTGCTTTACATCGAGACGACTGATCTCATTTTTGAATCTATCTTTTAGCCGACTGTGCTTTTCATCGAGACGACCGTCTCATTTTCAAATTTTACCTTGAGTCGACTGTACTCTATCACGAGACGACTGTCTCATTTTCAAATTTTTTCTTGAGCCGACTGTGCTATATCACGAGACGACTGATCTCATTTTTAAATCTATCTTTTAGCCGACTGTGCTTTTCATCGAGACGACTGATCTCACGTTTAAATCTATCTTTTGGCCGACTGTGCTTTTCACGAGACGACTGTCTCATTTTTCAAATTTTACATTCGAACCGACTGTGTTCTATCTCGAGACGACTGTCTCATTTTAAAAATTTTCCATGAACCGACTGTGTTCCATCACGAGACGACCGATCTCATTTTTTAAATCAATCCTTTAGCTGACTGTGCTTTACATCGAGACGACTGATCTTATTTTTAAAATCAATCCTTTAGCCGACTGTGCTTTCATCGAGACGACTGATCTCATTTTTAAATCAATCCTTTAGCCGACTGTGCTTTTCATCGAGACGACTGGTCTCACATTTTAAATCTAACACTTTAACCGACTGTGCTTTACATCGAGACGACTGATCTCATTTCAATTTTATTTTAAGCCGACTGCGCTACATTACGAGACGACTGATCTCACCTCAAATCATACTTTTAGCCGATTGTACTCTAATGAGAGACGACTAATCTCATTTCAATTTTAACATAAGCCGACTGTGCTGCATTGTGAGACGACTGATCTCATGTTGACATTTTGACTGTAACTCTGAAAATAAGGTAACTATACTCAAATTCTCTCGCTCTCTCCAGACAAAATGTGGTATCTCCTTATCTTTGTCCAATCCTTCTCCGAAGGATCGAACAAAGAGGGGCAACTGTTGACACCCCATTTTGTCCGGGTTCGTCCCGATTTTATTCGATAAACTCGATTAAGCTTAAAATCTTGATTTACATAATTAAATTTATTTTAGCTTAATTCGAGACTATATGGACGTACATAATTGTTTATAATTTTAACGAGGCCGCACACGAACGAGAAATTTTCGTAAAAACAAAAAATTTATTCTTGAGGGGCTATATATGCCAATAATCAATATACGAGTCCGGCAGTTTGCAAAATCAATAGGGCCCGTTATTGTAATTTAGCAAAAATGTGGATTTTTGGCGTAATATCAAAAAATCGCACTTGAAGCGTTCGCTGCTGCCGCTGCCGCGCCCGCGATCTCCGGCGACGCGCGAAAGAAGCGGTCGTGAGACCTCACCGCGTCGTCAGCGCCTCGCACGCTGCATGGCGTCTATATATACGGGGTGTCGCCGGCGATCGGGATGGAGAAGCTCTCGGCCGAAAAACAAGAAATCAAGAGAAAACAAGAGGGATCAAGAGAGAGCCTACTGCAACTTGTCACAAGGTTCACCGAACATCTACGAAGACATTGCCGCCGTCGCACGGCTTCGCCGCCGCCGCCGTCGCCGGAAAACGCTTAAAAATCGAAAATCGGTTAATCGAGGTACGCGTCCAAACTTTATCAAAACCACCGCATTATATTCGCAACACAGTCTAGGTGACGAGACACCGCCGTGGATTCACCGACGGCCAGCCACGGCGGCGGAAATAAAAAAATAAAAACGATAACCGAAAATAATTCTCAAATATCTCGGAATATACACGTCGAAATCAAATTTTGACATCACCATTAGATCCAGAACCATAGAAAACCCTAAAACACATATATAGGACGAGGAGGCCGGCGGCGAAACGCCGCCGGCCATTAAAGCTTGCGCGGCCACGAGCGCGAGCTCACGGCCGCTGTTTCTGTTTTTTTTTTGGAGAAGACGACCGGCTGAGCCGGTCGCGACCGGCTCAGCCGGTCGTCTTTTTAAGTTAAAGAAACTGGGCGCGGGTTTAGCCCGCGCCCATCCGACCGAGCTCGGGCTCGGTCGGTTTCAAACCGACCGAGCCTGGTTTCATTTAGACTGAGCCGTTTTCATTCGATCGAGCCCAAATCAATTCCGATCGAGTCAGTTTTAATTCTGACCGAGCCATTTTAAATCTGACTTAGCCATTTTGACCCTAGGAACCTATTTAGTGGTCCACACATATTTTTAATCAATTTTGATCACTTTTAATTGGATTTTAAGCTATAATTTTGTAATTTTTGTCTATAAAGATGGCTCTAAATATAAAAAATATCATAAATCTTTTAAAATAAGGTTAGAGTGAGGCGGTTAACCGATCTCTATACCTCATTAAATTATTTAAAAAAATAATAAAAAAATAATAAAAAATCTTAAAATCTTAAAATCTTTTAAAATAAGGTTAGAGTGAGGCGGTTAACCGATCTCTACACCTTATTAAATTATTTAAATATAAAAAATGACAAATCTTAAAACATTTTAAAAATAAGGTTAGAGTGAGGCGGTTAACCGATCTCTACACCTTAATAAAAAATTAATAAATGCAAAATCTCATAAATATCTTTTGGGTTAGAGTGAGGCGGTTAACCGATCTTTATACCCTATCTAATAAATTTTTTATTTTAAAAAAAAGGAAAAATAATTAAAAAAAATGAGATTAGAATGAGGTGGTTATCCGAACTCTACATCTCCAAAAATTAAAAAATAAAAAATAAAAAAAAAAGATAAAAATATTTTCACACACAAAATTCAAGAATAAAAGAAACTCGCGTAGTCGATTACATTTTTTAGCATTATCACATACATGCATATATTTAAATCTCATGCAAAAAAATGATGAATTCCCAAATTAAAAAATATAAGCCGTTTAATTGAGAGTACCCTCTTCGGAGGGGCGCTGTGGGGGTGTTCTGTCTTCCCCACACGTAACCGACAACGAACCCAAGAATCTCAACGTGCCTTATCCCGGTTTCCTAATTTTCCATAAAAAATAGGTGGCGACTCCAAACCTTTCTTTCCCCCATCCGGAGGAAGGTCGTCAACACTATTTATTATTTAAATGAACTTGATATTGTTAAAAAAAAAAAAAAAAATCACTCCTCAAGATGAAGTTTCGAGGCCAACTAATTATTCTTATTGGGCATGACAAATGCTAACAATTTCAAGTTATGCCAATTCTTGGATAGTTTTGGCCACTTCTTGAAATCAGACATTTTATAAATCAAACAATTATGCGTCACAAAAATCTCATAAATTTTCTAGCCTTCACAGGGCTCGTAGTCACAAGATCGATGAATGCAAGATATTCAACTCAATGAAAAATCAATGTATGAATTCCCGACAACATCATTTTCAACATCAAACTGTTACAGTTACAAACAATAATTCTGTCGCTGAATCTTCTTTCTCTGTAATTAGTCTGTAATTTACTTTGGATGAACTAGATGCTTTCTTTCAATATACACAGTCTCAATATACTATTTTTAATGTAGCTTTGGTTCTTCAAAATCTAGCTTTTTTTTGCACTTTTTCGTAGTTTCAAATAACAAATCTTGGCTTCCTGATTCTATTTTTACAATCATATGACTTCTGATTAAAGTCTATTTTCTACTAAATCTTCTGATATCTCTATTCCACCAATCCACATAGCCTATGGAAATGCTTTGCATACAACACATGTAGAAGATATTTCAAATTCTTAACTTTCTGGCTTAATGCATATCTTGATCCGTCATTAACTCATAATCTTATTTCGGTTGGTCAACTACGAGCTTAGACTAAAATAACATTTTCTTTTTCTGATTGCATTATGCAGAATGCTTGAACTGGAAAGGTTCTTAGGATATGCCGTAAACCAGATGGTATTTTTATGTTGGATAATTTGCATCTTCCACCATCTTATTCAGTTGTTGTTTCGACATTTTCAAATAAATCATGTATTTGATATTCAAGCTTAGGTTATACTTCAATTTCTAAACTTCACTATCCTTTTTTGCGATATTCAAATGGGCTCAGTTATTTTAGAAAATTTTGATTATGTTCTATGTCAATTAAGCAAGCAATCAAAACTCCTCTTTCAAATTGCACCTCAAGAGCAAATAGACATTTTGATTTAATTCATTGTGATGTATGAGATCATTCTCCAATCTTAACAAGGTGGTTCTCGATATTTTTTTTAAAATTTTGTTGATGATTACTCTCGTTTTTATCTAGATATATATTTTCAAAAGTGAATCTAAGTTATTGGGCGAAACGCCGCCGGCTATTAAAGTTCGGCCGCAACTTGCGGCCGATCATAAATGAGGAAGACGACCGGCTGAGCCGGTCGTCTTTTTAATTTAAATCAATTCGGGCGCGGGTTTAGCCCGCGCCCCTTTGACCGAGCTCGGGCTCGGTCGGTTTCAATCCGACCGAGCCCAGTTTCAATTAGAGTGAACCAATTTCAATCCGATCGAGCCCAAATCAAATCTGACCGAGCTATCTTCAATTCTGACCGAGCCATTTTAATTATGACTTAGCCATTTTGACCCTATGAACCTATTTAGTGGCTCTAATTTATTTTTAATCAATTTTACTGGTCACTCTAATTTTACTGGTCAGCTGCAATACCTTCACTAAGTCGTTTTCCATAAAAAATTTCAGCATCTGTGTCTAAACTCAAACTAGTATCTCGTCGATCATCTTGAATTTGAGGGGGATGTTAAATTATATATGTAGATTTTTTTTACGTATCTCTTATTCTTTTTGTCGCTTATTTCTTTTATTGTTATTTTCTTATATACAATAGTTTATCTCTTAATATATAAAAAGTACTTATTATAATAAACATATAATATATTTCAAGTTAATTTCTTATTAATAATATTGAGTTCAAGGTTTAAAAAGTACCTCGTCATCAATAGCTGATTGCTAAAAACAATACAGTGCTGATTACAAACAATTTTAAAACGGAAAATTGCCTATCATGTCCCCTATTTTGGGGGATCACAAATCAGCTCATAAAACGTATTTTTAATGGCTAATTTTGTAAAAAAAAATAAAAAAATAAAAGCAAATCAGCCACTGAAAATACATTTTTAGGGACTAATTTGTTGCAGTCAAAACTTTGGGGGCTGATCCGCAAAAACCCCATTTTAAAAACTAGTGTCTAAAATCTGCATTTTTCTTTAGACCTTTGCTTCTGTCACTGTTAGTTTTTTTCTTTTTTTTTCTTCTTTTTTGTATTTTTAGAATATCAACTCCTGCTTTTCTATGGTCCTTTCAAATAAATAAATAAATAAATAAATATTCTGGTTCTTGTTCCAAATAAATATTTATCAACAAAAATTTGCATTAAACTTATTAGCTATTCTGGTTCCAACTAAAACAAGTACTAACCATTACACATAGAAATTAGATACTGGCTATTACATGCCACAAACAGGTACGAGGGACTATTTGGCCAATTGTTTTTCCTATATTACCCAGCTTATAATGCTAACTAGTTTTGCACTCATGCTTTTGCACTCATGCATGTTAGTTATAAATCTTATATAAATTATAATAATAAAATACCAAACATTTTTTTTTTCTATTTTCATACTTCTAAAATTATATCTAATTATAATTTATATTAACTTTTATAATTTAAATTAAATTTGTCTTTATCATATCCATAAGCAATCATCTTGAGTAAATACTTGACAAACATAAGTTGCACTCTATCAAGTATCTATATCATTTATCTCCACTTATAATATATATATTCTTTTCTCTTATTTAATTGTATATTTAACAAATTTTAATATGAATTTATCTTATCAACTATTTTATTTGTCAAGTCCGCTTCTCACATTCACTTATCTAAAAATTGATGTCAATATGTATCTTAAGGTAGCTTAGATAAGCAAAATATTTTATTAATGCACCGCTAAGTCCATTTTAATTAAATAAATTTCTTTTAAGGACAAATACTTATAATATTAATTTATAATAATTTTTGAGAGATAATTAGTTTCATAATACATTTCTTAAGTGAAATTCAAAAAAAAAAAAAATTGTATACAGTTTTAGCTCGAGGAACAAACACCACCTAATGTTTTAACGTAAACCTATTTAACCATTATCCATCATCCCAACGGATTCCCCTGCAGCAGTGAATTCATTTTTTGAATAATACCATATCAGCCCTCCCTTTTTAAAGGTTTACCGGATCAGTCTCTGAAAATGCGTGTCCAGGGGCTGATCCGACTATTTTAAAAGAAGGGGGGCTGATATGAAATTATCCCTTCCTTTTTATTGATCGTTGCCCCATCGGAATTAATTTTAATCCATCCAGCTACTGGAAGAGACCATAAAATTTTGGGTTGTAATTACTAATTAGAACTTCATCCAGCTACTGGAAGAGACCATTCTGGGCTATAGCAAGAATTAGGACCTTGGTTAGGCCCTGGGCCGACAATCACAGATCCAATGTTGTTGCGGCTCGTCTCCTGATCTCCGCTCTCCTCGGTTGTAGTAGCCCGTGATTGGTTGAGGCGAATTTCTCTCTCTCTCTCTCTTCCCGTCTACTCCAGTCTCCTTCCTGGCTTGCTTTGACTTCGCTGTGATACTTCTCCTAGCTTCCAACTCCACGTCGACAAGCTCTCGATTTCTCCTCACTTCTCCCAGAAAACGACAAATAACAACGAAAGCTCGCACAACACTCGTTCATCGATTCGCAACTCCCGCCCCCTTTAAATTAAAAGAAATTCATGATCGGCCCCACCTCTCGTCTGCTTCCATCTCCTGCTACACGACCATTGTTGCTCTCGTTTTCTCAACTAATAATCGTTAATGGCCGCGGACATAGAGTCACAACCACCACCATCTCCGCCATTGCCGCCAGCAGAGGACGGGATTCAAGAATCCCTACTGGAACCGCAGCAAGCTCCGCTCGATCGCTCGCTGCGCAGGCTAGAGGCCTTCCTCTCTCTCTTTGGGTTCCAGCAATCCGCTTCTCTGCTGCGATTTCTGTTCTCTTGCTCTACTTTTGTTGTTCTCGGGATCGGCGTGCCGGCAACGTCGATTTATTTGTGCTTCTGCTCGGAGGATGACGTGGGAAGGTACCAGATCGAGCGATACGATCTCTACGCTTTTGTATTCGAAGCGATTCTGGCGGCATCTTCGCTCATTTGCGTGTCTAGGAATTTGTTCAAGTATGGGATCAGGAAGTTCTTGTTTGTCGATCAGCATCATGGGCAAGTGGAAAGATTTCAGAACCAATACGTCAACAAGATCCGGGTAAATATTTAAGTTATTTTATCATTTGTTGTTCTTGTGATTGTTGTGTAATTGAGCCATTATTAACTTATTCAGTTCAGTAACGATATCAGTTCAGCTCTTGTCTATGTTTTTATCGGTTCTACCCCTCTTTAATATTACTTTTGCCCCTCTAAAGTGACAAGTTTATAATACTATAACGTGTAATGACAGTGTTGGATAGGTACATCATACTGCTATATAGTCATGTGAGAGTACTCCGGGTATTAGATTATGGTACATTGTTTAAACTATAGCGCTCCGGGTATTGTATAAGAGTATGACAGGAGCTAAACTCTTATTTCGAAACTTTGGTGCACTAAAGTTATATCTAAAACAACTTTTAGGGGCTGATTCCCGTAAAATACATTCAACCATTGTTTTCGCAAAATACGTTGAAACATAATTTTTCTTTTGTTTTGCTAGACATTGTGTTAGCAAAATACATTTGAAACAAATTTGAAACACCATGTACCAGATCAATAGGAAGTATCATATGTTTCTTTTTCTTCCGATGCAAACAATGGCAGATAAAGATAGACAAGGGCTCAACACATTTCTTTTCTCAATTATAGGGTCATAATAAGATGTTGTTAAGGAACTATGTATTGGGAACATATTTCTAGGACGAATTCATTATCTAATACAATATTTTGGAAATAGGAGCATACATTGAAGAGAAAATGCTAGGAATTTTAAGTTTTGTTACTTGAACTATAGTTCGACGTTTCGTTTGGCACACCTTGTGCCAATCGAAACGTCTCGGAGTTGGCACCGGAACGGTGCCAGGTCGGCAGGCACGGGTTTTCTTTTTTGTTTTTTTTAAAGAAGACTGTTCATCTTCCTCACTTTCGCGAGGAAGATGAACAGTCGTGGCTCTGACACTTTTTTTGTTCTTCGTCGCGCCGGTGGCGCGATTTAAGTGGTCACGTGCGTGTGAAACCTTTTTTGGCATTTTTGGCGAATCGGGCCCCCCTTTAATTGGTTATTCGCGAACAACGCCCTCCTAATTTATTTTGGCCAAATCGCGGCCCTTTACGCTAAAAAATGACAAAAATATTCTTATCTTAATATTTCGGTCATCACTTTTTTGTACAGTACTCCAAATGAGCTAAAATCGGTCCTGTTTGAAAGATATTTGAGTTCTCTTTCAAATGGGACTAGTTTCACTGTATTTAGAGCTCTGTACGAGAAGTTATGTCAAAAATACCGAATCAGTGTCAAACTACTACCGTATTTGACAGCGTCTCGGTATTTTTAGTATAACTTTTCGTAGATAGCTCCAAATGAGATGAAACCGGTCCCATTTGAAAGAAGACTCAAAGAGCTTTCCAAAAAGTATAAAATGAATACTAGGACATGCCGGCGAACACCTGCGAACAACCGCGAACACCTGAGAACACCTGCGAACACTTTTCTGTATAACTTTTTGTAGAGAACTCCAAATGAGATGAAATAAGTCCCGTTTGAAAGATATTTAAGTTCTCTTTCCAATAGGACTGGTTTCATTGTATTTAGAGATACGTACGAGAATTTATGTAAAAAATACCGAATCTATGTTAAGCTGCTACGGTATTTGACAGCATTTCGGTATTTTTAGTATAACTTTTAGTAGAGAGCTCCAAATGAGATGAAACCGGTCCCATTTGAAAGAGGACTCAAAAATCTTTCCAACAAGTATAAAATGAACACTTTGACATGCCAGCGAGCACTTGCGAACACCTGCGAACACTACAAACTCTTTTCTGCATAACTTCTTATAATATCTCCAAATGCAGTGAAACCGGTCCCATTGGAAAGATGACTCAAATATCTTTCAAACGGGATTAATTTCATTTCATTTGGAGTTCTCTACAAAAAGTTATGCAGAAAAGTGTTCCCAAGTGTTCGTAGGTGTTCGCGGGTGTTCGCAGGTGTTCACCGGCATGTCCTAGTGTTCATTTATACTTGTTGGAAGTCTGTTTGAGTCCTTTTTCAAATGCGACTTCATCTCATTTGGAGCTATCTACGAAAAGTTATACGAAAAATATCGAGACGCTGTCAAATAATCTAGCAGCTTGACACTGATTCGTTATTTTTGACATAACTTCTCGTACAAAACTCTAAATACAGTAAAACTAGTCCCATTTGAAAGATAACTCAAATATCTTTCAAACAGGACTGATTCATCTCATTTGGAGTTCTCTACAAAAAGTTATACAAAAAAGTGTTCGCGGTGTTCGCCGGCATGTCCTAATATTTATTTTATACTTGTTGGAAAGATATTTGAGTTCTCTTTCAAATGGGACCAATTTTATCTCATTTGGAGCTATTTACGAAAAATTATATTAAAAATACCGAGATGCTGTCAAATACCATAACAGCTTGACACTGATTCGGTATTTTTTATATAATTTTTCGTACAAAGCTCTAAATGTAGTGAAACCAGTCTCATTTAAAACAGAACTCAAATATCTTCAAACAGGACTAATTTTATCTCATTTGGAGTTCTCTACAAAAAGTTATACAAAAAAGTGTTCGCAGGTGTTCGCCGGCATGTCGTAGTGTTCATTTTATACTTGTTGGAAAGCTCTTTGAGTCCTCTTTCAAATGGGACCGGTTTCATCTCATTTGGAGCTATCTACGAAAAGTTATACAAAAAATACCGGAACGCTGTCAAATACCGTAGCAGCTTGACACTAATTCGGTATTTTTTACATAACTTCTCGTACAGAGCTCTAAATGTAGTGAAACCGGTCCTATTTGAAAGAAACTCAAATATCTTTCAAACGAGACCGATTTCAGCTCATTTGGTGTACTGTACAAAAAGTTATGACTGAAACACTAAGATAAGAGTATTTTTATTATTTTTCAGCGTAAGGGGCGCGATTTGGCCAAAACTAATTATGGGGGCGCTGTTTGCCAATAACCAATTAAGGGGGGGGACCGATTCGCCAAAAATCCCAACTTTTAAAAAAAAATTAAAAATTAAAAATCTTAAAAGTAACTTTTAAATATAGTAAAAAAATATGAAATAATATTTTATTATCAGCAAGGTCGAAACGGCACGGTCGGCATGTCTCGAGTCGGAATTCACCGAAACTCGATACTGCCCGAAACAGAAAACTTTGATTTGAACCGAACGAATATAAATGTGCAAACCGTACGAAACGATTCTTCTTCCATATTCAATAATAAAGAGTACACCTATATTTATAGAAGCTAGCCCTCCAAAATCCTACCAAATATTTTTCCTAAATATTCTTCTAAAAATTCTCTCCTAAAATAACTCTACATAATATCTTAATATTTCTTCTAATATCTTCCTAAAAATACGCTCCTAAAATAACTCCAAATAGTATCTTCTTTAGTACAAATATTCTCCGCATACTGTTTTCTAATAAATAACCCTAAATTTAGACTCATCTCATACTTGATCGTTGATCTATATCTTCATGTGGCTCTGAACCCTTTAGACCTTGTACATAACAAAATTAGGGATAAGGCATATCTGAGATTTTTAAGCTCGTTCATCGGTTATGTGGGGAAGATGGAACACTCCTACATAGCCCCTCGGGACGTGGATAGTCTTGATTAAGTGATTTGGATTTAATTTAAAATAAGACGCGTGGTCTTAAATTAGCATAAGATTTTAGAAATCGGATAGCCGCCTCATTTTGGTCTTATATGCTAATTAATGTTCAAATCGTGCACTTGGATATTATACATGCAGTAGTAAAGCATATAGTCACATCATTTTTACATCGCCCCTTGAGTTAGTTCGGGTCCGATCGGGTCGGGTCGGATCTAATCAGGTCTTGTCTGGTCTAATTTTTTTTTTTTTTTAAATTATTTTTATTTTATATTATATGGTAATATATTAGAAATAAAAATTTTTTTATTATTAAATCTATTACACTAAGATCTCTTATATAGAATAGACAACTTACTACACTTGTTCCATATATGATATGGGATAATTATTAACATTTAGTGGACTTGTATCCTATTTCACTAATGGGTTAAGTGGGCTAAGCCTATTAGTGTAAGAATTATAAAATTATCCCATATCAATTATAGGTTAAATTTGGTGGAATTTTTAGTCTATATAAGAGTTCTTCATATAATATTTTCTATCATCAAAAAATATATACATATATATTTTATACATATAAATAAATATAATTAACACACACACACACACACATATATATATATATATATATATGGTGGTCGGGTCGGGTCTCGACAACTTGGACCCGGACCCAACCCGACCCGAACATCGGGTCTAATATTTAGACCCAACCCGACCATGGACCCGATAGACCCGATCCAAATCCTTCGGGTCGGGTCGGGTATTTTTTTGAACACTCCTAGCCTCATCCTAACCTTAACATCACTATTAACATGCTTATATTCATAGTAAAACTATTTACATTCCTTATTGTCGTGGCTTTGCGTGCGCAAGGTGATGTGTTTTGGTTTAGTCAGGGCTCAGTGAATTTCCATTTCTTTTTCATTGTCTCGAGGCAAATGCAAATTAATATAAGATTAGAAATCGGATAAACCGCCTCATTTTTTTTTCTTATATTAATAGGCATTCAAGTTACTGAAATCTAGATGTCTATTAGATGGCGTACAATGTCGGGTTAGTTTATTATAAAAGTCGGTTGATCGAGTTGTAGGATTCGGGTAAGTCACCCACTCCTAACCTTTTGTCAAGCATACACGTGCGAATGTATAATTACATTATACAGGTAATATTCTATGAGCATAGGCGATGTTTAAATGTAAATTAGGATTGAGGTGTAGAGTTTGGGTAGCCGCCGCATTCTAACCTTGAACCCAATTACCAATCAATTTTAACAAATATCACATTTAGCATTAAATTCTACTCAAAAGCCTGTGTAAGCAATATGATCGTTATAGATTAAAAGGCCCTTATTGAGCGCTCATGGTCCAGCGCCGATGCGGTCGACCTGCGACTTAAAATCGCGGGTTGGACGCGGGTTACGGATCGAATTCGACCCACTAAACCATCTCCTTTGCCCACACGGCTCTTCCCCCGCACTCTCTCTTTCTAATTTCTCTCTCTTCTCTCTCCTTGGTAGCAACTCTGATCTTACAACCGGCGGCGTCTCTCGTCAACTTTAAGCACCTCCAACGGTTTTCTGCCATTCTGGAGTCATAGGAGAGGTTAAAATTTTAGTTTGGACTTTGGAGACTCTTTCGACCAGTTTTGACGGTTGCGCCACCAAGGGTTTTCTACTGTTTTGGAGTCATAGGAGAGGTTACAGTTTGAGTTTTGAGACTCTTTCGACCAATTTTGACGGTGGTGAAGTTTTAGTCATGTTTTGCGACCGACGCAGTTCACCATCGCGATGGCTGTTCCTGAACCTCCTCGAGGTTCATGACGTGAGACTAATGTCCAAAATGGATTTCGTTGAGACTGTACAAAGGTGTGATTTTACATGATTTTGGGCCATCCATTAATTCCGTAGCCGATGACGTTCCCAATCACTGGGGCCGTTCATTCATGTTCATTATCGTTCCCAGAGTTTATTCAGCCGTTAATGGCGTAATATTTCGTTCACGCTCGAGAGCGGTGCAAGTCATTATTTGTTTCAATTTTTCGGCCGTCGCTGACGTCACTGGTGATGAGCGTCATCCTCAGTTAGTTAGATGAGTTTGTAAGCATGTGTAGACTTCATTTTGAGACGATATAAGGTTTTGCATAAGTACCTTGGGGTAAAGTTTTCGGCCGATCGGGTACAAGCCGCGGCGTCGGCGATGGCAAGCTTGAAGGCATCATGTAATCGGCGGAGCAGCGTCTCTGTAACCAGAGAAGATAATGGTGGTGGTGGCATGGCGCTTCTTAGTCTCACCTCTCTCTCCCACTTACGCTCTCTCACTCTCTCTCTAACTCTCTCCTAACAGTCCCTCCTCCCTCTCATCAATCTGTTTTGTGGGTAGGTTGGAGTATTTATAGAAGGGGAATGAGGAAGAGAAGAGAGGTTGGGATGCATTAAGGGAGGTGGAGTAACTAGGTGAAGGGATTAATGGGTGGGCAGCTGCACTAGCCCCCATTTCATCCCTATTTTCTTTTTTTTAAATTTTTTTTTTTTATAGTATTATGTGTGATTATATAAATTATATATATAATTATAATATATATATATATATATATAATTATATATATATATATATATATATATGTGTGTGTGTGTGTGTGTGTGTGTGCACATAGACATATATATATGTTTCAAGGGTTATCATGTATATACGTATATATGTGTGTTATTGTATGTGTATATGTTATCGCATGTATGCATATCGCGAAAGGGGTCTAATTGAGCTTAATTAGGCCAATTTAGGTTTAATTTGGACCTAATTAGGCTTAATTGGACCTAATTGGGCGTAATCACATCTAATTGGACTTAATTGGGCTGATCGAGTATGGTCATATTTAATTGCGCTTCGTGGGTCCTAATTACTGCACTTTGGTAGTGTATATTGGCAGCCTGGACAACATGTGTCGACAACACCACCAATAACAATAACATAGGTTTTTCCTCTAGGATGTGTCAGGTGACACGGATCCTTATACGTCGTTGTACTCTCTCTATTATACTCATGTTTTCAGTCAAGTCAAGCGCATGAATCACTACTCAGACAATAAACATAAAGAAAAAACTCACTAGTAAGTGAAAAAAGTAAACAAAAAAAAAGAAGTAAATCTGTGAAAAGAAGTGAAGAACGAAAAATTATACCAAAGAAATGACTGATTAGATAGGATAAAATGGGTTGCATGAAAACTAGACAATCAAACTTATCATAAAAAAAAATCAAGAGGCACAAAAGCTGCATATACCAGCCACAATTATAAATGCCAAGCTAGACATAGTGGAGATTGGAGTTTGAGGACATGCACATTTGATCCAATTTGGGTTTTTCTTTAATTTAAGTTGAACTGATGCTTCAACAATGGTACGACCCAGTTAAATCTGGTAGATCAGTGAATAAATCGGACTGTACATCCTAGTCCAACTATTTGTGCTATACTTTGGCTAAACCAGGCTGGATGTAGGATCAACCTTTTTACATCTGATTGGCCGGTAAGATCCGGTCCTTTGAAGAGTTGCTCTTGTAAAATGTTGCAATAAGTGATTGCCTTTCAAGTATATATTAGTAATAAAATTTAGGAACAAAAGAAATGTTGCTTTAACTAACTTGGAACAATGGAGAACAATATACAGTTAAGTTGATTTAGAAAATGGTGGGCAGAATACTCACTTGGAGCCATTTACACCCTGGCTTTGGTTTCATCTACTTGAGGAACTTATTTCTCCAGGTTAAAGCTAACTTTGCGCCAGGAATTGGGTTTAGAATTGGTAATGGTTCTATTAGATTGCAGCTGTGGTAACTTGATTGAATTCATCGTATTCCAGTGTTTGTTAAATCTGATTTTTTAGTTAATTCTTTCCAATGCGTCATGTAAGCTAAGATAATGATTGAAGTGTTCTCCCATGATGGATAACTGCTCAAAATAGTTGCATAGAGATTGACCGAAGTTAGAAATTCTTGCGAAGTTAGAAAGTGCAGATCATTGGAAGTAACATATTCTCATATTTATGCTGTTAAATGGTGTAGCATTCCTATTCTGCTTGGTGTATTCATGATATTATCTACTTTACTAAATTCAGACTTTTTTTTTATTTATTTTAAATGATAGTTGCTCTGACTGTTTACCTTTGGCAGGATTATTTTCGCTTGCTTTCCTGGTGGATATTGCCTTGTTTTCTAGCAAAGATAGCACGTGAAATTGTCCGGTTTATATACGTCCAGCATACTTCAATATGGATATCCTTCATTATACTAGTCACTTCAACTATTTCATGGATATATTTGACTGTGGTTTTCTTGTCAGCTTGTGGCTTCTTTAATTTGGTATGTAATTTGCAAGTTATTCACTTTGAAGACTTCTGTAAGTTACTGGAAAGAGAGACAGATCCTTTATCCTATTTAGAACAGCATGTCCGCCTTCGATATAATCTTTCCAAGATCAGCCATAGATTTCGCATTTATCTTCTATTGATCTTCTCTTCCAGTATAGCAAGTCAGTTTGTCACTCTTTCCAGACCACCGGTTACAGTCGGATAGTCAATTTCATCAATGCTGGTGATTTGGTTGTAAGTCCCTTTCCGATAGTGACTTTATAGCTTAAATTTCAAAATGTAAGCTGGCTTACATTCTATTTATGCTGCAGGTCTCTTCAGTAGTTCAAGTTATCGGTATTGTTCTTTGCTTGCATGCTGCCGCAAAAATTTCTCATAGGGCTCAAAGTATTGGCTCAATTGCCAGTAAATGGCATGCCTTTATTACTTGTGCTTCTTCTGACTCATCACATCCAAGAATGACCAATAACTCTGGGAATCCAGAGCTTATTTCAGTGAGTTCATTAGTGATAGATTATTCAGAAAGTGATTTGGAGTCATTAGACAATATCAAAATGCTAACAGACAGCCAACTACTTTCCCATGTGGCTAGTTATCATAAGAGGCAAGCTCTTGGTACGTCGCTATCTAGTTGCACCTACTTTTATTTATTTATTTTCATACGTTTTACTCTCTAAGCATATCTTCTTCTTTTTTTCAAAGATTGGATATAGCTTAATTCAAATGGTGCCATTTTAACGTAGTAGATAGTTTGTATTTAGCCCTCTTATTGAAGGGGACATTCATAATAGATTCCTAAATAAGTTCTACAATTAACCGTATGACTTTGTGGTAGCTTAGGAATGGATAACTTAGTGGTGATGACATTTTACTACATACATTTTGTTTTGTTATTCTATTGTGCTAAGGAAGATATATGCATCTAAAGAAAGGGTAAATTAAAGAAAAAGGAGAAATTTAATTAGACAATACTTTTTAGTAATTAAGATATTATGGCTCGCCATATTTTTTTTTGCTTCTTAAGCTGTGGGTTGGCTTCTTTGTTGCATTAATGTCTGTTTTTTGCAGCGGATACTCCACTTTTATCTTCTAGCTTTATTACCTTTTTTTTCCATTTAACTTTCACTAGTAGAGCCACATTGATCTTTTACTTCCAATGATCTTTCCTTCCTCATTTAGGTTGACAGTCTGGCCTGCACTTTTCCATGTTCCATGCAAGGTTTTACATGCCTTGCCGAGCCGAGTTTCAGTAAATCCGAAACTAGAGACGTACCAATCATGCCGATCTGTACAATTTTTATTTTAAAACATTAAAATTATTTAAGAAATAATAACAAAGATTAATAAAATACTAAATACAAAAGTCTTATTACATAGTAAAAGTATGTAGTACATAATTCACTGCTATATAAAGTGTCGAGATGGCTGATAGAATGGATATGTAAAACTCATAGCAAAAATAAAAATAAAAATAACTTAAATGTGCCGACCGGCATGAGCGCGGCATGGTTGGCTCGGCACTGAGATGGTGCGGAGCCTCACTGATCCAGCACGTGCCACGGCACCGAGCATACCGCTGAGCATGTAAAACCATGGTTCCATGTGGAGTCAATCTGCTTGAGCTGTTGCAAAACAAAAGCCATACAAAACACCTTTTTGTTTTCTTTCTAATTCTCCAGCAGCTCAAAAGAATCGATATGGCTTGTTTCGGAAATGATATGTGCAACTCCGTACTCTTCCCATATATTTTATCAATTAGAAATCCTAAGAGCACTTCATCTGGCGGATAAAACTTTGAAAGTAATACTAGTTTGGACTCTATTCTTTCATATGATTGATTGAAGTAGTATTCGGCCAGGAATTTATTCTTATTCACATTGTATCCACAAGAGAAATTGCATGCTTTATCTGGTAGATCATAGTACTTTCTTGTTGGGAGTGTCATTATCCTAACAGGGCCTTCTCTCCCCTTATTTCTTGTCCTAACTAACGTCCTTCCTCTTTTTCCTCTAGCAGCGTCATTATCCTTCTCACTGCAGCCACACTACTCGAAGAACTGCCTTACCGCCATCAGCCGTGAGCTACAGATTCACATGTGCCATCTCTGTTGTCACTGACTCCTGCATCTGCATCACCTCCCCCCCGCCCTTTTTCTCTTTTTTTCCCCCTTCCCATCCCTCTCTCCTTTTGGTTGTTTTTTTTGCTTTTTCTTTTGTTTATTCGAACCATTGCAGCCGGCCACCAGTTTCTGTTTGGGCCAATCCTTGTTCTCTTGACTGTACCTCGTTTGTGCATCGATCGAGTTCAGTCCAGTCCAACTTTGCACTGATGAACAACCCTTGCTACCTTAATAAAAAACCAAAGATGGCCTTAATTATATTAACCAATAATGGAGGTATCTGGTGCTGTCAGGTTAGTCCACTGTTGTTGATCAGCATTCTAACTTGACTAGTTAGTGCCATTTACCACCTTTCCCCAGTCTACCTGGGTATGTATCCCATGTTCTTAAAATGAAAGCGTTATGGTCTATTTTGTTGTGGGATAGTTGAAGTCTTTCGCAAATTCATATTATAGGTAGGGTGCCTGAGTGAGCGATCAAATCCTATTACATCCCGACCTAATCCCAAGTTTTTCCATTATACTGTATTTGCTGAACTTGAACTTAAGTCATCCCTAACCAAATTTAATTTAGGTAATTTCGCTTTAGAGTTGGGTGGGAAAACGAGAAGACGCTTATATGTTTGTCGGATAACTAAGAAGAAAAAAGGAAAAATCCCGCAAATGGAGTTTGTGTTAACGAAGCAACATAAATAAATCGCCACAGCCGCGAGGAATCAATGCCTTCGATCCTCTACCTAAGAATTTCCACAACCAAACTAGAGGGAGCCACAAGACGGAGGAGCCATTGGAACTATTTACGTAGTGTTGAGAATCACGCCGCTCATGACTCCCCAAGTTACACAGCTGGTCTTTCTTGTGAAACTTAGTCCTAGCATTTATCTAAAGCCACGTTTACTTTAACTCTGTTGGAATTGAGTTTGACTGGCCTAATGAAATTCAGGTCTTCTTCAAGTTTCATCTTTAGTGGAGGTTCGATACTCGAATTCATTGATATAAATTTTTTCTTGACACTGCATATGATGTTGGACTTCTCTTTGATGGTTCCACGGTCTATTGCCATGATTTAGCATCAGCGGTTAACTAGTTTATATGTTCAACCAAAAATCTCCACTTACGAGGTTCTTATATAATTAATAAGAGGTCTGTAGGTCTTTAGTTTGCAACTAGGTGAATGCAGGTAAATAGGCTTCTTTTGAATTAATTGTTGTCAACTAGGTTTCAATTTTCCGTAGGGGATTGATTCAAAGTGTAAGTGGATTATTTTATCTGCCTATTTCATTTGAGTATTAATTTGAAGTCTCTTTTCCATCTTTTTCGTCCAAGCGGTAATAATTCTGACATTATTTGTGTTCCGCAGTTATGTATTTTCAAGCCAATCCTGGTGGTGTTACTATCTTTGGATACACTATTGACCGGGCACTACTGAACACACTATTTTTCTTCGAGCTGACGATAGTTCTTTTCATTCTTGGTAAGACAATAGTATTGTCTACTGATTGACCACATAGTTTGCTTTCAAAGGACAAAAGATCCAGTATTTTGAGACAAGTCCACCAGAATGTAATGAGTCAACCATGGAGGATCCAGTTCGGCGCTTAGGTAAACCAAATTCTCAGCTCTAGCAGTACATAATTATATTCATTTTGCGGTCCTAGGAAAAATTTTCACCTAGAGGTACTGAAATGTATATATGCGAAGCAGTGTACAGATCGTAATGTAAGTTGAAAATTTTACTTATGGTAAATAGTGTAGTTACTAGTTTTTTTTTTTTTTTTTTTTTTTTTTTGCAAATTAAATTATTGAAAAAGATTTCAACCAACGCTGTCACAATATAGAGAACGTAGTGGTTACAGCTTGAAGCATGTATCCTGGCTTAAGAAAAAGACTACGGATTTGTACACTAGTATTCGGAGGCTGTTGGTCAAAATACCATATTACGTTCATTTATTTTGAAAGAAATTACTAGGAACCAAAAAAAAAAAAAAAAAAAAAAAAAGATATGGTATGTTAATTGATGGGAGTATTATTCCAGCTTTGCGTTGCTTCTCTATGATTGTGAATCTGGTCTTAAACAATCAGTTGTTTCATTCTCTTTTGTTCTATAAGTTTATAACTTCGTATATATATATATATATATAATCATGGATTATAGTCTGCTGGGATCTAAGAATTGTTTGAATTATTATTTTTGACTCTTTTATTAAAATTATGAACTAGGAATGGTTATATTTTACTATATTCTGTAATTTAATTTTAAAATTTTTTTAAAATATTGAAGCAGATTCGTGACTGTCTCTCACCATCCCGATAGGATCGAGCTTTACTGGAACTCCATGAGCAAAGTGACAATACCTGTGCATCTAAAGTTCTCAAAAAATTTACCGCTAATAGGATTAAACAAAATAATTTAAAAAATTATTGTTAATTTGTGACCCTACTAATTAGAGGGCTATTGTATGTCGGTCTTTTAAACTTCTTGGGATGTACCTCCAAACTCTTACTTAAAACTGTTCCTTTAAAAAAAATATTTAAACTAAGAAGGTCTAGGTTTATAATAAGTTATATTATTTTCTAGTTGAAAATTTTGAAAATGTAAAAACCATGTAAAATTGATTATCAAAGATTTAACTTAAATAACACAATTAACATTTTGACATTTCTTAGAAAGTTTGAATTAGAAAATAGTGGTTGTCTTTTATTATGTTCGGTAACTTTTAGCGCGTGTTTGGATGGAGAGAAACAGGAAACATTTTTCCCTGTTTGGTTAAACGAGATGGGGATGGAAATACGGCGGAAATGAATCCGTGGACTCCCACCAAATTTGGCTCTCCTCAAATCGGAGGGAATAGATGAAAAAGCACTGTTAAGAGCTCACCTCTCTCTCTCTTTCTTTCTCTCTTCCCTTCGTGAATCACAAAATAAAATTTAATATTTTATTTGTGTTAAACTAATAATAGTTTATTTTCTTTCCTATCGTTATCCAAACATAAGGAAGAAAATCAATTTTATTCTTTTATCCTTTTTCTTATTTTTATTCTTTTCTATTTCTTTTTCTCCACTTTCTTTTCTTTATTCCAAGCATAGTTTAAATTTTCTCAAAATCCCTCTAGGTAGATCTTTATAAGTAGATCCCAAAAATACATGCACTACAGAGATTGTAGCTCAAATTTTGGAGGCATGTAACACATTACCATAGATTGCTTCTTGATGCCCTTGTTCTTCTTCTTCCGGTCTGGATCGGACCTAGTTTAGTCCGGTCCGGATTGGTTAAGAACGGTTGCCTGAGCTAAAGACCCTTTTGTTTTTTCAAAAAAAAAAGTGGTGTTTAATATTGTAATTCTTTATATAAAAAAACATCATATTGTTAGATATTTATTTATGTATTTACTTATAACATACACACACACACATATATATATAGCCGAGTTCGAGTTGAGTACCACTAAATTCAAGCTCAGCTCGATTAGTTCAGCTCAAATTCAAACTCAAGCTTGAGCTCGACGAGCTTCAAAGCTGAGCTTGAACTCGACATGACTCGAAAAAAATCAAGCTTGAACTGGACTCGAGCTCGGCTCGATTGTTTAACTGAGCCGAGCTTGAGTTGAATTGGGTCGAATTTGGCTCGATTTATGAATTAGACCAAACTCAAGTCGAGCTCAAATTTTTTAACTCGCTTAAATAATTTTATTGTAAAAAATATTTGAATAAAATAAAAAAATTCGTTTAGGCTCGTGAGCCTAACAAGCAGAATAACACGATATTCGGGCTCTGTTCGTTTAATTACTCGAATTTGAATCCGTGCTCGAACTTGACCCGAACTCGAATCGAAGTTACAAAAGTTCAAGTCCAAACTACTTGTGAACAGTTCGGCTCGTTTTCACCATATTATTATATTATATATATATATATATATATATATATTCAGTCTAATCGGTCCCCTCGCGGGATGAGTTTGAGAAGAATGGTAAAGATATATATATATATATATATATATATATATATATATATATATATATATATTATATATATATTATATATATATATATATATATATATATATATATTCAGTCTAATCGGTCCCTCGCTGGATGATTTGAAGAAGAATGGTAAAGATATATTATATATATATATCAGTCTAATCGGCTCCTCGAATCGCTGAGATGAGTTTTGAGAAGAATGGTAAAAAGATATATATATATATAATAATATATATATATATTAATATATTATATATAAGTATATATATCAGTCTAATCGGTCCCTCGCTGGATGAGTTTGAGAAGAATGGTAAAGATCAATGAGAGGCATTTGATGCAGGTTTAGAGCTACAAAACTCGTCAAGTGGGTCGACTAGTTTGAGCATAGCTCGTAGACTCCGGCTTTCCAGCTTGATGTCGACTCGTCTAATTTTAAGATGTTTTCTAAGATATATTACTGCGCGTATATATAGACCGGTGAATGTATGCTTATGATCTCGAAAAGCCTACATCTATTTTGATGTGGGACATTGTTCCTTATTCAGCCTGTTAGAGAATGTCCGGATCAGTAGTAGCATATCTAGACTTTCCCGTCCTACTTTAAAAAATAAATAAATAAATAATAAATAAATAAAAAGTGATAGAAAGGTACAGCATTCATAATCTTTTTAAGAAAACCAATTCATAATTAGAAAATTCAAAGCTACAAGTATCTGGGCCACAAAAGCTAGCAAGTGATGCTAATCTCAGGCCTTCAACAAGAATGAGGTCAAATAAGTTCATGAGCTCGGCATAATAGATTCAAACGGATTTTTACAATGTTTAATATTTTATTAAAGTTCGACATAATAGATACAAGTTCATGAGCTCGAAATAATATTTTATTACTTATTTGTACAATGTTTAATATCTAAATACAACGCTAAAAAATATACGTAAAAGTAACATTCCGATCTGGGGTCTACTCTAAAATATAATCTTTATTTTTTTAAAAAAAGGAACACATAAAAAGCAAAAGACCATCTTTTATAAGGTATATACGAACAAAAATCAAAATTGGTTTGGGCGACAGACTTCGGAGAAATATCCGATGAGAGAGACGGACATTTACTTCACGTCCCGTGCTAGCTGTATGTAGAACCCACCTAACTAATCTCTCTCATTAGTTATCGACGCTCTACGAATGCCTACCGTTCAAACCCAGAATATAAAAAAAAAAAAGTTGAATTTAACACCCAAGGAATCTTTATTTACTGAGGAATAAACGTTCCTTAATATCCAATATAAATAACCTTAGCATGCAATGCGAAAAGTAACACAAATTTAGTACTTAAATGCATAAGTAAATAAAAAATTATGATAAAAGCCAAAAACAAATAGTAGTATATTGGTGGAAACTAAGTTACTGGAATGGTAATTATGCGTAATACTTTACCGCCATTCTTAAATTTATCTCAATTATCTAAAAAATTATTTATGTATGGATCATGTCATTCAAAATTATTGTATTTTCATATCTTTAAAAAATAATAAAAATTATTTTTTAATTATTAATATTTTAATTATTGTGTCTGAACCGTACTCATATGCAACTTTTAAAAAACACCGTATCACATGTCCTCATTGTGTCGTGTTCATATACCAATATTCATATCCGTTATTTCTAGTGCCATGCGAATAGTTTAGTATATTTTTGATATTATAGTACAAACATTTCTAAATATAGGCCATCTTCTAAATAAAATATATCTTGAGCTTCTTTCCCTGCATGCCTTGGCCTTTAAGGAACAATGACTTTTTGCTCCGTAGCTAGTTGCGAATCATTTACTTTTATGACTTGCTGATCGGGTCGAGCAAAACTTGACTGAACATATAGTTTTAAAAAGTCAATCTGAACAAAATATTACTCGATTCTGTGCAATTCCATCTAGAAAAAAAAATGCTCAAACTTAAAATAAATTTCCCATCGTCTCCTGTCGTTATATCCCATATATAACATAGTGACAGCTAAACCTGGTATTTCCACGTCGTGTGGCCTTTCATTAGTTGGTCAACCAAGATTTTGCAGCGTTCAAGTCAATACAAATCTCAAACACTTAAAAATTCGTCGTACATGTTATTTTCATTTAGCACTCCACAGCAGCTAAATATTGACCTAAACGAAAGCCGACGAATTTGACCCAATCGTGGCTGAAATATGGATTGTTTTGTGAGTGCATGCCCGCCACCTAATATTAACAGCTCTTTCCCCCCTTTTTTATTATTATTATTATTTATTTTTTTTGAAATTATAGCGGTGGAACCATAGTACGAACGCACGTTCTGTACGGACCTCAAATTCGTAGAAAATTTTCACCCCCAACTCTGACCGACGCTATGAGATCAAAGTACAGATCTTGTATAAACGGAACCTCCTACCACGGATTATAAAAAAAATTTAAAAATTTTGCGATCAAATTTATCCCGCAACTCAAACCTAAATAGTGACGCTTCATTAGGCGCCCCTATCAAGTTGAGATAGCCGCGCTCTGCACTCTAGCTTATTTTTTTATATCTTAAAAGGAATATTTATTTTTATTCGTCCATAATTTAATGACGTTTGTGTATCCACTTAGTTCTATAAAATAAAAAATTATAATTTTAATTGATAGTTTCGTTATTTTATACAGTAAAAAATATAAAAAATATTATTTTAAATTAAAAAAAATTATATTTTTATAATTTTAAATTATTAAAAAACAAATATTCTATCTTAAAAGAAAAGCTGGAAAACAATCAAACATGTTTCATTCGCTGGGGAAAAAAGGGAAAGTATCTTTGTCAAAATATGTTGGTAATTGTTGGAATTGGTGTGGCTTGTTTTGTCACCTAATTAGTAAATCTTGTGTTAATTAAAAAATAAATTAAGATGGAATGGTGTGCATTGAAGAAAGGTGGAAAAATGCTCGTTTTGTGGTTTCCAAGGGCTTGGAAGATGGAAGGTCTTTTCTAGAATCGGCAGGAGTAAATTTGGAACGGCGACAAAATTGGCAACGATTTCTTCTATTTTTGTTAGGCACATTATTTGGTATTTTGAAATTCTTTAATTAATATTTTCTTTAAGGAGTCTTGAGTATAAATAGATCTCTTGGGGTTGTTCAAGAGATATACGAAGACGATGATTTGCAGGCTAGGTTTTTAGTCTACTGGAGATCGTGTAACGTCGGAGTGGGTCGGGTGTCCTTGTACTTTTAAAGAGACTGAGGGTTGTTGTATTGCCGAGGTGAGATTGAGATTGTGGGAGGTGTGTGATCCTTGTAATCTCTTCTCTGATTAGTGATTTCTCTCGTGCTCTCCCGTGGTTTTTCTCCGATTTTGGAGTTTTCCACGTAAATCATTGTCTTGGTTCTCTTTGTATTTCATATTCTTATGTAGATTTGTCTTGATTTTCCAACAAATTGGTATTAGAGCTATGGTTATGACAAGTGAGATCAAGATGTCGAGGTTCGATATGGAGAAATTCAATGGCTCACAGAGCTTCGAAATATGGCAGAAGAAGGTGATGGCCTTGTTAGTGCATCAGGGGCTGCAGAAGGCAATCAGAAAAGAGGGAAAGCCTGATGACATGAAAAATGATGATTGGGATGAGCTCGATCTGAAGGCGTCAAGTATTATTCTTCTATGCTTGGCGGATGAGGTAATCAACAACGTTGCAGAAGTAAAGACGGCTTCGGACATGTGGAAAAAATTGGAGAAATTGTACATGTCGGAAAGTCTCTGCAACAAGCTCTTTCTCTTGAGGCCGTTATACAGTCTTCGTATGAAGGACGGTACATCTCTTATGACTCACTTGAATGCCTTCAATAAACTTGTACAAGATCTCTTGAGAATAGGTAAAACTATTGAAGACGAAGATCAGGCGATGATCTTGTTATCATCTCTCCCGAGCTCTTACGATCATATAGTGACCACAATGTGCTACGGGAAGACTACTTTGAAGATGGAGGAGGTGACATCGGCACTTTTGACAAGTGATATCTTGAAGAAGCCTACCATCGAGGAAGAGTCTTCTACACTAGCGGCGGCGGAATATGTTCGTGGAAGAGGAAAGGCTCAAGAGAGAGGTGGGAAGAAGTCCAAGTCCAAGGTCGGATGTTGGGATTGCAAAGAAGAAGGTCATGTGAAGAAAAATTGTCCAAATCGTACTAAAAATGGTGGAGAATCTTCTTTGATGGCAGTGGACTCAACTCTTGGTGGTGACGGAGATTTGCTCATAGTTACAGAAGGTATTGACACTTCTCCTGTTGATTGGTATTTAGATTCAGGATGTTCGTTCCATGTTTGTTCCATGAAGGAGTGGTTTGCTTCCTTTAAGGCCAAGAATGGAGGAATTGTTCGGTTAGGTGATCACACCGCATGTAAGATCACCGGGATTGGAACAGTAAAAATCCGGATGCATGATGGAACGGTTTGCACGTTGGGCGGTGTGCAGTACGCGCCAAGGTTGCGGAGGAATCTGATATCACTAGGTGCACTTGACTCCAGTGGGTGCAACTTCTCAGCCAGAGGTGGAGTTCTGAATGTGACACGTGGCTCAAAACTAGTGATGATGGGAGAGAAGTGCGGTAAGAACCTTTACAGGTTGGTCGGAACTACTCTTGTAGGTGGAGTTTCGGGAAGTGCAGTGAAGCAAAGACAAGTTCGAGATGGTAAAAGGAGGACGGACACGATGAGTGTTGTCAAAATAGTCTCGCGAGATCTTTTGAGAAGTAGTGATGCGGATGCGGATGGTTCGAAGTGCGGACTCGGGTGTAATTCGAGTTCGTGTGATCTTTCGAAGTGATTCTACGGGTCCTAGGGAGAGAGGAAGTGGACAAGAGAAATTGCTAGTGGCAAAATCAATCCAAGGTGGAGATTGTTGTAATTGGTGTTGCTTGTTTTGCCACCTAATTAGTAAATCTTGTGTTAATTAAAAAATGAATTAAGATGGAATGGTGTGCATTGAAGGAAGGTGGAAAAATGCTCGTTTTGTGGTTTCCAAGGGCTTGGAAAATGGAAGGTCTTTTTTAGAATCGGCAGAAGCAAATTTGGAACGGCGACAAAATTGGCAACGATTTCTTCTATTTTTGTTAGGCACATTATTTGGTATTTTGAAATTCTTTAATTAATATTTTCTTTAAGGAGTCTTGAGTATAAATAGATCTCTTGGGGTTGTTCAAGAGATATACGAAAATGACAATTTGTAGGCTAGGTTTTTAGTCTACTAGAGATCGTGTAACGTGGGAGTGGGTCGGGTGCCCTTGTACGTTTAAAGAGACTGAGGGTTGTTGTATTGCCGAGGTGAGATTGAGATTGTGGGAGGTGTGTGATCCTTGTAATCTCTTATCTGATAAGTGATTTCTCTCGTGCTCTCCCTATGGTTTTTCTCCGATTTTGGAGTTTTCCACGTAAATCATTGTCTTGGTTCTCTTTGTATTTCATATTTTTCTATAGATTTGTCTTGATTTTCCAACAGTAATTACTTCACACAATGCGATATCTGATAAATAACTTAGACCATCATCAACACGGCCGATCAATCCCAAGTTGATGATTGTAAGAAGATCGAATAGTAATTTTCGATTGACTGACAAATACTGATTAATTTTGATGATAATAAAATATTAATAATCGTATTTATACAAATTGTTATCAACTTTTTAAATATGATATATAATAAAGATATAATATTAATATTATTGCAGCTTGAAATAAAAGAAAATTCAATGATTGTTTTCGATACAAATTCGATGACTCAACTGATATATATATATATATATATATATATATATATATATATATAATATATATATATATTGACTGTTTATGAGCGTTATTTTTTTAGGCAACAAATACATTAGCACCTTTATATAAATTAGCCCCGGATTGCGCGTGCTATTTCAAAGGTTGATATATATATATTGATGTCGTACTTAAAATGGGCTGACCTTACTTGACGGCTGATGCGAAAGCACACCTCGACTTTTCAAGAAGATCGGTGCAAAAGTAAGGTCGGTGCATTAACGAAAGAAGGACGATCTTACCATCGAGTCGTTGTAGATGTTTATGTGGAACTTCAGACGAGGACAGCGTGATCAAATCTTGGCTGAAAATTCGAATTAATTCAGGCTGTTCTGAAAAACAATCTATACATCCACTTGCACAGCTTGCGTAAAGTGTGATGAAAACTGTTACTATTTTAAAATAGTCCTTTTCAAACAGTACGTAAATGGGATCTTCCACCTTTTATATTCTACTTGAGTTTTTGTGAGCGAAATCGTCCGAGCCACTTATAAATGGTTCAAATCCTTTATAGTCGCGTACTTTTTATCTTTTTAATGAGATTTTTTCTCGCTGGTCTCATATGACACGTTGATTTATCTCGGTCCAAAGTCCGAGGTTTCCACGTTAAAAATATGATCTCATACCATTTTTCTACCCTTTTTCGAGCCACTCTCTACTTTCAAAACATACAAATATAATCAATCATGTACAAGTTCTATCATATATATATATATATATATGCTGATATGTATTTTCTCCTTATTTTATATCATTTAATGCTAAAAACTAATACTCCTAGTCCTGACTCTTAGCTCAATATGGGAATTGGTCATATTAACGTCTCTTGTTTCACCAAACTTATCCTCAACTTCATCCAACTTTACAATTGCAAGTTCAAGAATGTAATAATCTATTTTGTCAAAAAGCCTAACACATCTAACATGTTGTAGGTCATGAGAACTTATCCACATATTTTGTCTTATCTACATCTTATTAATGTGATAGACATTTTAATTTCTATTTTACTTGATAGTTTTTGTTATAAATATTATGACTGTTTTTTTCTCAAAACAAAAAAGATTGTTTCTATTATTGTTTGTAAACAATTATGATGTTGGTTTAACAAAATTGATTTTATATTATTTGAGTTAAATTTAGTTTTAATTAAAATATAGAATTGATGGCATTTTCTTATTTTTAGTTAAATTCGATACTTATTTAATTGACTAGATGAATATGAGAAAAAAAAAAAAACACCTTATTTGAACTATTCGCGAACTACCATTATCCAAGATATACTAACGTCCACATCGAAGAGACAAATCAATTGGGTCGCATTTTTTTTCCAAGCAAGCTCTATTTGTCGTTATTTCCTATTAATATTTTTGTATATTTTCCTATTAATTTATTTTCCTAAATTTGAGTCGAGGATTTGTAAACATCAAACTCAAGCTACTCAGGACATGTATAGATCTCTTAAACATCCACTATTAGTGTTTAGTCTTTTGCTCCAATAATATAAATTAAAGATGTATAGAGAGATAATTTGCTAAATTAAATTAAAAATGCCAAAATTTCTGTCTCAAGGAAGTAGAGGCTAGTTTGAACATAATTAGTAAATAAATGTTTTGTCTAAAAGAAATACTTGGTTTTATTTAGAAAAATAATAACCGCCATACGTAAAAAAACCAATTAAACATTCTGATTCTCTTAAGAAAGTAAAACAATATCGGATTGGATATAAAAAGAACCATTTATATTTTTATATCTTGGATAAATTAGATTATAATATTTTTAAATAATTTTTTAACAGTATAAAATAATAAAATTATTTTCATTAAAATAACTAATCTATTTAAAAGAATTAATATTTCTAAAATCTGTATGTAAAATATCATTAAGAACATAATAAAATGTATATGCCCACATATTATATATATTTCTCTAAAAGGGAGGCTTACTGTTCAGCCGTCCTATATGTTTGTTTATTACCGATCAGCCCCTTACAAAAACTTCTTACTGTAGGACCTCCTAATACTATTTTTAATTTTTTCAGATAAAAATATATCTGTACGTGTTAACACTTTAGAGCACTAAAGTATCTATTTAAAATTTTTTTTTTTTTAAAAAAAAATAACATAAAAATTATAAAATTCATCATGATTTACAATTTGTATGTTTTAAATTTTTTTAAAAAATACTTATAAATTATTTTTGAAATCTTTCTATTTCAGCAGGTTAGATGGTCGACCGTTAACGCTTTGCAGGCTCGAAATATATATTTAGAAGCGTTATTTGAAAAAATTTAATATGTGAAAGTTATAAATATCATTCAGATCTAAAAAATTTATTTTTATTTTTTTTTTTTAAAAATTATTTTTAAGTAAATATTTTGAGACTCCAAAATAATAATAAATAAATAAATATATTTTTGTTAGAACAAAAAATGTAGAGAGATTGATTAGCAAAGTAAAACTGTTTGAAAGATGTGTTTAGCAATAATTTATGAAAACGGCTGATTTATAATATCAAAAATATAAATGTTGGGAGGCTGATATGTAATTTAAAAAAAAAAAAAAAAAAAAAGTAAGACAAAGGACAATACCAGCTGGACCACACTCACTAATTATTATGGTAGCTAATAACATTCATTACTGCCGATTAAGTCAACATCAAGATCTGCCGGATCGTACGGCCAGGGCTCTCCAAATGATTCCACGTTCACATTCCGGAAGCGTCGGATAAAGCCAACTCTCTCTCTCATCCTTCTGTCACCCATACTGCCCTCATCTGCACCCGACCACGTGTTCCAACCACGTTCATGCGCTGCCTCTCAAATCGTAATTGGGAGTTTGGGACCACCGCAACTTTGCTGCGAGCTAAGATAAGTTATGTCCGACTAACCTAAAACTTGCTGCGAACTCGGAAACAATGAAATTTCCAGACTTTCCTAAAGGGGTGAACTACACTAGATCTAATTTAGAAATCGTTTAAAAGTTTTTTTCTCTTTTTTTTTTTACAAAAAAAATTCCAGCTGAAACCGAAATTTCAATTTAGACAGTAGTGCAACGAGGTAGAGATCTGGACAATAAAATCGTACATGTCGTTAGATTCTCTGCTGCTTAAAACAAAAGATTACAGAGCTAATTATACAGTTGCAGAAAAGAAAAAACCAAAAAAAGAAAAGAAAGCTCTTCAGTTTCGATCTTCTCTCGACTGTCTTTTTTAAGTCGGAAGTTTTATTTTGTATTTTATAAGTTACAACAAGCTAAGGCTTAGGGCAGCCTTGACGTCCAGCCGCCAAGCGAGGGTACCGTCTTCAAAACGCCAAACGTCGCATGGTGCGGCCAGCGTGCCCCGGCCGTGCCGGCTCGCGTAACGCACCCTAACTCTGCACGTGAACGCTCTCCCGCCGGCACGTTACCCTTCGTCACCAGCGCGACTCTCACCTCCTCGTCTTCCACTGCTCCCATCACCATCTTCTTGTAAGCTTCGTTCACCCACGCGACTCTGTCGTGCTTGTCGGAGACGAAAGCTGGGCACGCTTCTTCTCCGTTCATGCCTCGCCTAACTTCTACGTCCGCGGAGACGCCGCCGCAGATATCGTTGTCCCGCCATGTCTCCTCGACGCACTCCAGCGTCACCCAGGACCCCGCAGGACGTACTGGCCTCGGTGCCACCACCTCCACCGTGGAAGGCTTCTGGAAGGCGCTCTCTGCCACCGGCTCCGGCCTCCATAGATGCGGCAAGCATGGTAGAGCAAGATCTATCGGCGGCGGAGATGCTGGCTGGGCAGCTGTCGTCTCCTCGTTCTTCCTCTCCGGTGTCTCCGGCATGAGCGGCAGCGTCACCACGTTCTGCTCCGCCGGAAGCAAGGCTGAGGGCGGCGGAGACGTGGAGTACGAGTTGGAGGACGACGAGGGTGACGAAGACAGCGGATGGCTCACCGGGCTATCAACTTTGTTACTATATTTGTCGTTGGTAGTAGTAGCAGCAGTAGTCATCGCTGCAGCTAATGTTTTACGAGACTTGCGTCCTCTCCTCCCGTCTTTTCCCGGACCACCCTTCCTCTTCCGACCTGCACCGCTTCCATCCGCTAGAGCAGGCGGCGCTGCCGCAGCTCCGGCCGTCGCCGGCTTCGGCGCTATAGGGCGATATTTAAGCATAATACGTCCCATCTTCCATGCCGCGTCAGGCTCCGCACCATACCTCACGACGCAGAGACCACCCCTCCTCTCCATGACTAATTAGTAACTCTTAATTAAGCTTCTTCGCTCTGGTTCTCGTTGCTATAGTAGTATTGTTATTATTATTATTTTTACGAGTATGAACAGCGGAGGTGCGGATAATACGGCATTGAAGAAACAAGGTTACTTATAGGAGGGGCAGCAGCAGAACTTAGACGCGTGTGTGGGGAGTCACAAGCGTCCGGGGATACCATTGGTTGCAAATTACACGTGTCGCTCGTAGGACTCCCCTCCCACGTGATACTTTGGGTGCGTACGATGGCGCCGACGATGGGTTGCTAACTCTTTGAACCAATAAGAACGCAGCTAGTGTCCCTCAACGGCTCCAGAAAAGAACACGTAGGCCATTGTTCCCAGGGGCATAATTGGAATTGCGGACATCTCATCTGGTGGTTCGAGATTAGGGGACACGTGGACGACGTTTTTATCGACTAATTAAAGAGCGATAATGGTAGGCTCGAAGATGGACCATCTTTAGATGGTAGTTAGCTTACCGGACAAAGATAAAGTTTTGGGCTTTCTACATATAAATCCTATTTTTTAAAATGTATAAATTAATCTCTAAAAATACGTTTGAATGTATTTTTAAATATATTTTTAAAATTAATTTATATATTTTTAAAATAGAAAAATTAATTTGTAATTATTCGTAAAATTTTTGGTCAGATAAGTGGTAAGGGTGCAAATACTAAACTTCATGCATTATCTACGTGAGATTTTATCTTGGCTTCAATTTATTTGTACATGCATCGTGTTCTTTGATGATTCAAAAATACAGTTCATGCAAAGTTCATATATAGATGCAAGGGAAGAGACTGCTTTTTTAAGCTTGCTATAAAAATATTTGTCCACCAATACTCATATCGACAAAAAATTTTGAAAAACGGATTTAGACTTTAAAACCGAAAAAATTGGAGCCTACATTTTGTAAAGTTTGAATATGATACCTCTTCGTCAAAATTGTTTAAAGAATTTAATTAAAAAGGTTGTTTTAAGGGCCCCTGGGGAGTGATTATAGGATGACATTGCTGCTTATAATTATGCATGTTAGATACTACACAAATAGGTTCTCTGAATACCTAGAATTTCAAAAAACATTTTCGCTAAATTTACCCTCAGAATTGGCTAGTTATGTTGTTTTATGCATTTTTGCTAATAATTATGCATGTTAAGTTCATTCTGAAATTGAGTTTGATAGTGTTTGCTTCCACCTCGTTATTTTTTATAAATTAATATGAAATTTTTTTTCAATTATAACATCAATTCTGAAATCAGATTCATATCTTGGAACAGTCAAAACTGTCTTTTAAAACTCGTTAGAAAAATCAATATTTTTTCTAGTAATTATTCAATCTATTTTCATTGCATTCAAATGTTTTTTTTTAAAACATATTGATCTATATGTATTTGTAGTAATTTTGTATGGTGTTCATCAAAATATGCTTTTTTTGTAATAATTTAAACATTTAGGGTTTTTAATGAATTTGTAGGTAATAAGGAACGAGATGGGATCGCCTGTGCTAAAAAGCACAGGCGATCCCCTGTGGTCGCGATCTTGGTCGTTAATCGGTTCAGCACGTATTACGAAATTTTTTATTTAAATTTTCGTCGACTTATTTGACCTAATTTTATATATTTTTATAAAAAATTATTAACTATAAAGTTGTAAATTTTGATGTGATCTATAATTTTGTAATTTAAAATTTTTTTAAAAAAATATCAAACAATATGTCAAAATAATAATCAAAATTTTTTATCATTATTTTGACACATTATTTGATATTTTTTCGAAAAAATTTAAACAACAAAATTGTAGATCACATCAAAATTTACAATTTTATAATTTATAATTTTTTATAAAAATATATAAAATTAGATCAAATAAATCGATAAAAATTTAAATAAAAATTTCATAATATATACTGAATTAATTAACGGTCCAAATAACGTACCACCGAAAATCATATGTGATCCCATCTCATAAGGAACACCAGTATTGTTATCATTGAAAAGAGATGGTCATGGAGGACAGGTGGAGGGCAGCGGTGAGATGTGTGCCGTGGGGCGTCCGATTTGTCCCTTGTCTGCCCCCGCGCCTCTGCCTCTATGATTGAGGGTGGTGGGCCTTCAAATCGCTCTCGCTGCAGTCATCGGTGAACGACGCTGTTAGGTGGATTTGAGTACAGATCCTCTTCATTACATATCCATTTATTTTTTTTTAATTTAAAATAAAATTTATTTTTTTAATATATTTTAAAAATAGTTTAATATAAAATGATTAATTTTTTAATTTTTATATTTAATTTTTAAAAAAGTATTTAAATTTTTTTTTTAGAATTCAATCTCTTAACGGATATAAACAGATTTTAAAAATTATCTTTAAATCCGTTACTATTTCAGAACTTTAAAATATCTATTATAAATATTTTTTTAAAAAAAAATAAACATAAGAATAAATCTAAAATTTATAATTTTTATATTTAATTTTTTTTTAAATTTTTTTTTTAAACATTTAATTTTATTATAAATTAGAGTGAACTTAAAAAATACATAATGAAGAAGATCTGTTCCTGAATTTGATACATCTGCTACATCTAACAGCTGTATTCTCTTCCCACCACTTCCCTCTCCACTCCCAGCTGCTTTAACAAAATTTTACCCCTTTTTTTAAAAATAAAAATATGATATTATTTTCTGAAAAATAAATATGTCAATCCAGTTTTTAATATTTGCCCATATATCGCCATATCTCTCCTTTTATGAAAAAATAATAAAACATACCAGATTTTACAATATCTTAATCACAATTGATGAACTAAATTCTACTTTTCAAGTTTGTTTTGTCAAATTAGAAATGGAAAGCGCATGCAAATTTCAAACAAACTAGTGATGCGTGAATACATTAACCGGTCTGGTCGATTGCACGTAATATAGAGCATTTGTTTATACATAATTTAAAAAAAAAAAAATTATATAAAAATAAAATTTTATTTTTTTATAATGAAATTCTGAATAAAATTTTATTATTTTTTATATTATTAAAATTTAAAAAGAATATATAATATGTTAAATTTATTTATGATTAACTTTTTCTTAGAATTATTTTGTATATGAGCATTTGTCATGCGGGCGCGGCTACCCTGATGCTGAGGCATCATGGTGCAGGAAAACGGACGGTCGAGATCGACCGATCCGTAAAAATACGGATATCGAGATTTCGTATAAAACTTTCGTCGACTTATTTGACCTATTTTTAAGCATTTTTGAAAAAATCTTTGAACTACAAAGTTATAGATTTTGATGAGATCTACAACTTTGTAGTTAAAATTTTTTCGAAAAAATGCCAAAATATATACCGAAATAATAATTAAAATGTTAACTATCATTTCGGTATATATTTTGGTATTGTTTTGAAAAAGTTTCAACTATAAAGTTGTAGTCTCATCAAAATCTATAACTTTGTTGTTCAAAATTATTTTCAAAAATACTTAAAAGTAGGTCAAAAGTAGGTCAAACAAATCGACGAAAATTTTATACGAAATTACGAAATCCGTATTTTTACGGATCGGCCAATCTCAGCCGCCCATTTTTTACACCCTGATTCGTTCGAAACAGGGGAGCCGCGCCCAGTGGATGCGACTTTGTTATGCTGTACGGTCAAACTTTATCTATTCAACCGGCGCACAACCCGGTTGAATAGTTGACGTCGGTTGATGAATTTGACATTGGCTACTGTACAAGTAGCTGTTTAGATTTGAATTTAGTATTCGTGCAATTTTTGTTTAAAAAATAATATATATCTGACATAAAAATTCAAAATTGATCTAAAATAGTTTTTTAAAAAGATAAAAATACCTTTTTTTTAGCACCCGAACTTTACAAAAATATACTTCTATAACCCTGAACTTAAACTATACTCGCGATAATCTTGAATTATAAAAAAATACCAACGATAATCTTACCGTCTATTTTTTCGTCCGCCGCAGTTAATTTGCTGACGTGATAGATTCTGAATTAGTTTTTAATCAATTATTTTTTTTTTTAATTTCGTGGATGAACAAATATGTCTTTATATTTATTTATCTTTAATTACTTTTCTTGGAATAAACACATCTTCCGGCGTTCCTTTATAACGTTTAAAAAAAACTAAAATTAAAAAAAAATATATAATTTAAAAACGGCTACGTCAGCGAATTAACGGCGACGGACGAAAAAACTGACGGCAAGGTTATTATGAACGTTTTTCATAATTTAGGGTTATCGCGAGTACATTTTAAATTTCAGACTTATAGAGATATATTTTTATAAAGTTTAGGAGCTAAAAAACTAAAGTCCGACTTTTTCTTCTCCTAAATAATAAATAGGAGAACAGTGTATCAATTTTTTTTTTTTAAGAAACGTATAAATCAATCTCTAAAATTAAAAACTATGTTGATAAGATGTCGCACGTGCGTTGGCGCTTAAACCTTTTTTTTCATTTAATTTTTAAAGACTAATTTATATAACTTCTAAGAATAAAAATTAGAGACTAATACGTAATTAACTAATAATAAATCTAGGGTCCATCAAGAACATGATACAAGAAGTCAGAAGGACGTAAATTAGTTGTATCTTATCTGATTGACCATAAGAAGCAACAATTAATTTATTTATTTCGTCAATTTATTATAGCAAATTGCTTATATGAACTTTATTGTATGCCGCGGGTGAAATTCATCGCAGAATTTTCTAAAAAATTTTCTGTACTTCGTGGTAGGAGCTTCCGTTTATGTCAGGTCTGTACTTGGATCCCAGAGCGTCGGTCGGGGCTGGACGTAAAAGTTTTCCACGAGTTTGAGGTCCCTACGGGAGCGTGCGCTCGCATTACGGGTTCCACCACGATAATCTCAAAAAAAAAAAAAAAAAAAAAACTTTATTATATGTTTTGTCCGTTTCAGCAGTGGATTTGCTTTGTCACACTTGAAAGTCTGTCTTAGCACTTTTGTTTGACCTCAGCAAAAAACTTATTAGGCTATTACATATTCTCCTCCCCTATTTAAATTATTAAAATATAATCTTCTAATTAAAAATAATTTTTTGTAACTTACTCAATTCTTTAAAATAAGAGGATAATTTTATTTTTTTATAAAATTAATAGGGAATAACAAGAGTATTTTAAATTAAATAGATACATTTCGAATTATGTGGGAACACATTTTGGCAAATATTCGAGTTTTATTTGTAATGTTTTTTTCAAATTAATTTTTAAAAAGACATAATATTGGAATGTATTTTTTTAGTATTAAAAAAATACTTCAAAAGTTATATTTTTGAGGTCGGAAGCATAACGGGTCAACCCGACCCGACCGAAATTGCTACAAATAGTTCGGACATCGAAAATACCTACCTAGAAACATTTTTTGGAAACAATTTAAACATAAAAGTTGTAGATCTCGGTGAGATCTATAACTTTCATGTTCAACATTTTTTCAAAAAATGCTTCTAAGTAGGTGATCTCGGTGTCGGCAACATAAAGACAGTTTTTTCCAAAAAATTAGATAAACAGTGAATGGAGGACTGATTTGGGCTGTTTTGGAGAGTAGGGGCTGATATGGTATGAGATTTAAAACGGGGGGTTGATATGGTATTTCCCCATAAAGTCCACGGCACAGACTCGAATAATCTCAATGTTCTCACTCTCACCTCATAACTTCAGTGTCTCACTTTCTCCTCGTAATCTCAGTGTTCCGCCATGAGCCCACAGTGCTATCTTATCGTCACCGATTTTGCAAGTAGTTGTTTTTTTTTTTTTTTTTTTAATTAATCCATTTTTATTTTTTCTTGTATTATATTTCGATACTACCGTATAAAATTTTTAGAACTGCCACTATTATTTAGGTTGAAAAAAAAGCTTAGAATTAGTTCTAAGCCTATAACTTTTGTATTAAAAATAATTTTTAAAAAGATATTTTTAAATATATATTTTAAAGTTTTGAAGTCTTCGGTGATAATAACAATTTAAAGCACCGAATATATAGTTTGGAGTAATCACACAAGAATCTATTTTGTTGTATTTAAATTTTTTTAAATACTTATGTATACGTATTTTTTAGAATAATTTCATAACTTGTTCGAAAAAGTATTAGCTCTTTTGTAGTAGTTTTGCGAAGCATGAGTTTTTTCGACAAAATCCTAAAATTAACCATTCTAATTGTGCTATGTTGTAACGTAATGTTAGATTGAGATGTTTGGTTCATAGAATTATGTTCGGATTTTTACATATTAGTCGCAATCGGGGTTGATACGTACCTATCAATCCCCGGTGCATTTTAGCTAATGGCGGATCCAGAAAGTATGAATAGTAGGTCAAAAAACACTATAACATGCATTTATAAATAGCATCTGAACACCGGTGGTAGTGGCATAATTCAATTTGAAGTTCTGAAATTTCAACATTGTAAATTTTTAAAAGTGTCTGATTGATTTCGAAGGAAAGTTGTCAAAACATCGGAATGCGGAGAAACTATAGAGACGGCGGGTGTAATGGCTGCCAGCGACGGCATGCCGCGAGTTACGGAGAGAGTCGGCGATGGCGGCAAGGCCTGCGGGAGAGTCTGAGACTCAGAGAGATTCTCGGCGGTTATGGCATTCCACGCTGCAATGGGTGTGTCGGGCGAGTCGTGGGTGACGGCCGGGGTTGCGGCAGTGGAATCGCCGCCACAGTGCGTTTCGAACCCACACCTATAGCGTGAAACTAAAGTTCCCAACTACTCCGATTGAGTGCAAAAGCGGTAAAAAATTTACTATAAACAAATTAATAATTTCGTTATCATTTAAATAAATAAATAATATAATAAAATAAATAAATATATATATATATATCCGGAATTTCGACGTCGGAGTAGTGATATCTTTTGACACAAATGTATAGACAGTGGATCCGCCACTGATTTTAGCCCGTTTGTATGCTTACATGGCTAGCATAGGGATTAAAATGTAATTTTGAAAATAGGACCGATCGATATATAATGGGTTAAAAGGTAGGGGTTAATATGTAGTTATCTGTTACTGTTCTGGAGTTAAATGCAAGATCTTGTTATGGAGGCAATCAATATTCTCATTTACGAAACACGGATATCAATATGCATAAAGAGATACGATAGATATGAAAATAAGATACAACTGTTTACGGAAAAGTGGAACATAATAAAGCTCGAATACGATAATAAAAGTATAAAAAATTAAAAAATAAATTATCTTAAATTTTTAAAAATATTTTTAAAAATAATAAATATTTAATAATAAAATTTATGTATAATATAAAATTTCATGTCCTAACAAATTTAAACAGATGGTCTAATTATATAAAAATAAAAAAATATTATCTGAGTGTAAAATTATATTATATACTTATTATTATTACTATTATATATTTTATATTTTTTAAAAAAATATAAATACGGATATATACTTTAGATATTTCTTTCTGGCATGTCTGACACGCTTGTCCGAAATTTTTTTTATTTTAATTTTTTGAATACTTTTTGATATATCTGATATATGTCCGACCGTATTCACATCAGTCACTATATAAATATTATACGGGATAAAATTTTAAAATGTTTGTACTTTTTATTGGCCTACAATGTAACAATTAGATGGCAGGAGGGGACATGGGCAAACAGATGGTCAAAATCGCCTGTGATTGTTTGATTGACTTTGAGTAAAGAGTGAATTAAATAACTTATCATCTTGGTGATTGTATTATTCGTAATTTTAGACGTTATCAACTTAATTTGACCCTTATCAACTTAATTTTATTTTAAATTAGATGTCCAAAAGGCATATTAATTCGGTTTAAAGCCGACCTGAAGAACTAAACAAATTAGAAACCGACCGAAAAAAAAGGATTTCCAAAATAATATTTTTTGTCAAAAAAAATTTATTGTGCAAAACTTGAACAAATCAATACTTTAAATGATAATATTGAGTTAACTTTTCAAAATATTTTGTTTTTCACTAATTTGGAATATTTGTTTAGCTCATCCTAATACTTTATTTATTCACACATAATACTTTATTTGGTTCGCAAAATATTTTAGCAAAAATACTATAATACAAACCGGCGATACTAGATCCTTAATAATTAACATACCTTTTTTTGTATGTCAATTATAGGACACAGATGTTAAATTACTTTACTTTGACGTCCGCTGCTTCAAACTCTTTGTTCGTCTATTTAGGTTATAGTATTTGATTATTTAAAATTCGAATTATATAATCAAAATAGTTTAAATTCTTAATTTCCACGCTTATTAAAGGTCAAGCACTAGGTCCTTAATAATTAACATACCATGTGATACATAATCAAGACCATTTACAATATCACATGCCACATTAACCATGATAATACACCTCTTTAAATAATATGTTAGATAGATGATAATAAAAAAGAAAAGAGCTTCCATCTACCCAATAAAAAAAAAAAAATAAATAAAAAATTAAAAAAAAAAAGAACGAAAGCAAAAGAAAGAGAAGAGCCAATCAAGTGGTATTTGCCTTATTAAAAAGCAGCACATAACATCATCTAAAGAGTCAAAAGGCTAATTGCATCCTATCAGAATGGCTACAAAGCAAATCACTTGGAGCTCAAGTAGCATGCTTTTAGTCTCATGTCCTTACGTCTTGATTTCGTCATTTAAAGTTAGAAAAATACTATTCAGCCCGATCTAATAATCAGCTAAATAGTCCGAGTAAATACCTCAAAATTTTAAAAGATTGGAAATATGAAGCGGCCGAAAGAGCAATTATACGCTGCTCAAACAAGGCACAAATACACGGAATTGATCCATATCATCCATCATCATAGGGATGTATATAGTCAATTCTTTCTGGGATTAATTATATATATATTAGCCACCTATGTTCTTTTTATAATCTTGTTTAAATCAGCCTCCTTATCTACTCATTTAAAATCTTGGATTTTAGGGGACATATTTGAATAAGATCGTATGAGCAGAGGGACTGATATATAACTACTTCTTTCTTGGTAGAAAACATGACATATAAATAAAATAAAATAAATAAATAAATAATTGTGATAATATATATATATATTATCAAAATTACTTGAAATAATAGCATATAATTTAATGGTGTGAGGTATTATAAAAGGAGATGTAGCTATCAACCGTGGATTCTCATGGAACACTTGGACGTCAGTCCAAACACTCAGATATTTTAGTGACTTTGATTGATTGATACTTTTTTTGATTGAGTGCCATGCACGACATGGATAATTTTTTTAAATTAATCAGATATTAATTTGGTCATTATGATAATATTTAAATTAATCAGATGTTAAGTTGGTAATTATGATAATGAAACCTTTGAATATAGAGGTCAATTTTGTGGGCATCAACTGGGTAGTTCCATGTGTGGTTTTAATTAAGGAAAAAATTACGTACCCCTAATAAATCACATATTAATCACACGCAATTAATCTTCACCACACATTCGTTTAGTGATCTGCACATTTATCTCGTAATCTGTATATTTATCTCGTGATCCGTATAAATTATCAAAATTATATGTGGTCATAATGTTGTCATATATGCTATAAAATTTATTATGTATCTTGTGCGAGCATAGTATTGAGTCAAATATTTAATTAGAAAAATAGTTTGAATTGTATTTTTGTTTGTATCTCGTGATTGATAAATCTATAAACAAAGCTGTTTGGATTATTTATCGGATCTAATAATATTTTTTTTAATTAATAATAATAATACACACAGGAAGAATAACATATACCCGATGTTTGGTTCCCGAACAATTAAAATTAAAAAAAAAAAGAAAAGAAAAAAAAGGCAGTTGAGTGCATGCAATTACACAGAACCAGCTAGACATGTGTATGTGCAGATATCATTTTGAATTGAGGCCAGATAATACGCCGCTTATGATCTTATTGCAGTTGTTAGATTATGTTGATAAGAAATTATCTTCGGTGGGAATCAAGTCAAAGCATTGTTATCCTTTCTTACAGCAAGATAATTTTCTTTTTTTTTTTTTATAATTAATATTATTATTTAAAAATTAATATTTTTAATAATAATTTTGATCTTAAAGAATTTAAGGCTGATAGTATTCCCATCAGCCCAAATATGTAATAATATATTTTAAAAAAATATATTTTACTTTTTAATATTTTGGAAATGATCATTTTTTATTTTTCAAACTTATTATATGAGAATGGATCATTCTCAAAATTTTTAATAATAAAATTTTATAAAAATAGGCCAATTTTGTAAAAAAATGATACTAAATTTTGAATTTTAGATTTAAAATGATACTAAAAAAACCTTTTTTTAGGGTGCATTTTTTTCCAGGTCCTGGAAGAAAATAAGTATTCCAAATCAGCCACTATGAAATATCCAATTTACTTTTATCTTCTCATCGATTTTCGTGCCACGATGTTTTGACCACTGTATTAGTATTTTTGGAAAAAAATTTAACAAAAAAGTTGTAAATTATGATGAGATCTACAACTTTCACATTCAATACTTTTTTCAAAAATATTTCTAAATATATATTTTGAGACTCCGAAATTTCAATAGATTAGCGGATCATATCCAAACTATTAATATTTCAGAGGCTCAAAACACCCATTTTGAAATATTTTTTGAAAATTTTTTAACATAAAAATTATAAATCTCATTAAAATCTACAACTTTTATATTAAGTTTTTTCAAAAAATGTTGATATGGTGGTCAAATGAATTGGTTCAAATAACAAAGGAAGGGTCGAAAATAAAAATTTTAAAGTTGAGCCGTAAAAGTTTGAAAAGGAGGGGTTGAAAACAAATTATTCCTTTTTTTTTTTTAAAAGGCCATGTGCAAGATGGCCGTTGGATTCTCCGTGAGGTGTCCATTTAATAATAAAAAAAAGTGGCTAAAGGAGCCAGAAAGTGGGAATTTTTTTTTTAATAAAATTAATTTAATCAATAATTATATTTTTAATATCAAATTTTAAAAATTTACGAAAATAAAATTGGGTCGCCTGTTTAATAGACGACCCTTGCCAGCGTGGCGGCCGGCCGCCGAGTGGCACACCACGCAGGCAAATATAGCATGTTAAACAGGCGACCGTACCTCTTCATTTTACCCCTGCCCAGCTTCTTTCCTTCTCTTCTTTTCTTTCCTTCTTCCTTCCTTCGCGAGTTGTAGTTATATCTACCAAATTTTGAAAGAATTTTCGAGATGTACGGTATATTTATAAATCCTCTAATTTTGAAATTTAAATTTTAGATCTACAAATTTATATAGATGTGTTTGAGTTTGAAATTATAGATCTAAATTTGTGTAAGTTGGTAATATATTTTGACAGAATAGAATATATTTTTGTGCATATTATAGAAATGCGGTATAAATATACGTAATACACCTTGTATTTGTATGAAAATTTAATTAGAAATTTTTTAAAATTTTTTTAATTAATACTATTTATGTAAAAATATTATTATGTGTATAAATAAATTAGCATGTTAGTAGTATAGTGTACTTTAAGTTATAATATGATAATTGGTAGGTTTTGTTTATTATAATGTGTATACTAGTATGGTATTTTGTATATTATATATGTTAATTTGTATGTTAGTGAATTAGTATAGTTATTGTATTATAATATTAATATATTATTATATTAGTAATTAGTATATTAGTATATTTTAATTAGTAAATTTAAAATTTATCTGAATATTGTAGTAAAATATGTTATAATATTGTAATTTAGTAACCAATTTTTTAAAATGTTATAAATGTCGCAGTATCAACTGATTTGTTATATGAATGTCAATATAGTGGATTGTCCAAATGGTGTTACGTACGACCGTCAGCCTATGTCGCGTCCCGCCCCGGGCCCCGACCGCACCACTCGGTCGGGTCTCTTTTCTCCGACCCGAAAAGAGGGATCCCTTGGTTGGTGCTTAGCTAAGGGCCTCCCACACATATAAGCACAATTTTCTGCCCTACCCAGCTGGTATGGGACAATCCAAGTTAACGGGCCGCACGCTCAGCCCAATCTTGGCTCAAGTCGCGCCTGACACGTAACTTTCGGTCGACCACTCCTTGATTTTCGGTCGACCGAAAACCGCGCAGATCGCGCACCTTCGTGCCGATCCCCCGAAACCCGGGGTGTCACACCCCCCACACCTTAGGATACGACGTCCCCATCGTACAGGGCAGGTCACGGACGGACGTACATGCCCAGTCTCTCCCCAGTCATACGGGTCGCAAGTCACGCACCATGCCCCAACCGCAGGCTATCTTGGCCTTTCCGCGGGTCCCTGGGCCTGCGTATCCACTCGTATCTATGACCGAAATTGTTCTGATACCATTTCTGTCGCGTCCCGCTCCCCGCCCCGGGCCCCGCCCCCAAGCCCCGACCGTAATACACGGTCGGGTCTCTTTTCTCCGACCCGAAAAGAGGGATCCCTTGGTTGGTGCTTAGCTAAGGGCCTCCTACACATATAAGCACAATTTTCTGTCCTACCCAGCTGGTATGGGACAATCCAAGTTAACGGGCCGCACCCTCAGCCCAATCCTGGCCCAAGTCACGCCTGAGCCGTAACTTTTGGTCGACCGCTCCCTGATTTTTGGTCGACCGAAAACCGCGCAGATCGCGCACCTTCGTGCCGATCCCGCCGAAACCCGAGGTGTCACAGCCTATTGGTGCCATAGTCATACCATCGAATTATTCGTATATAATGTTAATTGAACGATTATGCAGAAGGTTCCGTATTGATATATCACAATATTTGCTTAGCATATCGCTTACGCATCCAGTAATGTCACCTGATGGCTTTGTGACATATGTGCTGTTACCTATTGGTAGTGATGATTATATTGAAAGTCTTAACGGATTTTCTCTAGATACTACCTATCTATTTTTGAGTTTGGAGTCGGCAGATGGTACACCATAGGGACTCGACTGTAATGTCATCCCAAGTGAACCAAACGAGAACTTAGCTGCCGGCCCAAGTATATTATTTCATCCTGTATGCCATCAATTCTCTGCAGCCAATGAGTGTAGATATGAGGATGCAGACTCTTATGAAAATCGACATGAAAACTTTTCGGGCGAATAATTGTAGGATGACGACGAAGCAGCTAATGTCAGAAATGTCAATCCTCAATGTTCACAGGCATACAATATAGGGGATCTTAAGCAGGCCCAAGTGCCAACTTCACTACCAACTTACGATGTGCCCCTATCTTACACTCATATTGATTGGTCTGTAATCGAACAAAACGCACCTGTCACTGCGATGATGCACGATACTGAAGCCGCATGTGATCCAACGCAGAAATTTCGCAAAGAAATGTCTTTCAGAGATAAAAAAAACTCCAATTCATTCGGTAAAAGCATATCATATTGAGGTACAACACAAATACAAAGTTGAGGTGTCCAATAAGATAATATGGGTGGCAAACTGCATGACTGGTAAAGAAAGTTGCATTTGGCACCTGAGAGCAAGACTGAAAGAGGATGAAGGAATGTGGCAGATAGTAAAATTTTTTGGCCCCATCAGTGTTTCAACAAAGCAGGTAAGCAGTCTCCTGATCACAGAAATATGGGCTGTAATTTTATTGCGTGTAAAATTGGAGTTGGTGCGAGCACAGACAAATTTGTGTATTTCTGCTATTGTCGCTGATATTAAAAGAACATATTAGTATACATCAACTTACAGAAAATGCTGGGAGGCAAAGCAAAAAGCTATAGCCGAGATATATGGTGACTGGGACCAATCTTATAGTCTCTTACCTAGATGGTTGAATGCTGTGAGATATTTTGTGCAGGGTCAGTGACTGATATTAGAGGAATGCCGTTGTCAACACCAAATAAATTTTTATTTGATCGTGCATTTTGGGTGCTCTCACCTTATATTGCAGAATTTATGTATTGTCCCACAGTTCTTAGCATAGATGCTACACTTATTTACGGCAAATATAAGGAGTACATGCTCATTGCAACTGCTTTAATGGCAACCATCGTGTTTTTTCTGTGGCATTTGCAATAATTAATAAGAAAATATCAGATACATGGGGTTTGTTCATATAATGCATTTCCACTTTCGCGAGAAATTGAGATGGCCGAGTTACACTTATTTCTGATAGCCATCTAGGTATCCTGAGTGCAGTGAGAAATCAACAGCGACACTTTTATAATTGGAGATATCGATATTGCTTACGTCATATATGCTCCAATTTCAACAGTGAATTCAAAAACCTCGCTCTCACACGCATGGTCTGGAATGCTAGCACGCTGAAACAGGTATGGAAGTATAACAGGTTGATGGATAAAATAAATGAGGCAAATCATAAAGCTTATGCTTGGTTGCCAAAAATTTCCGCAGAACAATGAATCCTAGCATTTGATGGAGGGGCTAGATTTGGACAGATGACCACAAATCTATCTGAGAGCTTCAATGGCGTGCTGCAGGGGATTAGATCATCCTGTGAAAGGTTTGGCTGAAAATATATGATATAAAATTGTTGGATATTTGGCCGGACGACGCGATGAACTAGACGAATGGGGCGAAAGTGAATTTACACCTATCATAGCTGCACGGCTAGCATGGGGCGAAAGTGAATTTACACCTATCATAGCTGCACGGCTAGCGGCTTATAAGAAGCATAGTGGAGGACATGGTATAATTATGTTCTATCGTGAATCAGGCGAATATGAAATAACGATTGGGTATCGTTATTTTCGTACCGGTAGCAATGGTGGTAACAAATAGGTATTAAAATTGGCATATTGTAAAAATATATTGGTAGTATATTGAAATTTACTTATTACAACTTTGTCTACTTGCAGACAGTTGTTTTAACTCAGTTGAGATGCACATGTCAAAAATGGCGCTATTTCACATTCCTTGCTCACACGCGATTACCGCAATCAAGAAAGCTAAAAGTCGCATATAGGATTATGTTAGTCCGTGCTACTCAGTGGTATGCTATAGAAGCACCTACGCATCTAGATTTAGTACAATCCCCGATCCGCACTACTGGCCTCCGCATGATGATTATATTTATATACTTGATTCTGTAAAGAGAACGAAGACTGGATGACCTGTGATACAACGTTGTTGTGCTCATATTTTTTCAGACAGATAAATCAAGGTCGGGGTCAATTTATCATTTGGCATAATAATCCAAACACACTCAATTAAAGCTTCAAATATGGTGCATAATTTGATTAGACCTATATCAAGTCTAATTAGATTTAATCCAATTCAGTTCAGATAATTTAGAATTGACATACTGTTGCTAAATTGATGATAACGCAGATTATACATATCCGAATGGGCTCAAACCAATTTTGTATAGACTCATCAAGGTACCTATGTACAAAATTTGAGTACGTTTGGATCAGAGCTACTTGATGAAATATATTTATGAATTCAGTTCAGTGCTGGCTCGGCTCAGACTGACCAGGGCTCGATTCGGATGTCGTAACTTTTCATACACATGTCCGAATACGTTCAAACCAATTTTATATGAAAATAGACTCATCAAGGTACCTATGTACAAAATTTGAGTACGTTTGGATCAGAGTTATTTGATGAAATATATTTATGAATTCAGTTCAGTGCTGGCTCGGCGCTCAGACTGATCAGGACTCGATTCGGATGTCGTAACTTTTCGTACACATGTCCGAATACGTTCAAACCAATTTTATATGAAAATAGACTCATCAAGATACCTGTGTATAAAATTTGAGTACGTTTGAATTAAATCTGGATACGTTTCTATATTTTCAAAATACAGGACAGTAACCGAGGCAGTACAGTAAAGGAAGGATTTCTAAACTCGCATGAGTTCTTGGCACAAAATTCCATTAAATGCAGAAATATGAAACTGCAATATGATGGAGAAATAAAACCAGAGTGGCTGTAGAAATTTCCATGAGATTTGTAACTGTTCAGAAATGAATAGGCTTTAATCTCCGTGAATAAATCTGCCCATCAGATTTGTAACTGATTGTGGACTTAAATTCTTCTTGAAAAGGTCTAAAATATCTATAAATAGACCCATATTTGAAGAAAAAAGAGGACAACACATAGAGGTGCTTCTAAGGACGATACAGAGAAAATTATAAAGAGAGATAGCCACGGGAGAGGAGAAAAGATCCAGTTGCAGAGAGAGATAGTTGCTGAGAGAAAGATCAAGCCGCGGAGGGAGAAATAGACCACAGAGAGGAGCAACATCTTGAAAAAGGAAGGCACCAAGCCCCACAAATAGGCTAATACTTTCTGTAGTATCTTTCCTTCATATTTATTCATAATATATGTCATAACATATGCGTTTTGACATTAAAGAGGATATAAGCATTATGTTTACAGATATGAAATAGTATTAATTTACTTTATAGTGCGTCCTTCATATTTCATTTTATTGTTATAATTAATCATACTCCAAATGTGATATTGTCAGAATATGTATATACAAATCATTTTTCTTTATAATCATACCATGCATTACTACATAAACTATAAATGAAAATAAAACAGAAATTTTTTCTAAAATCAGAGGTTGTGCATATGTGCGTAATTAACGATGAATCATACATTCATCGAGACGAGGTCCGACAATATTTTAAATATTTTAAAATCCCACTTTCACAAACGTTTACGTAATGAAATGGATTGGGTAGAAACTCCTGATGCTTGGTGTAGACGTTGCCAACAATATGGTCATAAGTCACAATAGTGTCCGTCGAGACAAAACCAATGATTTGTGAATCTTTGTAGATATACATTGACGTATATTATTATTTTGAAACTTTTTATATACGTTGATCAGTGGGACATTTGTAGCCCTCTTTTTGTGTATTGTAGAATGAATTATTTCATATGGGACGTATGGCCTCCTCTTGAATGTTTTTATGGAATTAGTTGTTGGCGAGGTCAGTAGGACCTTTATAGCCCTTCCCTTTATATTTCGTTATATTGTGGAATGAATTGTTTCATACATGGCATGTGGCCTCTTTTTTAATGTTTTTTATTGAATTAGTTGTTGGTGGGGTCAGTAGGACTTTTGTAGCCCTTCTTTTTGTGTTTCGTTATATTGTGGAATGTATTGTTTCATAGAGACGTGTGGTCTCATCTTGAATGTTTTTATTGAATTAGAGTGGGCGGGGTCAGTAGGACTTTTGTAGCCATTTTTTTGTATTTTCGTTATATTGTGGAATGGATTGTTTCATACGGAGCGTGTGGCATCCTCTTGAATGTTTTTATTGAATTAGTTGTGGGCGGGGTCAGTAGGACCTTTGTAGCCCTCCTTTTTGTGTTTCGCTATATTGTGAATGAATTGTTTCATACGGAGCGTGTCGTCTCCTCTTAAATGTTTTTATTGAATTGTAACATTAGGTTGTTTTCTTATAAGATACATAGGAGGTTCTGCCGAAAATTTGACTAAACATAACGACTTTAAAGTTTTGGAAAGTATGCTTTTACATTTGTTCACATTCATACATTATTATTTATTCTTAGTTTTTTATTGTTTATAGTTGTTAAATTATTCTGAACATCCGTTGAAACTTTATATGCAGGATATCATGAACACTAATCCCTGAACTCTCGGTCACAGCGTATTATACCTACAGGATCAGCACCGATCGCGGGATGGTATGGATGGAGATGAAACTGTCCTACGAGTTCGTCGATTAGATACACTCATGCATGAGCATGTAGAGCTTGATCCGCGTATTATACCGTATTTACAACGGGCATGATGGTATAGTTTCAGGTGTATCTGCTTCATGCATATTGTTTACACATTGATTACGACCCTTGTCGAGCGATGGCGTCAGGAGACGCATACATTCCATCTATCTATAGGGGAGTACAATTACACTGTAGGACGTGGAAGTACGTTTGGGTTTGCTTGTGGACGGAAAGCTGGTGACCTGCTCCATAGCAGGAATTTTTTTGGGACGAGCAATGTGCGAGGTTACTTGGCAAAATACCTCCACCGGATAGAAAAAATGAGGGTGGGTTAGTATAAAATGGCTCTTCGAAGAGCTCTCTGTTATACCTCCTGGAACAGATGAGGCCGTACTGGATTAGTATGCTAGAGCGTATATCTTCATGTTGCTTACTAGTGTTGGGCGTACAAGCATATTTCATTTACCGCATCGAGGATTAGGAGCATACCGACGAATGCTAATTGGCAGATTGCACCATTAGCATATCGGTACTCTATTTCCTACTTTTAAAAAAAAAAAACAAATATTGACTTTTAATTGTTATTTCTAATGTTGTAAACTATATTTATATAGGTGATCTCAAAGTGTTCTACAACGATCTGCGAATAGTTCGCACGTGTTGAAGACATTTCGTTTCGAGCTGGACTCTATGACAAAGGAGCATGTATGTTGTCACTATTTTTATCTTCATTTACTGCTATTTATCATTAACATATATATATATATATATAAAATATGTATTTTTTATACTGCAAATGATATGGTGTCCTTATACGGAGGATATATTAGCTTGCCTTTTAGAAATTTTGTACAAGGGGCAGATGTATTTGGCGAGCGCAGGTGCCCCTTATATTTTTCAATGTAATTGAGTTGCATGCGCGACCGGATCCTGCGTTAGTTTGGCCTCTTTCATGATATACCCAATGCTATTTATACTGATATGAATTTGCATGATAATATTTTCTTATTCAAAACTAATTTGGATATAAAATATCGTCCATACATTGAGATGTAGAACAACAGGAAGAACCGAATCGTATCGGGAGGGGGTGATGACATTCATATTTATATGGACTGGTATAAAAAAATCACCAGGAGGTTTATCTCTCATAAATGTCTAATGACCGTATCGGGAGGGGGGTGCTTATGTATTTTAATTTATTTCATTATTTAATTACAGATGGAGAGTATGAGAGATATTTATAATGTTGCTGGTGAATTCAGGCTCTTGTCTCAAAAGTGCCTTATCCTGTTTCCTAGTTTTTCATAAAAATTTTAGTGGCGATTCCGAATCTATTCCCTTCCAGAGGAAGGTTGTCTACATACCTAAAAACTAGGCAAATTTGGCAAATCGGGCCCCCCCCCTTAATTGGTTATTGGCGAACAGCGCCCCCCTAATTAATTTTGGCCAAATCGAGCCCCTTTACGTTGAAAAATGACCAAAATACCCTTATCTTAGTTTTTCGAGCATAACTTTTTGTATAGTACTCCAAATGAGATGAAATCGGTCCCGTTTGAAAGATATTTGAAAGATATTTGAATTATCTTTCAAATGGGACCGATTTCACTGCATTTAGAGCTTTGTACAAGAAGTTATGGCAAACATACCGAATCAGCATCAAGCTGCTACTGTATTTGACGGCGTTTCGGTATTTTTAGTATAACTTTTCGTATATAGCTCCAAATGATATGAAACTAGTCCCATTTGAAAGATAACTCAAAGAGCTTTCCAACAAGTATAAAATCAAAACTAGGACATTCCGGGGAACGCCTGCGAACACCCGCGAACACCTGCGAACACCCGCGAACACCCGCGAACACTTGCGAACACTTTTCTACATAACTTTTTGTAGATAACTCCAAATGAGATGAAACTAGTCCCATTTGAAAGACAACTCAAATATCTTTCCAACAAGTATAAAATTAACAATAGGACATATCAGCGAACACCTGCGAACACCTACGAACACCTGCGAACACCCGCGAACACCTGCGAACACTTGGGAACACTTTTCTACATAACTTTTTGTATAGAACTCCAAATGAGATGACATTAGTCCCATTTAAAAGATATTTGAGTTCTCTTTCTAATGGTGCTATTTTCACTACATTTGGAGATACGTACAAAAAGTTATGAAGAAAAGCGTTCGCAGGTGTTCGCGGGTGTTCGTGGGTGTTCGCAGGTGTTCGCGGGTGTTCGCAGGTGTTCGCAGGCGTTCGCCGGAATGTCCTAATATTAATTTTATACTTGTTAGAAAGATATTTGAGTTATATTTCAAATGGGACTAGTTTCATATCATTTGGAGCTCTCTACTAAAAGTTATACAAACACCGAGGTGTTGTCAAATACCGTAGCAGCTTAACATAGATTCGGTATTTTTGACATAACTTCTCGTACGTAACTCCAAATGCTGTGATACTAGTTCCATTGGAAAGAGAACTTCAATATCTTTCAAACAAGACTAATTTCATCTCAGTTGGAGTTCTCTATGAAAAGTTATGTAGAAAAGCGTTCGCAAGTGTTCGCGGGTGTTCGCGGGTGTTCGCAGGTGTTCGCAGGCGTTCGCCGGAATGTTCTAGTATTGATTTTATGCTTGCTAGAAAGCTCTTTGAGTTATCTTTCAAATGGGACTAGTTTCATCTCATTTGGAGCTCTCTACTAAAAGTTATACAAACAATACCGAGATGCTGTCAAATACCGTAGCAGCTTAACATAGATTCGGTATTTTTGACATAACTTCTCGTACGTATCTCCAAATGCTGTGATACTAGTACCATTGGAAAGAGAACTTCAATATATTTCAAACAAGACTAATTTCATCTCATTTGGAGTTCTCTACCAAAAGTTATGAAGAAAAGCGTTCGCAAGTGTTCGCGGGTGTTCGCGGGTGTTCGCAGGACCCGCGAACACCTGCAAACACCCGCGAACACCCGCGAACACTTGCGAACGCTTTTCTTCATAATTTTTTGTAGAGAACTCCAAATGAAATGAAATTAGTCTTGTTTGAAAGATATTGAAGTTCTCTTTCCAATGGTACTAGTATCACAGCATTTGGAGATACGTACGAGAAGTTATGTCAAAAATACCGAATCTATGTTAAACTGCTACGGTATTTGACAGCATCTCGGTATTGTTTGTATAACTTTTAGTAGAGAGCTCCAAATGAGATGAAACTAGTCACATTTGAAAGATAACTCAAATAGTTTTCCAACAAGTATAAAATCAATACTAGGACATTCCGGCGAACGCCTGCGAACACCCGCGAACACCTGCGAACACCCGCGAACACCCGCGAACACCCCTGAACACCTGCACACGCTTTTCTATATAACTTTTAGTACGTATCTCCAAATGTAGTGAAAATAGAACCATTAGAAAGAGGGCTCAAATATCTTTTAAATGGGACTCATTTCATCTCATTTGGAGTTCTATACAAAAAGTTATGTAGAAAAGTGTTCCCAAGTGTTCGCAGGTGTTCGCAAGTGTTCGCGGTGTTCGCAGGTGTTCGCAGGTGTTCGTTGGTGTTCGCCGATATGTCCTATTGTTAATTTTATACTTTTTGAAAAGCTATTTGAGTTATCTTTCAAATGGGACTAGTTTCATCTCATTTGGAGTTATCTACAAAAAGTTATGTAGAAAAATGTTCGCAAGTGTTCGCGGGTGTTCGCAGGCGTTCGCCGGAATGTCCTAGTTTTGATTTTATACTTTTTGGAAATATCTTTTAGTTATCTTTCAAATGGGATTAGTTTCATATCATTTGGAGCTATATACGAAAAGTTATACTAAAAATACCGAAACGCCGTCAAATACCGTAGCAGCTTGATGCTGATTCGGTATTTTTGCCATAACTTCTTGTACAAAGCTCTAAATGCAGTGAAATTGGTCCCATTTGAAAGATAATTCAAATATCTTTCAAACGGGACTGAGTTCATCTCATTTGGAGTACTATACAAAAAGTTATGCTCGAAAAACTAAGATAAGGATATTTTGGTCATTTTTCAGCGTAAAGGAGCGCGATTTGGCCAAAATTAATTAGGGGGGCGCTGTTCGCCAATAACCAATTAAGGGGGGGCCCGATTCGCCAAATTTGCCTAAAAACTATCTTTTTTTGGTCTTGACCGTCGAGTTCGATTTTTATCCTATATCTCAACCAGATATTGAATGTTAAACAGTAAATACTCCTAACCATATGTTATTGGGATTCGAACTCTCGAGCTACCACCCTTCATGAGGAATTGACTCTAGTTTTTTTCCGACATTCAATTCTGCTAATCAATTGGCTAATGCTGGTTTCAAATTGCCATTTGTATATTAATTTACACCAGTTGCAAGTCATGTTCAGGTCTATACCATGGTACATGGGCCAGACTCGATATGAGTAGGCCCATAAGCTACTTCCCTGCTTGTATAACCCAACAAATCCTAGAATTTTTTTTTTTAATAAAATTAATTTAATAAATAATTATTTTTTTAATCTCAATTTTTAAATATTTTTGAAAATAAAACCGGGTCGCCTGTTAAACAGGCGACCCCGCCAGCGTGGCGCCACGTAGGCATGGGGTCGCCTGTTTAACAGGCGACCAAAGGATCGCCACTTTAAGAGGCGACCTTACGGTCGCCTCCTACAGAGGCGACCGTAATGCCTTTACTAAACCGAGCCAGCTTCTTTCTCTCCTTCTCTTTTCTTCTTCTCCTTCCCTCGCTAGCTCCGTCGACTCCTCTCCTCTTTTCTTCATTTTCTACCTCAAAATTCTATTTTTTTTTTCAAAATCTTATAGATCTAAGCTAGCTATAGCTAGATCAACCTAATTTCGAAGGAATTTTCAAGAGATACGGTATATTTACGAATCCTTTACGATTTTTAATTTTAAATTTTAGATCTACAAATTTCTATGTATGTGTTTGAGTTTAAAATTATAGATCTAGATTAAGTTGGTAGTTCATTTTGACGAAATAAAATAATTTTTTATGTATATTATGAAAATACGGTATAAATACGATATAAATATACGTATATACATCTTATTAGATTGTATGAAAAATTTAAATTATATGTAAATCAAGTTATGTAGATTTTTTTTTTAACTAGTATTATTCATGTAAAAATATTATTATGTGTATAAATAAAATAAATTAGTATGTTAGTAGTATATTGTAATTTAAGTTGTAATATTAGTAATTTGTATATTGTGGAATGGATTGGTTCGTACGGGGTGTGTGGCCTCCTCTTGAATTATGTATTGAATTAGTTGTGGGCGGGGTCAGTAGGACCTTTGTAGCCTTGTGTTTTGTTATATTGAAATGGATTGTTTCGTATAGGACGTGTGGCCTTATCTTGAATATTTTTATTAAATTAGTTGTGGGCGGGGTCAGTAGGACCTTTGTAGCCTTTTTTTTGTGTTTCATTATATTGTTGTATGATTTTTTTCGTACTGGGCGTATGACCTCCGCTTGTATGTTTTTACTGAATGTTAATGTTAGATTTTCTATAAAATACAGATGAGGTTCTGTCGAAAATTTGATTAAATATAATCACTTGGATATTATAGAAAAGTGTTTAGTAAAATATGTTATGATAATTATAAGGTTTAGTAATCATTATTTTTAAACTTTTATAGATGTCGCAGCATCAACTGATTTGTTATATGAATGGCAATATTGTGGACGGTCCAAATGGTGTTACGTACGACCGTCAGCCTATTGGTGCCATAATTATACCACCGAATTGTTCGTATACAATGTTAATTGAACGGTTATGCAGAAGGTTCGATATTGACATATCACAACATTTGCTTAACGTATCGTTAAGGCATCCAGTAATGTCACTTGATGGTTCTGTGATATATGTGTTGTTACCTATTGCTAGTGATTTTGATATGGAAACTCTTAACGGATTTTCTCTAGACACTGCCTATGTATTTTTGAGTTTGGAGTCGGTAGATAGTACACCACAGAGACTTGACTGTAATGTCGCCCCAAGTGAACCAAACGAGAACGTAGTTGCAGCCCAAGCACTAGTACCCAACAACCCTCACAGTCTGCATTTGATCCTGTATGCCATCAATTCTCTCCAATCGATGAGTGCAGAGATGAGGATGCAGATCCTTATGAAAATATACATGAAAATTTTTCGGGCGAAGAATTGTCGGATGATGACGAAACAGCTAATGTCAGAAATGTCAATCCTGAGTGTTCACAGGCATACAATGTGGGGTTCTGAAGCAGGCCCAAGTGTGCCAACTTCGCTACCAACTTACAATGTGCCCATATCTTATACTCATATTGACTGGTCTGCAATCGAACAAAATGCACCTATTACTGCAATGACGCACGACACTGAAGCCGCATGGGATCCAACGCAGGAATTTCGCAAAGGAATGTACTTTAGAGATAAAAAATCTCTAATTCATGCGGTAAAAGCATATCATATAGAGGTGCAACATCAGTGCAAAGTTGAGCTGTCCAATAAGAAGATATGGGTGGCAAACTGTGTGACTGGTAAAGAAAGTTGTATTTGGCACCTAAGAGCAAGACTGAAAGAAAGTGAAGGAATGTGGATGATAGTAAAATACTGGGCCCCCATCAATGTTTCAACGAATCGGCTGAGCAATCTTCTGATCACAGAAATATGGACTGTAATTTTATTGCAGATAAAATTATGGAGTTGGTGCGAGCACAGCCAAATTTGTGTATTGCTGCAATTGTCGCCAATATTAAAAGAACATATCAGTACACAGCAAGTTACAGAAAATGCTAGGAGGCAAAGCAAAAAGCTATCGCCGAGATATATGGTGACTGGGACCAATCTTACAGTCTATTACCTAGATGGTTGCATGCTGTGAGATATTTTTGTGCAGGGTCAATAACTGACATTAGAGGAATGCCTCTGGCAACACCAAATAAATTTTTATTTGATCGTGCATTTTGGGCGTTCTCACCTTGTATCGCAGGATTCATGCATTGTCCCCAGTTCTTAGCATAGACGCCACATTTCTGTATGGCAAGTATAAGGAATACATGCTTATTGCAACTTCTTTAGATGGCAACCATCGTGTATTTCCTGTTGCATTTGCAATAGTTGACAAGGAAACATCGGATACATGGGGTTGGTTCCTAGAATGCATTTCCACTTTCGTGAGAAATCGAGAAAGTCGAGTTACACTTATTTCTGATCGTCACCGAGGTATTCTGAGTGCAGTGAAAAATCAATGGCGACACTTTTACAACTGGAGACATCGATATTGCTTACGTCATATATGCTCCAATTTTAACACTGAATTCAAAAACCTTGCTCTCAAGCGCATGGTTTGGAATGCCGGCACACAGAGACAGGTCTGGAAGTACAACAGGTGGATGGATAAAATAAATGAGGCAAATAATAAGGCTTATGCTTGGTTAAAAAAAATTCCTGCAGAACAATGGGCCTTAGCATTTGATGGAGGGGCTAGTTTTGGACAAATGACCACAAATCTATCTGAGAGCTTCAATGGTGTGCTGAAGGGAATTAGGTCTTATCCTGTGAAAGGTTTGGCTGAAAGTGTGTGGTATAAAATTGTTGGATATTTTGCCGGACGATGCGATGATCCAGACGAATGGGGCGAAAGTGAATATACACCGATCATAGCTTCACGGCTAGCGGCTTATGAGAAGCATAGTGGAGGACATGGTGTAACCTTATTCGATCGTGAAGCGGGCGAATATGAAATAACGACTGGTTATCGTACTTTTCGTACCGGTAGCAAAGGTGGTCACAAAAAGGTATAAAAATTTGGCATATTGAAAAAATATAATTGTAACATGTTGATATTTACTTACTACAATCTTGTCTACTTGCAGACGGTTGTTTTAACTCAGACGACATGCACTTGTCAAAAATGGCAGCTGTTTCACATTCCGTGCTCGCACGCTATTGCCGCAATCAAGAAAGCTAAATACCGCATTCAAGATTATGTTAGTCCGTACTACTCGGTGGCGTGCTATAGAAATATTTACGCACCTAGATTTAATACAATCCCCGATCCCACACTATTGGCCTCCACGATGATGTATCTTCCTATTTATATACCTGATCCGTTAAGAAGAAAACTGAAAACCTGTGACGCAACGTTTACGTAATGAAATGGATTGGGTGGAAACTCCTGATGGTTGGTGTAGAGGCTGTCAACAATATGGTCATAAGTCACAACAGTGTCCGTCGAGACAAAATCAATGATTTGTGAACCTTTGTAGATACACGTTGACGTATATTTTTATTTTGAAACTTTTTAAAATACGTTGATCAGTAGGAACTTTGTAGCCCTTTATTTTTGTTTTGTTGTTATGTGGAATGGATTGTTTCGTACGGGGCGTGTGGCCTCCTTGTGAATATTTTTTATTAAATTAGTTGTGGGCGGAGTCAGTAGGACCTTTGTAGCCCTTTATTTTTGCTTTGTTATGTGGAATATATTGTTTCGTACGGGGTGTGTGGCCTCCTTTGAATATTTTTATTAAATTAGTTGTGGGCGGGGTCAGTAGGACCTTTGTAGCCTTTTTGTTTTGTTTTGTTGTTATGTGGAATGGATTGGTTCGTACGGGGCGTGTGGCCTCCTTTTTGAATATTTTTATTATATTTTTAGACCTGTTCACATTCATATTGTTATTTAACCTATTAATTCTATATTTGTGAAGTTGTATTGAACATCTGTTTAAACTTTATATGCAGGATATCATGGACCCTAACCCTGGACTTGTCGATAACAGTGTACTATACCTACAGGATCAGCATCGATCGCAGGATGCTGTAGATGGAGATGAGACTGTCATACGAGTTCGCCGACTAGATACACTAATGCATGAGAATGTAGAGCTTGATCCACGCATTATCCCGTATCTGCAGCGGGCAGGTTTGTATAGTTTTAGACGTATAGGCTTCATGCAGATTGATCAGGCATTAATCACGGCCCTTGTCGAGCGGTGGCGTCAGGAGACGCATACCTTTCATCTACCTGTAGGTGAGTGTACGATTACCCTACAGGATGTCGAAGTACTCTTAGGTTTGCCTGTAGACTGCAAGCCGCTGACCTGCTCTACAGCAGGAATATTTTGGGACGAGCAATGCGCGCGGTTACTTGGTAAAGTACCTCCACCGGATAGAAAAAAAGGAGGACGGGTTAGTATCAAATGGCTCTTCGAAGAGTTCTCTGTTATACCTCCAGGAGCAGATGAGGTCGTACTGGATCAGTATGCTAGAGCGTATATTTTTATGTTGCTTACTGGTACTCTATTTTCTGATACATCTGGCGCTTTGGTATATCTATATGTGCTATTATTGCTAGAGAATTTTGATGAGATATCCAGTTATAGCTGGGGAGGCGCTGCTCTTGCTTGGTTGTACAGACATTTGTGCAATGCCTCCAAAAGAAAGAAGACGCAGATATCCGGTTGTTGTATCCTTCTGCAGTATTGGGCGTACGAATGAATTTCATTAACTGCACCGGGGATCAGGAGCATACCGACGAATGCTGATTGGCAGATTGTACCATTAGCATACAGGTACTCTGTTTTCCACTATTTTTTTTTTTAACAAAAAGTTACAATTATTTATTATTTCTCCTTATTTGTATAGATGGTGTGTGTGGTCTCAAGGCGATCTACAACGATCTGTGAGTAGTTCGCACGTGTTGAAGACATTTCGTTTTCAGCTTGACTCCATGACAGATGAGCATGTATGTTGTCAATATTTTTATCTTCAGCTACTGTTGTTTAGCATTAGCATTATATTATATAATAGGTATTTTTTATCCTGCAGATGATATGGTGTCCTTATACAGAGGATATATTAGCTCGCCTTCCAGAAATTTGTACATGGGGCAGACGTATTTGGCGCGCACAGGTGCCACTTATATTTTTCAACGTAATTGAATTGCATGCGACCGATCGGGTCCTACGTCAGTTTGGCCTCCTTCAGGATATACCAGACGCTATTTACACCGATACGAATTTACATGATAATATTTTCTCATTCAAAACAAATTGGGATATGAAATATCAACCATATATTGAGATGTGGAACGACAGGGAGAATCGGATCGTATCGGGAGGGGGTGATAGTATTCACATTTATATGGACTGGTATAAAAAAATCACCAGGAGGTTCATATCTCGTAAATGTCTAATGACCGATTACATGGTACGTCACTTTTTATTCACAACAAGTATGCATATGCTTTTTATGTACCGTTTATGTATTTTAATTCATTTTATTTTTTTATAACAGATGGAGAATATAAGAGATATTTACAATGTTGCTGGTGAGCACATTTGTTCAGGCTACACCCACGGGGCATACATCCAAAGTGTTTGCAACTCAATTTTTCAAAATTATCACGAGTACGCACTTGGAACTCGGCAGGATATATTGCCGATGGTTCAGCCCCCTGCAGTATATTTTGATGAGCCAGCAACGATGAATGAAGATGCTGGTGGGGTACAGCAAGACAATCCGTGGGAGCAGCAGTGCGTCCAGGAGATGCACATACAAACAGAGTGGCCACAAACGGAGTGGCCCAGCAGGAACTCTACCGCGCATTATTCTGGTACGTACGAGCAGTATCATATCAACAATTTGGAGATTATGGTCAAGGATCATCGCACGACAACGAAGAAGCTACTACATTTGATCCTGGCAACATCACTCAAGAAGTCCCTCATCAACAGCAAATTCAGGCACCTGAGGAACCAGATCAGCAACAAGAGGAGCAACAAGAGGAGCATGGAGGTGGTATCATGGGGTTGTTTAGGCGAAGGTCAAAGCGGGCTAGAAGACCTAAACAACAAGTCTATAAAACATAAATATGCTTTAGTATATTAGTATGTGATGTATTTTATGACTTTAATATTAGTATTGTGATGTGTTTGATAAAATTATCGAATATGATATTTATTGTTTATTATTGTTATATGTGTATGTTTATTTGTATATGTATTATTGTTAGATGTTAGATCTGTATATTTTATTATAGGTATATACTTTGTTAGATGTTAGATGTATATATTTTGTTTGATGTTTATTTGTATATGTAATATTTGTTATATGTTTAGTTGTAGTGTTTAGAGATGCAGGTTGAGAGTAAATATGTAGTATTTGTTATATGTTATATGTTTAGTTGTAGTGTTTGGAGATGCATGTTGATGTACCGCTCTCGGGTGTGGGTTGAGAGTAAAGGTCGCCTCTTTCAGGGGCGACCTATATGTCGCCTTTATAACAGGCGATCTGATTATCGCCTTTTAAAGAGGCGACCGTCGGATCGCCTTTTAAACAGGCGACCATATGGCCGCCGCTTTAAAAGGCGATTTAATGGTCGCCTGTTTAACAGGCTACCAGTTGCCTACGTGGCCGCCACGCTGGCGGCGGTCGCCTGTTTAACAGGCGACCCGGTTTTATTTTTAAAAATATTTAAAAATTGAGATTAAAAGAATAATTATTTATTAAATTAATTTTATTTAAAAAAAAATTCCAAATCCTATATCATTAGGTGTATATCCATCATGCATAGATGAGCTGAAGTTCATTTTATGCACAAAATGAGTAAAATGTCAAAATGCCAGGAAATGCTTCATTTATACTTGTTAGTTGAATAAACACTTAACTAAAAAGTTATTGGCGGTGCAGAAAATAGCATATGATATCCATAGCTGCGGTGCAGAAAGTATGGATGAAAACGAGCCAAGCTGCTTATGAGTTGTTCGGGCTCGAATTCGTTTAAGTTCGGCTCGAGCTCGAGTATTACCGAGCTTGAGTTGAGTTCGGGCACAAATTTAAGCTCGAGTAATTAAACGAGCCGAGCCTGAGTGTTGTGTTACTCGACTCATTAAGCTCGCGAGTCTAAACGAACTTTTCTATTTTACTCATATATATTTTACAACAAAATTACGACGAGTTCGAGTTCGAGCTCGACTGGGACTTGATCTAATTCATGCAATCGATGCAAGCTCGAGTTAAGCTCAGCTCAATTCGACTCAAGTTAGACTCATTTGATACAATCGAGCCAAGCTTGAATAGAGTTCGAGTTTGAAATTTTTCGAGCCGAGTTGAGTTCGAGCTCAGGATCTGAGGCTCGTCGAGCTCCAGTTCAAGCTCGAGCTTGATCAATCGAACCGACCTTGAGTTTAATGGTATTTAATTCGAACTCAACTCGTTTTCACCTCTAACAGAACGTAGTAGGTATGCTCTGCCTATTGCAGCCAGGCTAAAAATAGAAAGTTGCTGTCTTAGATGAAGGTGAAATTCAAATAATCATGTGAGAAGTTTAAATGTGAGTACCAATTACTGCGTATTTAATTAAAAAATAATAACGTTTTAGATTTTTTTTTTTTTTAATAAATTCTCAAACATTCTACACAGTTACACTTAGGGCTGAAAACGAGCCGAGCTGCTCACGAGTAGCTTGGGCTCGAACTCGTTTAAGCTCGGCTCGGGCTCGATTATTATCGAGCTCGAGTCGAGTTCGAGCACGAATTCAAGCTCGAGTAATTAAACGAGGCGAGCTTGAGCATTGTGTTACTCGGCTCGTTAGGCTCGCGAGCCTAAACGAGCTTTTTTATTTTATTCAAATATTTTTTATAATAAAATTATTTAAGCGAGTTCGAGTTCGAGCTCGACTCGAGCTTGATCTAATTCATGAAATCGAGCCGAGCTCGGCTCGAATCGACTCAAGCTCGGTTCAGTTGAACAATCGAGCCGAGCTCGAGCTTTAGATTTATCGAGTTGAGTCGAGTTCGAGCTCAGCCTTTGAAGCTCGTCGAGCTTGAGCTCGAGTTTGAGCTCTGTCGACACCCCATTTTGTCCGGCCTACCGCATTGCAACAATAGCATGCAAATCACGGTTCGACTCGATTAAGTTCGTTAGGCTTATTTAATCAGATTAGAGTTTAACTTAAATTTGATCCATGTAACCAAGTTTAATTAAACCATCTTCTGAAAATAAGATGTAAACGGACAGTTTAAAACGTATCTAGACACATGTAAATGAGGTGCGTTTGTACAAATGAAAAATTTGTGCACGTAGGGACTAGTAACGCCAAATCGCAACTTAACGGACCTAGCCTTGCAATTGTTTGAGGGCCAATCTTGCAATTTGTCTAAGAATGATTTTTTTTATGCAATTTGTAAACCCCCTTTATAAGGAGGTTGTTGGGAGAAAGGAGGAGGGGGGATTTTCGAGAGAGAGAGAGAGAGAGAGAGAGATTCCAAAAAGAAAACAAAAAAAAAAAAAAAAAAAAAAAACAAGAAGGAGAGAGAGGAGGAAGGGCTGCTTCCGGGGAGCCCCCTCTCGCTGCCCCGCCTCCGCGTCTCCCTCTCCGGCCTCCGTCTGCTCCAGCCGCCACCGCCGCCTCCGTGCGCCCACGCCACCTCCGCCGTCTGCGCTCCATTCGTCGAGCTGCCGCTTTCCCCCGCGTCCGCGACCTCGCCGCGTCGTCTCCGCCGCCGCCTCCGACGCGACCTCGCTGCCTCCGCCTCCGACGCGACCTCGCTGCCTCCGCCTCCAGCTGCTGCCTGCTCCGCGACCGCGCTCCCCCTCGCCGCGTCCGCGTCGCTGCTGCATCCCGCCGCTTCTGCTGCTCCGCGTCATCTCCGCCACTCGCTGCTCCAGCCGCCGCGCGCCGCATCGCCGCCCCCGAGCTCCGCCTCCAGCCCCTGCTCCCGCCGCGACTTCCTGCCGCCAGCTCCCGCCGCGACTTCCTGCCTCCACTCCCGTCCCGACCTCCGCCACCTCCGCGTCTGCCGCCTCAAGCTCCGACGCTGCTCCAGCCGCTGCTCTCTACTCTAGCTACCGATCCCGGCACCCTCAAGTTTCTTCGCGAACCCGGTGCTAAGCAAAGGTATACTCTATACTCGGGTGTGGATGTGAACGCCGTCGTTGATAAAATAATTCGAATCCGCGTTGTACGTAAAATACGTTAAACTAATATTTATGTTTGCTTGCCGACGTTTCCGATGAATTTAGAAATCGAGAAAATTTAGGGAATCGTTTCGGCTCGACGAACGAATCGTTGTGTTTGTGTGGTTGAAATTTAATCCGTAGGCCGATCCAGTACCGTTTATTTCAGTTCATCTGTATAAGTGTAATTCCATTTTTTGTGTGGTTGTTTCTATCCTTATTATGATGTGTTTATTTTTAGGGAATGTTGAATGCTTATAAAAATGTTTCGGAGGAGATGGATATTTCCCCGAAAAAAAAAATAATAATAATAACATAAAAGGGGTGGGAAAAAGGCGATGGATGTTGCTTTTGTCCGGCTCCACAAAAATATAATAATAAAGACTCACGATCAGCATCTCCTTTTTTTTTTACAAAAAAAATAATAAAGCGCGAAATTTCAAAATTAGAATAAATATGGGGAAGAGATGGATATTTTTTCCCTATTAATAAAAACTCAAAAAAAATCACAAAATGGTGTTAGGGAATGAGATGGATATTTCTACCCTAATACCGGGCGATGAAGAGGAAACGATACGGCGCTGAGCCCATTAACTCAAAATTAATAACATTTTTTCTTGTGATTTTCTTTCGTGGTTAAATATTTACGTGGTATGTTAGAGATTTGATTTCTCCGATCATGAAGACCAAGGACCGGATAGACCTAAGTCTAAATGATCGGGGTATGATAAATATGAATGACTAAGATAGGATGCGATGGATGTTGCTCCCCTAGCTTGGTCAGGCATATTTATCGAAAATCAAATCCCATTCAAATGTAGAAAATATGGAAATAAGACGGTGGATGCTATCTTAATGAAATATTTTCTCTATTTGAATGTATCTGTCTAATACGGGATTTAGAGAGTAAGGCGGATACCAACCTCTCTCACTCCTGTTAGGCAGATAGTCAATATGCAAATATTTAAGAATAAAATATATGTTAAATTTAATCCCAAAATTATCTTAATCACTTATAGAGTACCCTCTTTGAGGGGCGCTGTGGGGGTGTCCTGTCTTCCCCACACGTAACCGACAAACGAGCCACAGAATCTCAAAAGTGTCTTATCCGGTTTCCTAATTTTCCATAAAAATTAGGTGGCGACTCCAATCCATTCCCCCTACGGAGGAAGGTTGTCAACAAGCTCGAGCTAAACCAATCGAGCCGAGCTTGAGCACAGTGGTACTCGACTCGAACTTGGCTCGTTTTCACCCCTAGTTACACTTACCCATACAGAAAAGAGAGTAGTTGCTCACTTGGCCCGTAAAATGAGAAAAATCTGTTATCACTAAATCAGGAAAAGCAGGATATACCTATTTGATCAATGCCCATGATCATTCAAGTGATAGAGGAAAGTTCTCGGAAAAAGACGGCCGAATTTGGCTAAGTGTTTATAAGTTTTTTGTATATTATTTTTAATTTTTGAACAATCCCATATATTTTGGATTGCCATAATGCAATAAATATAAGCAAATACAAGGAAAAAAATACTCAGAGCAACAATAAAAATAGATTGAAATAGTTATAAAATCAACTAAAACAAGGGAGAGTTGCCTATTGACCCTCGTTTCTCTAATGGCTATGCAAACCAGCTTCTAAAAAAAAAAAAAAATCCGTGACGAGGTTGAGCCAAGTTTGAGCAATTATTCAAGCTCAAGTAATTAAATGAGCCGTGCCTGAGCATCGTTTCACTCGACTGTTAGGCTCGCGAGCTAGGAAGTACGGACACAGATACGGATACGGGAACACGACAAGACATAGACACGGGACATGAAAATTTCAAAAAAAAGAACACGGGTACATATAGGATACGGTAATAAAAAAAACTTATATTAAGTATTTGAACATATAAAAGATAATAAAATTTAGTAACAAAGTTCATGCATAATATAATATTTCACATATTTTAGACAAATTTAAATAATAATAGACTAATTTAATACTAAAAATATAAAATATAATATTTAAGTACTTTACCGTATAATAATTTTATTTTGTATACTATTAATATTATATAATATTTTATTTACCTCATATAAAAGTTATTTTGAAGCTTATACTGAAGCTATGCGTAAACTCCAACTAGGGAGGGAATACCAACGTCAAGCGTCACTTCAGGGACTTAGTAATCTATATATATATATATATATATATATATATATATATATATATATTATATATATATATATATATATAAAACTCGGTATCAAAGTAATTGAGTGTCATGTGGCACATCTTATAACTCACAATACGCCACATGTCATCTCTATTATCTCACAATTTGACATATTGCACATTTAAACATAATAGATATGTAATTAATCACATTATTAATGATAGTTTTAATTCAATGCACATTTAATATATTATTAAATAAAAAAAAATTTACTTATATTAAATATAAACTATAATAATTTCGAAGAATTTGAAAGGTTATTATTAATTCTCAATAATATACATATATATATAGTTATATATAATATATATAAAAGGGTGATCAAAGTTGTAACTTTCGATATGCCATTTTGTATTTATTTTTGCTCTAATAACATGTATGAATATAATATAATATTTTAATAAAATAAATATTAATTTATATAAAATTAATATATTTAAAAAAAACTTAATATTTCAAATATTATCATATATATATATATATATATATATAACAAAAAATATTACAAATATAAAAAATATAATACATATTTAATAAAAAATATATAAATATTAAAATTGGGTGGTCAAACAGTTGTAACATGTGGCATCTTAATGACTTTCGGTATGTAAAAAAAAGCACGTGATATCTTCATTATCTGTTAAGAGTTTAAAAATTACGTAATCAATTTGAAGAATATAAAAAAAATAAATTAAGTTAAAAAAATAATAATTTTATTAAATAACAATTAATTTATAAAAAATGATCTACACACATATGTAACTATTAATATAAAAGTGATAATAATACATATTTTATAATAATAATCATTTTAGTAAAGATTATCCATATTCTAAAATAAATTATATATATAATTGGATATCATAATCATTTCACGTTATTCTGAAATAAATTTATTATTTTATATATAATAAATAATAATTATCTTGCTCTGTGATAAAAAAATATAAAATTTAATAAAATTAATTATAATAAAATATAAATATATTAAAAAAAAATAATATTAATATTTTATATTTATGACTAAAAGCCGTGCATCGCACGGGTACAAAACTAGTATTATTTAAAGTTTCTATTATTTACTTCTTTACGCAATTTAATTTAAATTACCTTAAATAAAATGGAAAAGGTAAAAGTAATATTATTTAAAGTTTCTATTATAATCTTATCAGATATCTAAAGAATGTCATTAAAATGACAAGCATAGAAATTACGCGTTACCATAGCCATGTTATATAACTATTTAAGATAGAAATCATATAAAGATGAAATATTAGTAGAAATATTTCAATTATAACTTTAAAAGAAAATTGTATGTCGATTATAACAAAATTATGCATGAAGATATGTCCAATTATTAGTATTGAAAAATAAGAATCTTTTAAAAAGAATAGAAAAATCATAAAGATAAAAATATAGAGACTATAAACAGCATGCAGCAAGAAAAGATAAAATTGTATAATATCAAATATGATATATATAAGCCTACTTAAATTTAACAATACCGTAGATATAAAAATATCGATAAAGTTCTATTGCATAATTATTTGCAAGATACTATATGTGACAACCGAGTATAACATATGGGTAATAATTTACATAGGTCTTTTTATAAAATAGAATGAGGAAGGATAAAAACAATAAAGTTCGAGAATGTCAATTAAATTTCGGCCGTAGCGAACATCGAAAACTTTACTATTGACATTGAATAACTATTCCGCGAAGCGAAATATGTTGACAGTCTTTGGCAAATTGTTGAATGATTTTACAAGAAAATTGAGGGCTAAAAGTATAAGAGTGAGAAAAAGAGGATAACATAAAAATGAGAGCTAAGATCACTGCGCATCGGAAATTGGACGACGATAAAATTGCGTTCAATCTTGATATAGAAAAGAAAAAGATATGTAGGTGGCGATGGCGTGTCAAGGACATAGGTGGTGGCGAAGGAACTGGCGGTGGTGATAGGGCTGCGAGTTAGGGTCTGAATAGAGAGGAGTTATCCTTTGGATCCATTTTAATGAAGAGAGAGAAATTAAAAAAAAAATATTGTTGAAATAGTGAAAATCAGAGAATTACCAACGGGCACGATTTTGATCGGGCGAAAAAAAAAAAAAAAACTATTCTAGAATAGTAATTATTGTTCACTGAGTAGTAAAAAAAGGGGAGGGGACGTCTTCTTAATATATGTATAATAGGAACTAACAAATCACACTAGATTCTTGTTTCTTTTCGTTGACGTCTATCTGGTACTTGGTGTAAATTTTTGTGTTGGTGAAGAGGATCCGCGTTAGATGATTTGGAACTTCGAAGCGCAGGGTAGCTGGTGGTGAAGCCAAGCTGGTCGGGTGAGAACTCGCAAAGTTCTCTATGGTGTGCCGTTAAGGTGATAGTAATATAGGTCCTTATAATATTTTGTAAACAACATATCATGACTTTAATGAAACTCAACGAGACACATGAGGGTACAATAACATACCAAATATCTCAGCTATCTATAAAGACATGACAAAAATATACCTGGTACCTACAGGTATGTATGCACAGATAAAAATTTTTGAAAAAAAATACATGATGCAGATATCATCCATCTCTAGCCCACGGATCCGTGAGCACCCACATCCATTGCTTATGATGCGAACGCGCTCTCACACACTGTGGACCGAACTAAAAGCACTCATTGGGCCTTAATAGAGGTATAATAACACTAATTGCCTAGGGCACCGCCCATAGGGTTTTGATGTCTTGCTCTCTCTCTCTCTCTCTCAACTAGCAGTGGCGCCTCTCTCTGTCTATATCTTCTTCATCTGATAATCACGTCGCCTCGAGCTTCTCTCTCTCTCTCTCTCTCTCTCTCTCTCTCTCTCTTCTTCATCTGATAATCGCGTTGCCTTCGGGTTCGAAATGTATTATCCCAGCACTTTGTATCGCCCCAGTGATAACTTTATCTCTAATTTATTATTTCAAATTCTTCTTCAAAATTAATTGCGTGAGCTAAACCGATCCTAGTGGCTCTATAGTGGATCCGCCTATGGAAGCCGTTGCGGTGATCTTCATTCTATACCGCAGCAAAACTTATGGGCGAAAACGGATACCAAATTTTTAACCCGTCAATCCGTGCCCGTACATTCCGTATTTCGCTAACCCGCAGACCGGTAGGGTCTATCCGACCCGTTTGCCAAGTTTACCTATAAATCATTAATGCACAATGCTAAATGCTAAATATGTCACTTATATCGACTAGTATGTACGCGGCTCAAAAAATTTTGACACCCTATCTAAAAACTATATATATATACAGAGGTGGCAGCTCTTGCTCCAGCAATAGTGATACAGCTGGGAGTCGAATTGTAGCGTGTCAGCGAGAGAGCTGATTACGTGTCAATAGGAGATTTTTCGAAACCAAAAAGAAATCCGACTGGGCTTTCCAACGAATCCGACGGATCATAAATCCGACTTCGCATGTGAAAGAAAAAAATTATGAAAATATAGCAAATTTTAAAATGCCATAACTTTGTGCTCAGTGGTCGGATTGGAACTATCTTTACCTTTATTAAATCGCCGTTTCGAGATGCATTTTGCCTCAAACCAAAATGTTTGCTGCAATTTCGACGCCGTCGAAATCGAAAAAAAATATCGTCTGGTGCCTCAAAAATGCTTTTAAATATTCGAATATTTTTTAATATATTTAGAGATGCCCTAAATTTATGAAAAAATATTTAAAATAACTCATTTTGCTGCCGAATGAGATGTGATTTTTTCAGAATTTTTGGTTTTTTTTTTTTTTGGATTTTTTACAATTTTATTAAGGGAGTACTGCGAGGAGAAAAACAAATCCAAAAGCATTTTTTAGGTCTCAATCTGACTCATACCCGTAAAGATATCATCTCAGAAAGTCAAAGTGCATGGTGTTCTCGGTGTTCTGGGGTGTTCTAGGGGTGTTCTAGAGTGTTCTGAAGGTATTCTCAGATTTTTGAAGTTATTTTAAAATATTAGTGAGGTGTTCTGGGGGTATTCTCGATCTCAAATTTGATTCATATAAGCGTTGTCCATAAGAATATTGGAAAATTTTCATTTCTATCCTATTAATGCCATCAGAACACTCCCAGAACATCCCAAGAACACCCCAGACATACAATTTGGAGGTGTTCTGGGTTATTTTGGGAGTGTTCTCGGTTTCAAATTTGACTCATGCAAGCATTGTTTATAAGGATGTTAAAAAATGATTCTCTCTAAAATTATTATCTCTGTCTTATTAACACCACCAGAACACCCCAAAAAAATTCCAGAACACCCCGAACATATGATATGGAGGTTTGGGGTGTTCTAAAGGTATTCTGGGTTGTTCTGGAGGTGTTATCGGTCACAAATTTGGCTCATGCAAACGTTGTTCATAAGGATGCTAAAAAATTATCATATCTATTCTGTAAACACCACCAGAACACCACAAAATACTCCAGAACACCCCGAACATACGATTTTTGGAGGTGTTCTGTAGGTGTTTTGGGTTGTTTTGGGGTGTTCTAGATCTTAAATTTGACTCATACAAGCGTTGTCCATAAGGATGTTGATTGAGTCAAAGTTGAGACCGAGAACACCCCCAGAACAACCCAGAACACCCTCAGAACACCTCCAAATCGTATATTCATGGTGTTTTAGGGGTGCTCTGAGGTATTTTTGGGGTGTTCTGATTATGTTCATAGTATAGAGATGATAATTTTTCAACATCTTTATGGACAGTGCTTGCATGAGTCAAATTTAAGACCGAGAACAACTCCATAACAACCCAGAGCACCCCAAAAGACCTCCAAATCGTATGTTCGGGGTGTTCTGGGGGTGTTTAGGGTGTTGTTTTGGGGTGTTCTGGTGGTGTTCATAGGATAGAGATGATAATTTTTCAACATCCTTATGAACAACGCTTGCATGAGTCAAATTTGAGACCGAGAACACTTGCAGAATAACCCAGAACACCCCCAGAACACCCCAGAACACCCCAAAACATCTCCAAATCATATGTCTGGGGTGTTCTAGGGATATTCTGGGGTGTTCTGTGGTATTCTGGTGGCGAGAAATGAAAATTTTCCAATATCCTTATGGACAACGCTTGCATGAGTCAAATTTGAGATCGAAAACACCCCAGAACACCTCAATAATATCCTTATGGACAACGCTTACATGAGTCAAATTTGAGATCGAGAACACCTCCAAATCTGAGAATACCTTCAGAACACTCTAGAACACCCTAGAACACCCTCAGAACACCCGAGAACACCACGCACTTCGACTTTCTGAGACGATATCTTTACGGATATGAGTCAGATTGAGACCTAAAAAATGCTGTTGGAAGAGGGCTCGATAGGCTTTCCAAAGAATCCGACGGATCATGAATCCAATTTTGTATGTGAAAGAAAAAATATGAAATATAGCAAATTTTAAAATGCCATAACTTTGAGCTCAGTGGTCGGATTGGGACGATCTTTACCTTTTCGGAATCGTCGTTTCGAGATACATTTTGCCTCAAACCAAAGTGTTTGCTGCAACTTCGACGCTATCGAAATCGCGAAAAAACATCGTCTGGTGCCTCAAAAATACTTTTAAATGTTCGAATATTTTTTAATATATTTAGAGATACTCTAAATTTATGAAAAAATATTTAAAATAATCTATTTTTGCTGCCGAATAAGATGTGATTTTTTGAAAATTTTTGGATTTTTTACGATTTTATTAAGGGAGTACTGTAAGGAGAGAGAAACGAGAGAGGATAATTGATTTTTGGCGAGAAGCTGTAGGTAGAAGAGAAAGAAAACAAAGCGCGCTTATCAAAATAAAGTATATGGATATTTTGATCATTTTACACGTTAAAGGGGCACATATTCGTCAAATTAAATTAGGAAGACATATATCAGCAAAAATTAATTAAGAAGGGACATATATCCGTAAAATGCCCAAATTCTTTCATTACTATCTCCTACAATGGGTCTTCGGTTAGGTGTGCCAGCTCTGTTGTTCTTAGGCTTGTTGTGGTTGCTATTTTGGGCCAAAGACCTATATCATATCAGTCACGTACTACTTGTTTCGGAATTATAACGTTGATGGGTGGTGTAATATATTAGAAAAATATACGATAGATTTGAATTTGAAGTGGTTTATATTTTTATTAGGAGACTTCCATATCAGCCCCTCAAGTTTTCAAACTTGACAGATAAGCCCCTCTTTTTATCCGTTAACCTTGACATCCTAAAATATTTATTTAGAATTATTATTTGAAGATATGTTCAACATGAAAGTTGTAAATTTTGATGAGATCTATAATTTTCATGTTAAATTTTTTTTTTAAAAATACTTACAAATATATATATTTTGAGGCTCTAAAGTTCAGCGGGTTAATGGATTAATTTTAAATCCATTAAGACTTTAAAATCTCAAAACATCTAATTTTAAGCATTTTATGAAAAAATGTTAAACATAAAAATTGTAGATCTCATCAAAATTTATAACTTTGATGTTGAAATTTTTTTCAAAAAATACTTATACAATGGTCAAAATAGCTTTAGCGTGAATATCGATAGAGAAATTTTTTTAAAAGTTTAAATAGTAACTAAGAAATTTAGAAGTTGATTTGGCTGAATAAGAAGAATTTAGAGATTGAATTGGTATTTGCCCATTTTTATACGGTGATACTGGCACGTGAATCATGATAGGTTGGTAGTTGGTACTATAGCATTAAAAAAAAAAAAGCAGATGTAAATTTAGTTTAGCGTAGTGCAGTGGTGGTTGGACGCTCCGCTCCTTTTTCTCGACCTCTTCATCGCTGCTTCTTTCTTTCTCCTCCTCCTGCGGAGCTCCCAAAGCAAACAAATTTGTTCCCAACCACCGAACCATCTCTCTCTCTCTCTCTCTTATTCATATATTTATATACTCAACCATCTTCTCTGGCGGCTATCTTCAGGCGCCTTTCTTCTTCTTCCCACTTCTCCTTCTCCAGATCTACTCCCATGGCGGCGTCACTTGCTTCGAACCTCAACTTCACACCTGCTGCGAAGGATTCCAATTCTTCGATGCTTCAACCTCGCCGGATCACGCCGTCGCGCGTGAGCTTTCCTTCGTCTCGCCTAGCCGCAGGTCATCAGATGCTGGGACTCCGCTTTGGATTTGGCGGAGTCACTCCATCCTCAGGTTATCTCATATTTTGATTAACAAATTTATGTCATGAATCTTTAGCATGTCTGGTTTGCATGTTAAGTATCGAAAATGATAATTTGATGGTCGTTGGTTTGAGACAATTTGGGAAACATTTTGTACCTCCGGTAATGAGATTCTCATGCGGAAGGGTTTTTTCTTTTTTTTTTTTTTCTTTTTTTTTTTCCCTTTTTGTGGGATTTCGGAGTGCCTCCTTGGTAAGGAGTGGGGATATTGATTCTCATTCCCATTACTTGCTTAAACGAAGCATAATAAGAGTATTATCCACTCACATTCCAATTTTGATAACCAAGCATTCCCATTCCTATGCTGATACCCGTTACCACTTCAAACCAAAAATCAGATTAGAGATAGGAAATGGTTGATGGTAGCCAAAATACTCACCTCGTTATCAGGGTGCACAAAGCTGGTACAAATATGAAATACTTGAGTTCATCTATGCCATTGAACTGTGACTATCTCGCTGGATTGAGTCCAAACTATTGCTTTTCTTTTTGTTGTTCTATATGACACATGAATTTGATTGATTCTTTTTGGCAATTACAAACAACTAGACATGTATTAAGTGAATAAACAGTAGATTTATGTACAAGAAAGTGAGAAATGTTATATATAGAACTGAAGTACAGGTCTTAAATGATTTTCTATCATTGGTCTATAACTAGGGTTGTATTTGATAGAATTTAGAATTTTAAGATTTGATGAGATATGGGGTTCAATATTTAGTGTCAATGGTGAAGCAACCAAAAAAATAGGTAAAGTATAGTGAGGTGGGGTTATCTAAGTCTGTTTGCTCCAAAGAAACAGGGGAAAAATGATCTTTTGTTGCATTAATGCGGAATCACCAATTTTGGCTTTAACTGACACCAAAAAACAAGATTTAGTTAGTGAATACTGACGTGGGGCTAAAATGATAGAAATTAAAGTAATCTCCGACTAATCACTTTGATTTTTGAGATATCGTAAAGCACTTGAAAGAGGACACTGTGTCATTGATCAATATTATGTTTTATTTCAGAAGTGAGTATGAGGAGTTATGTAGCAACTGTCAAGCATCCAGAAGTTGAAGAAATACATGTGGAATCTCCAGTTGTAATTGTTACTGGTGCCTCTAGAGGAATTGGGAAATCAATAGCCTTGTCCTTGGGCAAGGCTGGTTGCAAGGTTGGTGGTTTATTTTATCATTGAGTTACAATGGTTATCATTTCCATTGTGTTTTAATACATGATTTACAGAGCATTGCTACCTTCGCCATGTAAGACTTGTAGAATAGTGCTTGCAGTATGTGAGGATGGGTGATGCTAAGGTTTCCATTTGATTATCTTATCTCAGGTTCTTGTGAATTATGCACGCTCATCAAAGGAAGCTGAAGTAGTTGCAGAAGAAGTGAGTGGGCTAACATAATTTCTTCTTCAAGTTATTTTATTTACATTTCATTGTAATCAATCAAATAAAGCATAATCATTATTAGAGCATGTTCAAACTAGTGCCTTTTCTAGAATTCATGTTTATCATGTCTTCTGAAGTTTATCTACCTTAACATTTAATCTATGTATGCTTAAGTTTGTTGAACATTTGATATTATCTGCGACTGTTATCCATAATCTTTTGGATTTGAAATTCGAGAGCGCAAACTGTTTTGACGTTTAATTGTTCTAAGAAAACTGGGATTCTTAGTTAACACTGAAGGCTATTGCAATTATTCAAAATGATAAATAAAAGTACTATGGTAGTAGTGGTACGTACTTTTATGACTTGTTTAAATAAAAATGCTGTTAAAAAGTGTGATTTTATAGGAAGGAAAAAAATTGTGTTTTTATGTTATACGTAAAGATTAAACATTGAGTAGTTCAATATTTACATGCTAAGATTTCACACTGACAAATAACCAAGTATAAGTTGTATGGCTTACTAAACTATATTTCTTTAGTTTGAACTTTGAAGTAGGTCACGTACTATAATACGCTAAGTGAAGGTTCCATCACTGATGGAAAGGTCCTATATGGCATATTGTCGACACAAGCCAATACAATAGTGCAGTTATAGATTTTCTTTCATCTGACATTACAGTAAAATTCTTTAAGCACCGTAGTTCTAGAATGTCCAAGTTCGCAATTGTCTGAGAACGTTCTTCTCATTGCAGATCAAGGAATCTGGCGGCCAATCGCTTACTTTTGGTGCCGATGTATCTAAAGAAGCTGATGTGGACTCTATGGTCAAAGCTGTAAGTGTAGTTTTGCAGCCACCTACATCTTTAGATATGCTTCTTGATATTTTCGATGACAGTATGTCCTTGTGATGCTTCTAGGCAATTAATAAATGGGGAACAGTTGATGTGTTGATAAACAATGCAGGTTTATTTAGCCTCTTATATCTTTATTTTCTGGGTAGTAACCTTTACATAAATATTAATATGTTTTATATTCAGGAATAACAAGGGATACGTTGCTGATGAGGATGAAGAAATCTCAGTGGCAGGACGTTATTGACCTGAATCTTACAGGTGTGTTTTTGTGTACGCAGGTGAGTATCTTTGCCGTTGTATTACGCTAGCCTAACATAAGCCCTTGAGAACTTTTAATCATGATTGGTTGGTATTTAACATTGGCAGGCTGCTACCAAGGTCATGATGAAGAAGAAAAAGGTAAGCCTAGTTGTTTTTTTTTGTTGTTGTTTTTTTTTTTTTTTTGGGGGCATGATTAGAATTCTTTTATTATCTAATGTTATTTTTTTAGCCCCTGAAGTTTGATGATAACAGATTATTAATATAATAGAAACCGCTGGTCAAAGATCTTTCGACGTTTGACCTCTACGGATTTTGGAGCTGAGTAGATTTGTGATGTTTATTTTCATGTTCTTGTTTGTCTCTTTCATTGTTTCCTTCTGCGTTTTAGAATTTGCTATTCAATTAGTTTTAGAGTTGATGTATCAATTATGAATAGCAGATGTGGTATTTAAGAGCATAAAGTTCGTCTTTTTTCTTTTATTTTGGGGTGGGGAATTTCCGCCTGTGCAATCTAGTGCTTTAACTTTTGAAGACATGAAATTTGACAATTATAAATCTGTGATAGGAGCACAGTAGTGAAAGGAGTTTGGTTTCTTACATTTGTTGTCAAAATATGTACATTGAGCTATTTCTCCTGCATTTAGCCTCAACTTAAAAGGTTTTGGTTCTGTAGCACCTGTGGTGGGTATTGCCGGCCTCGGTATCTCTCAAAAACTAGGTGTTTACATTAAAAATGTATTTGTCTAACAAGTCTAGGTTATAGTGAAACCAACGAAGTGTATAATTTATTCATGAGATTAAAAGTCTTTGAGATGACGTTGCAACAAATCTACAATATATTAAAAAACATGACATTGTTCTATTAGTATGTTACTTATGTCGAATTCTTTAACACTTCTTGTGCTGGAGTGTTTTGTCTTGGTTCTAGCTATGTTATCAATGTTTTTTTTCTTCTTTTTTCTATAGGAAGAAATTTAACATTTGCTTGTGCAGGGAAGAATCATCAACATAGCATCAGTTGTTGGCCTTACTGGCAATGTCGGTCAAGCTAATTATAGTGCTGCAAAGGCTGGGGTGATTGGTTTCACCAAAACTGTTGCCAGAGAATTTGCAAGCAGAAATATTAATGTGAGCCTATGCTACTGTGCTAGCAAAGCTAGTTTTGCTTATAATAAATGATGCTTTCTGATCTGCATGCATTATCAGGTGAACGCCGTTGCCCCTGGTTTCATTGCATCCGATATGACCTCCACACTGGGAGCAGACATTGAAAAGAAAATAATGGCATCAATTCCTTTAGGTAAGCGTTGTTCTGATTAGCCAGAATATATTGTAACGCCTTGCAGAACTAGTCATAAGATTTCACGGCATAGCCAAATTCTTTTTTTTATAATATTATCGTGGAAAAACTCTACTATATCTGGTCCACCTTTATGCGATTGTTGTAAGAGATAAATCTAGTGGTGGAACCGATTTATATTCCACCAACCGAAAAGTCCTGGCCTTTGGTTCAGGTAGATATGAAAGCCTGTGTCATATTTCACGAAATATGAAGAGGATAGATTCCACATACCACCATTTGCATGTGGTGCTTGCTGAACAATTGAAGTTGCCTTGTTGGGTAATTACGAAAAGGGGATGGCAGTACGACTTGTATCTTACATAATGTAAATCTCAAATTGACGTGCAAAATAAATCTCACATCATTGAATGATAAAGAATTATATTGTAAGCTAAAAAATTAGAATGACAAAGTTATATGGGCACAAATAATTGTTATCTTCATTGTAACTCATTGTAGGAAGGTATGGACAACCGGAAGAAGTAGCTGGGCTAGTGGAGTTTTTGGCATTAAACCCTGCGGCGAGCTACATAACTGGACAGGTAACTGAAACATAAGTACTGGCCATATATCTGTGATAATGCTTGTATAGACAAGCATCTAGATTAGACTACTCTCTCTCTCTCTCTCACTATATATATATATAAGCATGTGTTCCTGCCATTGTCACGGCTAAGATTAAGGCATTCGTACTAATTATTGTGAACACGTTGTAAAATCTGTTTGTGAAGAATAGCAAATGCGAACTAAACCACAACTTTGAATGGCCGTAAAGGTCTGTAAGAAATATGGAAGAAAATAAATAATTGATAAATGTTATCGGAAGTGAGAACTAATGAATTAGAGAGATCTCACATTAGGGATTTGGATTTCATCAATAGAATTAAGCAAGTAAATTCCTTGAGCCTGATGCCAAAAGTGTTAATAGAAGTGCAAAAGTGCTTGGAAACATTTCCAAGCACTCAATTAGAGCCAAAAATAGAACTTTAACTACACGACCTCTTTATGGCCTATATGACCTGGTCTGTAAGATCAAGAAATATATCGATAAGTTATCAATTACCAATAAGTAAAAGCTAGTCAATCAAACAACAGAAATGTGGGCCACTTGAGTTTGCTTTCTAATAGCTTTGACATCTTATTTCCTATCAATTTGACTGCCTTATTTTTAGTGCTAGTATTATCTTACTTGGATGTGAAATTCATTAATTGGGTAAGCATTTTAATTACTTTGAAAAATATATTATTAGTCAAGGTTTTCCATGCTGTGCCGAGTATCGGTAAATCCGAAACTGGACACATGCCGACCGTGTCGATCCGTACAATTTGTTATATTTTAAAATTAAAAATTATTTAAATAATTAAAAATATTAATAAAATAAAAATATTAAAATTTAAAATAAAATAAAAACTTCAATAATATATCAAAAAAAAAAAAAACAAACGAAAGCTAGCCACCAGCCACGTGGCTGGCTTTTGTCGCCCGCGAAGGGCGGTCGACTCACGGGCGGACCCAAAAAAAAAAAAAAAAAGAGAAAAAACATGCGAAAGCCAGCCACGTGGCTGGCTTTCACTGCCCGCGAAGGGCGGTCCCAAAAAAAAAAGAAAAAAAAACGAAAACCAGCCGTGTGGCTGGCTTTTACCGCCCGCGAAGGGCGGTCGATTTGACCGCCCTTCACGGGCGGTTAAAAAAAAAATAAATGAAGGTGCCGACCGTGCCGCCCTACACGGCCGGCACGGGCGGCACCAGCCGGCTTGACACCGAGCCGGTGCCGGAACCAGGCGGCCCCGCCCGGGACGGAAAACCTTGTTATTAGTGGAAGTGCTCGCAAAAAAAAAAGTTAGATATGCATGAAAGTCCTTAAGCACAATATGTAAGACCATTGGATAAACCCAAAATAATTGTCAGAGCTGCAAATCAAAATTGTTTAGTAATATACGATCAATGATTCTCCACCGCTTCACTCAACGCATTCTTTAAAATAAATAGAAGTTCTAATGGCTTTAAACTGATGGTAACGAACTAATTCTCCGGATGACTGGAAGTGCTATAACACTTAAGGAAAAGAAAATCCTATTTTTGCATAGTTCTTTTGTACTTAATTTCATCCTTTTATTGTGCATAAATCTATTCATTGAAAGAAACAAAAAAATACACAAACACCATATAGTGCTTTCCTTTCAAATTCTTCACTGCGCAGACCTATAGAACTTGAATATCAACCTTCAACAGCGATCACAGGATTTTGTCTGAAATTTAAAGTAAATCTTAAGAAAAATATATAGAATATAAGAACTACCATAAGTATTCCACCTAATCAAGAAACATATCAGCTTGCTGGCAGATAAATGTTAAGACAAATTCTAGTAGCACGTTTATTGCCAAGTAAAATTTTAGAAGAACGAACTATAGGTGTGCTGTTTTCCAGTTAAAGTTTTAGGAAGCAAAAATTTAAGTCATGATTTTTTTCTCTCTAGGTAAATTTAGAAAACACACCATAGCCGTGCCCTAGTAATTTTTTTATAAAAGGTAGTTTCTACGTTTATATTTGTGTATGGTAATTGAATTGAATCTAACTCGTGTTTCCTCAAATGAAAAATAATAGATTTAATGCCCACCATCTTTTTCTTTTAAATTGCTTTGTATCTATCAGACAATTTAAAAAAAAATACATAAAGATATGAAATTTGGAACACATGAGTGAATCAATAGATCTAGCAGTAGATAGTGAAGATTAAAGTTTTTTACCTGAGATACACCATGGGAATTGACAGATAGCTTCTGAGACAGGTTCGCTCGAGGCATGAAAGTGGGTAGAGGTAGTAGCGAATTCGTGATGGGGGTGTGCAGTGGTGTTGATTTAACAGACCAAGTTGAAGGTGTGAGACAGTATATATGAGAGAGAGAGAGAGAGAGAGAGAGAGAGAGAGAGAATGGTGCTGATATATATATATATATATATATATATATATATATATATATATATATATATATATATATATATATATATCTTAATCTTGTAATATATTTGAATGTTTCCCAATTGCCATTGTAGATCTTTCTCATGTTTTCTCATCATATGCCATGTACATAATGCAGGTATTCACTATTGACGGGGGTATAGTAATGTAAACTTTGTGGGAGTTTTGATCCCATTAACAGCAAGGAAGGTTGATGATCGGAATATGATTGCCGTCAAAAGGGGCAACGATGGGCTTTTAAAATAAGCTGCCTGTTAAGTTTAGCAGCTTTTCTGTTGGAACACTTTGGAATTGAGCTTTGGTGGCTTCAAGATCAAATACATGGATATCGTAAAAAAAAAAAAAAATTGTGGTCGATTTTTTTTTTTTTAAACTTTGGAATCCATTACTAGGCATACATTTCTGATATGTGACATAGGCGTGGGCTATGCCTTCAAGTTATCATTGTTTTGGTTATATTGGCTGATATATTATTATTGCATCATAATAAAAAAAATAAAGTTCTTTTCTTGATATATATATATATATATATATATATATATATATAGAAAACTCGGTATCAAAGTAGTTGAGTGTCATGTGGCATCTCTTATAACTCACAATATGTCACATGACATTTCTATTATCTTAAAATTTGACATGTGGTACACTTAAACATAATAAATATGTAATTAATCACATTATTAATGAGAGTTTTGATTCAATGCATATTTATATTAATAGTTTATTAAATATAAAAAATAAATATAATTTATAATAATTTATTTTTATTTATATTAAATATAAATAATAATAATTTAGAAAGATTTGAAAGGTATCAAATTCTTAATAAACTATATATAGTTATATACAGTATGTATAAAAGGTGATCAAAGTCGTAAGTTTCGGTATGTCATTTGGTATTTATTTTTGTTCAAATAACATGTGATAAAAACAATATAATATTAAATATAATATTAATAATATATTTAAATAAAAAAATAAGTATAATTTATAATAATTATTTTTACTTATATTAAATATAAATTATAATAATTTAGAAAAATTTGAAAGGTTTTTATCAAACTCAGTAATCTAGATATAGTTATATACAATATGTATAAATGGTTGATCAAAGTCGTAACTTTCAGTATGTTATTTGATATTTATTTTTACTCTAATAACATGTGATGAATATAATATTATATTTTTAATAAAATAAATATTTAATTTATATAAAACTAATATTTTTTTTAAAAAAAATTAATCTTACGAATATTTCATTTATACATATATATATATATATATATATATATATATATATATATATATATATATATATATATGTATATAATATTACAAATATAAATATTATATTTAAATAACATGTGACAAATATAACATAATATTTTAAAAAATATATTATTAATAATTTATTAAATATAAAAAATAAATATAATTTATTTTTACTTATATTAAATATAAATTATAATAATTTCGAAAAATTTGAAAGGTTATTATCAAATTCTCAATAATCTATATATAGTTATATATAATATATTAAAGGAGTAATTAAAGTCGTAATTTTTAGTATGTCATTTGGTATTTATTTTAATCTAATAACATATGATTAATATAATATAATATTTTAATAAAAATAAATATTAATTTTAACAAAAAATATTACAAATATAAAATATTATATTTAAATATATAATAAAAATATATAAATATTTATAAATATATAAAATTGGGTTGTCAAACAATTACACCATGTGGAATATTAATGACTTTTGGTGTGTAATTGGTATTTCTTTTTTTAAAAGAAGCACATGGCATATTCATTATCTGTGGAGGGTTTCAAAATCACGTAATTAATTTGAAAAATATAAATGCTAAATGAAGTTTAAAAAAATAATAATAGCTTTATTAAATAACAATTACTTTATAAAAAATAATTTACTAACATGCGTAACTATTAATATAAAAGTGATAATAATACAAATTTTATAATAAGATTCATTTTAATAAAAATTATCCATATTCTAAAACAAATTATATATATAACCGGATATCATAATTATTTTACGTTATTCTCAAATAATTTTATTATTAATATATAATGAGTAATAATTGTCTTGCTCTAATATTATATGATAAATAAAATATTAAATTTAGTAAAAGTAATTATTAAATTTGATAAAAAAATATAAAAATTTATTATTATTATTTTATATTGATAACCAATATCTGTGCATCGAATGGGTGCAAAACTAGTAAAGAAATAATTATGCAGTCAAAATCTCAACTATAAAGGTGTAATCAAGCTTGTAGCTGTACTTAAACGCATGGTGAGAGATGAAACGGTCTTTCTAATGCGTAGGGGGTAGATTTGCTAACAGTTCGGATTTAACCCAAATCATATCTAAAGAGAGGGTTACTTCATGTTCAGATTAACATCGGGTTGGATTCATGTTGAGTATGTGGGTCATTTGGGCTATATTGTTGGGATGGCGCAACGTTTTCATTCAAACTTTGAGTCGAATTTGGATTGAGACGACTATAGTTTGATATATTACAATATAGTACAATAGATTTTCCACTTTAAATTAGTGAAATAGATTTTTTTTTTTTTTTTGTTTTTTTTGTTTTTTTTCCAACTATGTGATTTGGAATGTGGATTAAGCAATGAGTCCTATCATGTTGGAATTGTAAATTTGTCGAAAATGTATTTGGCAGGATATTTCGTAACTAAGATATTATTTAATATAATTTTATTGTATTATGATATTTTTTTTCCTTTATTAGCACGGTTTGTACATGTATAAATATAAGGCTACACCTCTGCATTGTATTTTAGTTTATCAATTAATAATAATAAAAAATTTCTACACATATTTCTGTACATAGTATCAAATCAACTACTATCTTGGAGTTTTCGAGATTCTCCCCCACTCTCGCCTTGCGGCCCGTCTCCACTCCACATCATGATTGCGTGCGAGAAGTCAATTCTGCTACTTTGCAACTCCAATTTTCTAGCGAGTCCTCCAATTTTTTTTTTTATTTACAACATTGATTGAGCAATTGATCCTCCGCTACTCAGCCTTACTATTTCAACAATTATGGATATAAATCATCCGTAGCTATATTTTTTCGTCAACAATTTGTCGTTTGATCTTATCCTCGTTTATTTTTCTATAGCTCCTTATCTATTGAATCTTGGGTCGATTTTTTCGACTGTTAACTCATTATCTATAGCTTCCTGTTAACTCATGCAGATGCGAATATGCATATAAATAGAAGTCCTGCATATTAAACTTCTATATTTCAATGCAATCTGCACGTGTAACATATATCCAGGCACGCCAGTTGTATTATAATCATCTTCTAGCAACAGATGAACATACAAGTTATCACAATATGCTGGAGTAAATAACTCACTACAAGCATGATCAACAAATCCATAATATAGGATGCAAACAAAATAATACAACTTGCTTTCACATCATAGCATAATTCTGTCATGCACGTCCCAATAAACAAGCATTGTGACCAATAGTGGACTTACACAAAATCGACCACATAACCATACGCATAACCATTTGTATAAATATACACGATATGTTGCCAAATATGAACAATGATAAGCCACAAAATCCAGATAATATCACAATAAATAGCAAAAAGTAACATAGCATCACATAAAGATAATCACACACCAACCAAATAGGTTGTACAGTTATCTTTCTTATTTTAGTGTGGTCTAACCTATAGTTAGTCCTCTTTCTCATGTTTATTCTGGTAAGACGGGTCCAGTCGAACTCCCAAATCCAGGGCACCTATACTCCATCCTAGACTAGGGCAGTCCCGGACGCTCGCGCACTTACCGAGGCTTTCGCCCGCCTTGAATTTTTCATCGCGACACACAATAACTCACGGTAGGGGCGACCCCACAACGTAAAATGGGGGCTACTCGGACTCTTTACGCCATATGCAACTGAGCCTTGCACAACGTAGCAATCGTCTGGCCAACGGCTGATCCGCAAAGTACTACACCCACCGTCCTCCGTAGAGGCAAACTCACCGCCTTAGGTACTCTAGTTAGAACCCTCCGTCCCCAATATATTGTCCTCCGGAATCACATATCAGGCTGACTCAATCGAAACTTGACGGAGATCCAACTTCAGAACACCCACATTTTTTTTATTAAGGCACAAATATCACGAGTGTCTCTAGAGCAATTTTACTCCGCAACTCGTACATGCTCAATAACATCAATATCATCATGGATAGCATATTATAGAGTAACCAAGCAATGTTCATAACATTGAAATCATCAAATATGTACACATCATAGGTACATTCACATAGCTAGCATATTTAGCGTCCAATGAGCATCACAATAGTATTTTTAGCATGATTTCATAACAATCATCATCATAACAATTGGGTCTATAGTCCAGTATAACATGAATCTTATAACACATCATATTATACACCAAATCAAACATATCAAGCAAGCTTCCACATCAAGCATGTCACAAACAACTCGGTGCTTAAACACTCGCACAATTACAAGATAGGAATGCATTTAAGTGTTAAACATTACACATAGCACATATCTTAACACCTACCACATGTGTATCAAAACGATCAACTCAAATGCATCGTAAGGTAGGTCAAACACTCATAATAAGCAAGTATTCATACAAGTACTCCCGCTAAGAATATCATTTAGGTCACACACCTAGGGAGTCGTCCACGCAGGCAAACACATCACTAACAGGATGTCCATGCAACATAACTTACACAATATCACCAACATTCATAATGCATGCACCCATAGAACTGTTGTTCACAAGTATAACTACGCAACGCCAATACATACACAATTTAATACTCGCATATATCGCCAAGCGCAAACTAGCATATCGCCCTAATTGAGTCGACAAGCAATGCCCCACGAAACATGTTGTTCACACAATAGGGAGCATATATAAAGGTGTCCAAATATGATTACAAGCACACCCTATCACCATGCATGACCTTATACATCTACATGCACTCTAGCTAATCCGTCAGCACACTATCCCACTGGCATTTACCGTCTAGGGAATGCGAACACCACTACCGAGCGCCCCACACACAAAATCATGCTATCAAACAATGTCACACAAGACGATCAGTATAGCTAGCATGAATATTATTATTATATAGCATGAAAATTATCAATGTTGAATACATATTATCACAAATAATGAGTCATATGTTTTCAAAATAATTCCTAGCATGCTTATCTAATGAATATCATTACCTAACACATACTATCACAACCAATAATTCACATCATGCCGACATATCTAGACACGCTACTACATCATAGCATATAGTCATAGTATGATTTCTAGCAAGATTTCTAACAACCGAGTGAGACCGCAGGGGCATTCACCTTAACCCAAACGTAAACCTTCTAGAATTTACCGATCCGCGCGAAAACGTCGAAGCATTTGTAACAACTCACTCTAATGGTTTTAAGCCAAACCGCTTCATCTTTGGACTCTGAACGCAATTGAAATCGGACTCTGAACGAAATTGAAGTGTGTTTGAAAGAATTCATACTAAGAGAAGGAATAGATTGGAGCATAAAAAACTTAGTGATCTTGTATTTGTACACTACAATATGCGATTGAATAATAGGTGAACTCTTCTTCACTTAAAATTTTTTAAATTTATATATATACTCGATTTATAATGCTATTGTGGATTTAATTTTAGGGTGCACAACAAGAAACGTACTTGTGAACCTATTGACCACGAATGTATTGATCATGTTGATTTTTGGGTGCTTAAGGATTAGCCACCACTAGCGGATTTCGAGTTTGAGACTTGGAGAGAATATTTTATGAAGAGGAAGAAACAGCACAAAGTGGTGATCATGTAATTGGTATCTCTCATGCACCCATAAATACTCAAGATGAAGATAATTTAGCTACATATGTTGATCAAGAATTAGATCTCTCATCTTTTGGCATTGTTGTTGGGAAATATTTCTGTGAGGTCCGTAAAACTATTTTTCTTGCTTTTTTTTTGCAGGTATCGGTCTACCGATACCTCTTTCTGTCGATCGATAGTTTCGCTGGAACCAGGGTGAGACTTGGCTCTAGCCCGTTTTTGGTTCGGGCTCGACCCAGGCCAAGTCCGGCTGGGATGTGGCTGGAACTGAGCTCAGCCAAGCCTATTTAATGCTCGGGCCGAAGCCCCAACTCTATCCTTCTCCTTTTTCTTCTTCCTCACCACACCACCTTCCTCCATAGGGTTCCTCCCTTCGTCGCCGCCGCCAGTCCCTAGCTCCAGCGAGCTCTGCGGCGAGACTTGGTGAGTGCTTGGGTGACTCTTTAGCTCCTCCTCTAGTCGATTGGTGGAGTCTGAAGGAGTCCCTCACCGATTTCGAAAGGTTTGAGACTTCCTCTTGAGGCCAGGGTGATTGAGGTGAGTGATCCCACAACTTAGGCTCTTTAGAGCCGTATTATCATTTTTCCTTAGTCATTTAGTGGCATTGTTGTTGAAATTTTATTGAACCGTAGAATATGTATTATATATGTGTAAACTATGCTTCAGCTTATGTATGTGTATAGAAGCATAATGGACATTAATTACTCATGCTTAGGGTGCATACATATGTTTAACCTTGTGTATGGGGACTTGTCACTATAGACTTGTGTTTATTAAACTTCATATGTGTTATATCCTTCATGTGGATCTCTTTTGGATTATGATAACACATATACGATGTGGCATAAATATTACCTCTTGTTGCTAATATGATTATGGCATGTTAGGGGGGATAATGAAATGCATACGGGATTAGCATAGAGGAAGGGGTTGTTCTTCAGACCGGTGGGTGTTGGGTCAAGCCGACGGACATAGGTAGTGAGTGATCCTTTCGATGCCTTCGCTACTACAAGTAATAGGGCAGATTGACCATAGCGCAATGATAACCAGTGTGCCACTGTTAACCCTGATAGGGACATATAGGTGCACTCTACAAAAGGTCCAGGATATAGAATGAACAACTTGACCGTGTATATATATATATATATATATATTCATTACTATGATTGCTTTACTTGTTTTGTGGATCACAACTATTGCATCAATCTTGGGGGATGTTAGGATAGGTCATTCACTGAGTTTTATACTCATGCTCTTCTTTCCCCAGGGGCTAGCGAGAAAAGGAAGACTCCGGTATTGTTCGAGTAGTGTGAGAAGGGAATTCGTGGCAATTACCAAGGTAATTGGTTTTGCATTTTGTGTCGAGTCTTGGATAGTCCTAGGTCGTGATTTTGGTGTTTATGTTGTACTCGGACAATATTGTAGTTATGGTACTTGTATTATGTCTCCGCCCATTGTATGGGTTGTTATCGGAGTTCTAACCTTATGTTTGTAATATTATGCCAAGGACATATTTGTACTCAAGTAAATTTTTAATTGTATATTTTAAACTATTTTAAACCTTGTACCCTGTGTTTTATGGTGGCTCTTGTAGGTGGACTACTTTAGAAACTATGGTTGGTATGTGAAATGGTTTTGTTAAGTGTTTAGGGTAATCCAAGTTATTTATGTAAATATGCCAACTATCGGTCGACCGATACCATTTATGGTCGAGTGATACCTCTTAAACCATGCGGAAACTATCATCGATTGGGATTGGTCGATCGAAACTCATATCGATCGGTTGATTATAATGGTTACTCTTCATTTTTTATCTCGATTGGCATCGGTCGACCGATATTCTAGTTTCGATAGATCGAAACGTGCCTGCAGCTGGGAGTTCAGTCACTAGGATCGGTCGACCGAAATTCAAAAACGGTCGACCGATATCTTGGGGTTATAGATTAGCCATGGAGTCCAATTTGTGAAGTTTTACAAGTCGCTTTTAACCTTATCATGTTTTTCTAATGATTTACTCCTATCGGGGAAACGGCAGGTAGATGTCACTGGAAACGCGTTGACCAATATGAGAAATTGGTACCGTCAGTTCCATCGACAATTACTATACATTACGAGGTGTAAGTTCCGTCTCTCCCACGGACACATCTTCGGTGAATCTGGCTCGAAACGGGATTGCACTGTTGTATTTGGTGCAAAAAATTTTTTTTTTTCTTTTTTTTTTTTTTCACTTGTGCATTTTTATAGTTTATAAAACAAGTTTTTATTCTTTTTGGAACCTGGATAGTTACAATTTCATTGTCAGTGATATTTAGTGAATACACTTTGATGATGTTCGGGCTATTTTTTGTGTATTCTATATTGTGAATCATTGTGATGCTAGGACTATTTTTCATCTATTTTGGATAGTACATTTTTTTTTTAACCTCTGCCTTCATGGTGGTAGTGAAATATAATTTGACTGAGGGTGACATATATTTGTGTTTATTAAATACTATATATTGATGATTCAGTGATGAGCTTTATAGTACTCTAATGCTTTTGTAATGTTAAAAATACGCTGCTCTTGACTCATTCTTTATATTTCATTGCGTTACAGTGCGATTATTGAAAAAAGTACGAGAATATTTTGGTCTTTCACGCACTAAAGAGATATATATTTGTAAAATCAGATTAGAAGGACATATATTTGTGAAGATCAATTAAGAGGGGCACAAATCCGCAAAAGGCGATAAATCAATCCCCAAATTGGATTCGGGGGAGCCGGCCGCGTCGGTTACCGACCTAAATTCGACTAGGGCGAGTCGGGCAGCCCTGACTCGAACTCGATCGCTCGCCCCCTTTTTGCTTCCCCGTATATTTGCTTTTAATTTAAGGAGAATTACGTTTCAGCCCCCCTAATTTTGGGGTCGCGCGTTTCAGCCCCCCGAAACGCCACGTGGCGGCACGCGCGCGCCGCCACGTCGGCGGGAAAACGCGTTTCGGGGGGCTGAAACGTCAATTTTGGGAAACGGGGGGGCTGAAACGCAATTCTCCCTTTAATTTATGTTTCTGTGAAATTTTGATCCGATTAGTTCTTCTTATGTTTCTCTCTCTAGGGTCCTGATTAACCTTCGTAGAAACTACTGGAGCAAGATGAGCAGCAGGAACAAGAATTTTCGCCGCCGCTCCGATTCCACCGATGCAGCTGACGAGAAACCGGCGCCCCTCGCGCCCTCCTCCGGCCCCACTCGTCCTAAGAAGCCCGACACCGGAGGCGGCCGTGCACGGCTCAGCTTCGCGGAAGACGAAGATGATGAAGACGGCATCAAAGTTGTCGCCTCCCGTTCTTTCGCCGCTCCACGTAAGCTCTCTTCCCCCTCCCGCCGCTGCCGTTGCCGACGTTCAGAAAATAAAGTACTCTAAAGACCGCACTGCCGGCGGGTCTTCTAAACCGTCCAACGTCCGACCTCAAGCTGGTGAATACACCAAAGAGCGCTTGCTTGAGCTTCAGAAGAACGCGCGCCCTCTTGGTGCCCTCAAATCCAAACCCAGCAATTCTTCCGAGCCCGTTATTGTCCTCAAAGGCCTCGTAAAGCCGTTAGACCCAACCACCAGCTCAAATGATCCTGCACACATGCAGTTGTCTGATCCAGACTCTGAAGACGATGATGGAGAAGAGAGAAACAGTAATGTTGAGAAACTAAGGTTGGGGAAGCTGGGAATTAATCCCAAGACGTTGAAGGATTCATCGGCTATACCCGACAAGGCAACAATTGATGCAATTCGCGCCCGTCGTGAGAGACTGAGGCAGTCGCGGGGCCCGGCGCCTGACTACATCTCGCTTGATGGCGGTGGCGTGCTTGCGAGCCGCTCGTCTCGTGATGGAGGGTCTAGCGATGAGGATGATGCAGACTTTCGTGGCCGTATGTCGTTGTTTGGGGATAAGAAGGATGGTGATGGGTCAAAGAAGGGTGTTTTTGAGGATCTTGAGGAAAAGAGTATCATGATGGATATGAAAATCGCAGTGCATGAGGATGATGAAGATGATGAAGATAGGAAGTGGGAAGAAGAGCAAGTTAGGAAAGGTCTGGGGAAGAGGATTGAGGAGGCCTCGGGTGTTTTGCCCTCTGTTAGTAACGTCCCGGTGGCGCAGCCAAAGCCTTCTCCGTATTCTGTTAGTGTGAGTGTAGGTCCTGTGATTGGTGATCTGAGGAGCACCAATTTGATAACCTTTGCTGAGCAGGCGGAGATTGCAAAACGAGCGTTCCATGAGAACATTGCAAGGCTTCAGGAAACACACGGCCGGACTATGAATTATCTAACGAAGACCGATGAGCATCTCTCTGAGGCCATCTCTAATGTCACAGATCTGGAGCAGTCGTTGAGTGCCGCAGGAGAGAAATTTGTTTTCGTGCAGCAGCTTCGTGACTACATCTCCGTAATTTGCGATTTTCTGCAGGCTAAGGCTTCTTTGATCGAGGAATTGGAAGAGCAGATGCAGAAGCTGCATGAGGAACGGGCATCTGCTGTGGTGGAAAGAAGAGCTGCTGATATTGCTGATATGTCGAATGAGGTGGAAGCTGCTGTTAGTGCGGCCATGCTTGTGCTCAATAAAGGATCTTCACCTGCGTATATCTCTGCCGCTGTTGCTGCAGCTCAGGCTGCTTCAGCCGCTGCAAGGGAGAGCGCAAATTTGCCAGTTGAGCTCGATGAATTTGGTAGAGATATTAACATCCAGAGACGCATGGATGTTGCACGGAGGGCCGAGGCAAGGAAGCGAAGGAAAGCTAAGTCTGATTCCAAGAGGATGTCTCGAGATGGGAAGAATCAACAATTTCAGACGATTGAAGGAGAATCGAGCACTGATGAGAGTGATAGTGAGAGCAGTGCTTATCAGTCCAGCCGAGATGAACTGCTCCAAACAGCAGCTGAGGTTTTCAGTGATGCAGCAGATGAATATTCGAAGCTTTCTGTTGTCAAAGAGAAGTTTGAGAGTTGGAAGAGGCTGGACCCTTTTAGTTACCGTGATGCTTATATTTCTTTGAGTGTCCCTGCTATCTTCTCCCCATATGTGAGGTTAGAACTCCTGAAGTGGGATCCGCTACACCATAAGGCTGATTTCAATGACATGGAGTGGCATGATCTTCTTTTTGATTATGGGCTGCCAGGCAAAGATCGTGATTTTGATCCAAATGATGCTGACGCTAACCTTATTCCTGAATTAGTAGAAAAGGTTGCTCTACCCATTTTACACCATGATATTGCGCACTGTTGGGACATATTGAGCACTAAAAGGACTGAGAATGCCGTCTTTGCTACAAGTCTCGTTATCAATTACATTAAGCCTTCTAGTGCTGCTCTAAAGGAGTTGTTGGCTGTTGTTAGGACGCGTCTTGACGACGCGGTTGCCAACCTCAACTTGCCAACATGGAATCCAGTCATCACAAATGCTGTTCCTGGTGCCGCACAACTTGTTGCCCATAGATTTGGGATGTCACTTCGTCTGCTGAAAAATGTTTGTTTGTGGAAAGACATCCTTGCTTTACCAATTTTGGAAAAGCTTGCTCTAGAAGAACTTCTAGTAAAGAAGCTTCTACCGCATATTAGAACTGTTATGCCTAATATATATGATGCAATAATGAGGACAGAGAGGATTATTGCATCGTTATCTGGAGTATGGTATGGTGCTAGTGTCACTGGAGATCACAGCCAGAAGTTGCAGCCATTGGTAGATATGGTGGTTAAACTTGGACAGAAATTGGAGGAGAGGCGTGGACACGCAAGTGAGGATGAAACCATGGGGTTTGCTCGCCGTCTGAAAAAGATGTTAGTCATGCTTAACGAATATGAGAAGGCAAGGGACATACTCAGAAGGTTTCAGCTGAAAGAAGCACTATGAGCATAGGATATTCAACATTGAAACACAAAGGTTTTTGTCACCTCCAAAGTACTTCTAAATTACAATTGTTGCAATTAAAGAAATGCCAAATCACCTAGAAAAGCTACTTTCTCTATCTGAGAAGTACTTGAATCTCCAATTTTCTTTTCTTTTTTCGGTAACCAGCCATCTTGAGATTTTCTTATTTGATTTATTTCATGGGATCCAAGAATGCTTATATAATTATGGAGTTCAACAATTCAGGACCTTGAGCTAAAACTTTTTTGGTTTAGTCGGTTTTAGGTGATTACCATTTGGTGGCTGTCTAGTATTTAGTGATGTAGAATGTTATGAACTTCCTTGGGTATTTGTAAGCCCATGCTCGCAATTTGAGTATTTGTATAATATATATCGAAATTGCTGGTTAGCATTTGAAGTCTTGTTTTTTAATTTCTTTGATGGTTATAATACATTTCTAAGTACCGAAATTATCTACCTTTGAGGTCTTTGAGTATTTGTATAATACATCTCTAATTTCTTTGATTATTTGTATAATATATATCGAAATTGCTGGTTAGCCTTTGAAGTCTTTTTTTTTTTTTTTCTAATATCTCCGAACGTTATAACATTTCTAAATACCAATAATTATCTACCTTGCCTATTGAAAAGCAGGGGGGGGGGGATTATTTGTGAATGTTACATGAAGTAAATAATGTACTATGCGTCGGCATGACTAGTAAGTTTGGACTTAAATTTACGATTCTAACTTCTTCCATTTTTTCTTTATCTTTTGAGGTCAAAATATTTATAAAAAGGGTGTTTGCAATCTTTGATGTGTTTTTATTATTTGTGAAATTAGATGAAGTACTCCTTGCATACTATTGTGAAGTTCCATGGCGTAAATAATATTCTGTCTGTCGACATCACTAGTAAGATTCTACTTCTTGCATTTTTCTTTTTATTTTTTGCGCCCAGTATATTTATAAAAAGGGTGTTTGCAGTGTTTGGTGTTTTTTATTGTTTGAACTTCTATATACTGTATTCAGATGTAATCTAATCATTCAAGATCCCGTATGTTAAGCATCCATTCAAATTCACACCTTAGTTCGTCCATCCCCTGCCTTCTGACTCTTGTTGCCTGAATATTATTGTATACATGAAAATATCTGTAGGGGTAAATGCAGATAATCTTTCAAGTGCCAACCAACTTGCAAAAATTTAGCCCATGAGACCAAACCAGGTGGTTATAGTTCCTCAAATGGACATGAAAAGGGTACTTCAGCCTTGAGGACAGAGGAATTTTAGTCCCACGAGTTACAAGCAGACACCAAACTGCAGTTTTAGTCCTCCCAACAAGAAAAATAGTTATATCTTAGTCACTTATTCATGTGGCATTTGTGTGAACTTTCTTATTATTTACATAAATGAGGATCTAACAGTCAAATTCTTACTTGACCGAGCAAAAATGTTGATGGAGGGACTAAAATCTAGGTTGCACGAAGCGCGAGAGCGGGGAAGCAAGCATCTTCAAAAAAGACTTGGGAGCATGAGCGGGTATATATATATATATATATATATATATATATATATATATATATATATAATATATATATATGTACCATACAACTTGGCATTCTTAATTAAAAGGTGTGTAATTTCTTTTAGCTTTTATTATTTTATGACTTTTAACTCTTAGGATGTTTCTCCTCGTGCATTTAACACATATATCTATATGATTCAATATGTGTATGAGCATGCTTTACCACATAATGCTATGTTTTATCAGAATCGTGGGCTCTGTTTTTTTTATCTTAGGTATAATGATCAGGATATGTTGTTGTTGCTTACTCCTTTATAATGCATGGTGTACTCATAGAGGATCTAAATGCTTAATCCGTTTTTCTGGTGTTTAAAGCATCTTGTAGTCATGTACCTTTTTATGATTTTGCGTTGAGTTTGTTGTCTACTCTGTATGAGCTCTCCATTAGTGCTGCGTTAAGATGATCTACTGCTCATCCGACCTTCTTTAAGTTTTCTTTATGAGGATTTTAATTGAATGCCTTTGGAATTAGATTTCATTATGAAGTTGGTTTTGTTGTCTTCATGTCTGTTATTGCATTAAGTCTTCTTATAGAACTGTAAAATGTATTGCAAATAAAATCCAAAATTATAAAAACAAATGATACTCGTTTGAAAGAACTTGACATTCTTAATTTTGGAAATAAAAGTCTAATTTCTCTGTATTTTGTTATTCTTAGCGCTCTCAAGTTTCTTTTAAAATAAATTAGAATAGAAGGAAAGAAAGAGAAGCGTCTTATGAAGCGTCAGTGGCGAAATAGTAACATGGTCATGCACAAAAAGGCATAACATATCTTAGTTGAGGAAAATATGTGCAGGTGCAAAGCAGGAGTGGGTTTTGGAGGAGGGTGCATAGGGTTATTGGAAGTTTCTGCAAGTCTCAGTCATTTTTTATAAGAAAACTTATATCAAGACTTCATCACTGGTATATTCTTGTATAAACTCATCAACATGTGTCCAAGAAGTATCCTTGGGAATGTCGTGTCCGAAACGACATGAAACCTATTGAGAACTTAATGCGCTTCATAGGTCATAACTGGGCTACATTGTACCCAGGTGGACCATGTCTGCTTTCTTTGTATGATCTCTCATCATTCTGGTTTGTGGCATCTTTTGTCTATGTGTTTATACATGAACTTGCATTTGTTTGATTCTATCTTGTTTTCAAGCATTCAAGGTTATTAACCAGTATCTTGTATATAACGTCATCAACATTTCAATCATGCAAACCACTTCTTAATATTTGCCTTTATAACATATTTCCCTTCCACAGCTTTAGCTCAACTATAATGAAATTGATGATATGTGACCATGAGCTTCCTCCTTTTTTATCCTCCTCTAGCTACTACAAGCCTTCTTAAATATACCTCATCATTGACACACCAACCGACTACCCTTTCAATTTCATGAAGATGGTAAGTAGCTACTGGAGGTGGTGTTATGATGAAAAGACGGATATGTCGATGTGAGTCCAGGAAGATGGCTTGAGTGGCCACCTAGGTGCCTGTAGATGGAAAATATAATGCTGTAGTAGAAAATGATTTATAACGAGATCCTGAGGTTGAGAAAGCTTGAAAAATAATAGGCGGTTCTTTTTTGTTTTTTGTCTTCATTTGCCATTGCACTAGTGCAAAATGGACTAATGGTCTAGTACGTGTAGATGCAAACCCAGGGAGGGGTTTGATTGATTTCGAGGGTAAAACTTAAGGAGGAGGTGAAATGAACCCAAGCATTTATGCTGACGCTCATGGTCAATCTTCTCGAGTCTTTGGCTAGCAATTTCAGCACCTATCCGACGATTGATGCTAGGCGTTTGAACGTTTTCTTTTAACATAGAGGACTTTTACAACCTTTCGTTCAGCATGCCAAGGAGCAGAGATCTGATGCAACTAGGTAACTTGTTTTGGTATTCTAAATATGATTTTTAATGTTGTTGTTGCTAAGTTCTGCAATATTTGTATAAAAATGTTGGATACAATCAGGTAGAAAATGTTGGATCTCTAGGACTGAATTGCTAATTTAGGCATTATAAGTTTGAATTTTCTTCATAGATATTACTTATGTATCAATTTCAACATTGCATTATATGTGGAGCAAAAAGAGAAATTGGGGTTTCAATTCCTCAATTAGCCTTTGTATGTGCATAGAACTGTAAGTTTAGCTTTCCAAATTTTGTTATGGAAATGCATTCATACTGATAGTTCCTGCATTGGACTGTGATATTATTTGATCGGATAGGGAATTTTCTAAAAAAAGGGTAAATAAAATTGGATGCAATCAGATAGAAAATGTTGGATCTGTGGGACTGAATTGCTAATATAGGCATTTTAAGGTTGAATTTTCTTCCAAGATATTGCTTATGTATCAATTTCACATGCATTAAATGTGGTTTCCTTCCTCAATTAGCTTTTTTATGTGCATACCAAATTTTGTTATGGAAATGCATTCATACTGATAGTTCCTGAATTGGACTGTGATATTATTTGATCTGATAGGGAATTTATTCAGGACTCTGATATTATTGATCTGATAGTGGATTCTCTTAAAACAAGGTAAATGAGAACAGATTTAAAACTTTTTTTTTTAACATTTTTAATCATATAAAGTAGTTAAATGTAAATAGCGAAATAATGTAGATATCTTTGTTAGCAGCTTTACCATCCAACCTCAGTTTTGAAGCATTTTCATGCTACTTTCTCATGTCATCATCAATTTAGTAAGCCACTGCAGAAACTTGCAAATATGAACACAGCTTTATGTGATGAACTTCAACAAAAATAAAAGACACATTGTTGCCAATTGTTGTTTTAAACTTTAGTTAAATGTAAATAGCGAATAATGTTGGATATCTTTGTTAGCAGCCTTACCATCCAACCTCAGTTTTAAGCATTTTCATGCTACTTTCTCATTGCTTTCTGTATCCTTTACAAATAGACTAAGAAATTCTGTCATCATCAATTTGATAAGCCACCGAAACTTGCAATATGAACACAGCTTTATGTGATGAACTTCAACAAAAATAGAAGACACATCGTTTCCAATTGTTGTTTTAACAATCTTTTGGCTCTGTTTCTAAGATATCATCACAATCTGATATGAGGTAATCTTTAGAAGTCGTTTCAAATGCATTTATATACCAAATAACAGTAAAGTTCTATCAGAAACTTTTGTGCTGTTGCGACTCATGATTTTCTTTATATTGGATATTCTATATGTAAAGTCTTACTTGAGCCTTTGAGAAATTAAATTTTGATTCTCAAAATATCGCATAATTTTTGTTATCAACATTTTGTGGCATATACAAAGGGATGGCTATTTTCCCTGTATAGAAGCAATTATAGATGCAATTGCAATATTTGGGAAAAAGTCCTGCTATATCTCAAGCATGAACAATCAAGAGGCTCCGTTTATACCAAGTGAGGATAGTTGTAGGCCTTCTTTTGCTCCGACTACCTTAGTCTGATCTTATGCCATACTTTAAAGTAGACGAGACTATGTTTGTAGGAGTTAAAATGGCTTTTGAAAGTCTGTTTATTATATGGATTGTCTTTTTGTACCAATTGTGTGTGAAGGGTGCTTAAACACTCCAACTATGGCTTTATCATCTAAGAAAACCAGCACCTCTCAGTATATGATTCATGAAAGAGGGATCTCTATTAAGAAACTGAGAGAAGTTGATGTCTATCACCATGCCAACAATCAAATTGATCATTCTTTTATATATATATATATATATATATATAAAAGAATGATCAATTTGATTGTTGGCATGGTGATATATAAGTTCTTAGTGCTTGTTTCTATCCTGGTTAAAAGTACTAAAAGTTTGATCCTAGTAAGTGATATATGCAATAACTTGTGTAGAATGGGACCTGCTGTTGCAGATGTTGTTGCTATATTGTCGGAGCGGTGAAGAAGCTTGCACCCAAGGTATTGAATTTTGCTGCAACTTGAGCATGTTGGTACCAAACTTGTATCGCCGGTTGGTTATTGACACTGATTAACCAAAGGATTGAAAAGGACTTCACAGGCAAATTATCATATAAGCTTATTATTCTGCTGTTTCGTTTTTTATGGTAATAAATGCGTTTTTTTAGGGCGATGCTGCGCTACCTGAACACTTAACCCGAAATTGCGCCCAAACGCATTTCGGCGCCTCGGGATCGGTATTTACCTATCCCGAGGCGCTCCGAAACGCGTTCGGGTGATGGGGTCGGGCAGCGCAGCATTTTCCTTTTTTTAACATTTTATCTTTAAAATAATATTGCTTTCATGAAATTCAATAGTCCGTTAAGTGTTTTTCTTTTCTTTTTTTGGGTTGACTTTAAGTCTTATATGCCTTCTACTCATTTGGTAACTCAGAATATTGACATTATTTGTATGCAGTCGTGATTAAGCTTGGGCTGTACAATAGCAATTTCCTTGATTATAAAAACTGTAGAAACTTGTTTTGTTAATGTGTTTTTAATTATAAAAACTAGTTCATCTCAATTTTCAAGCATAGGACGCTTAGGAAAAAGATGGAGCTTCACCTATGAAGTGTAGATTTCAGGTTTGGATTCAACAGGCATGTGGAAATTTTTTTTTTTTTTTTTTTTAATATGTGAAGGATAATATTGGTCATCGGATCTATCCAGATCGAAAAGTAGAGTTTATTTGTAGGTGTCACACGTCGATTTATTTGTTATGATGGTTATATAAAAGTGGGCCTGTTACATACATTTTTCCATGATAGTCCCCAAAAAAATAGGTCACAGTGTTCAAGTTTCTTTATTTAGGATGTACTTTTCGTAGTACCTCATTTTTGTCATTTTTGTAGAGTTTCATTCGTTATAGATTTCACTGCTATACAGGTACGATAAAGATTTGTTCAATAGATGGTTCATTTTTATTTTAACTTCTCCTTGTTGGAAAAGATGTAGTTATAAGAATAAATGGCGTGTAAAACTATCATAGCTATCGGTGCATTAAACATTCACTCCCATTATAAAGCTTTGGTAGAGGGTAATGATATAGAGTGGACCAAGGCAGCAAGCAGATATTTTCGAAATCACCTGTGCTTTATTTCGGAATGATCAAGCGATTCTTTTTCTGAGGAGCATTCAATTATTACAAGAAGAGACAAAAATGCATGCATATAATCTTGTTAATTTAGAGAAAGCGTGTTACATGATCCCTGGATAGGCTTCGTGGATTTAGAGCAGAAAAGAAAATCCTTGGCTTATATTGAAGTGATTCAAGATAAGTATGTAAATTTTGTTACGATGCATTAGGACGATCAGAGGAGATTCATAGGCTTTTTTATTACCATCGATTATCAAATTTGGTGCTAAGCCATTTGTTTTTGGTCTTGATTATGTACGAGTTGACAAAAAAAGAAAATAATGTCGTATACCTATGTCAAAACAGCCCTTATGCGGCACTTGAAGATAGATCGGTAGAAGAAGCTAAACCTCGCTCAAGCAGCTCTCAAAGAACACATAGAAGAAGAGAATAACTCTCCGGTACATTAAAAAAAAAAGGAAATAATAGGTGTGAACCGTTGTACTATTATTTTTATACCAAAAAAAATCTTCTTGCTTTTTTTTTTTTTTTTTGTGATCTTCAGGGGCTGGGGGTTAGCCCACCAAATATAATCTACCCAATCCATTCCATCCGGTTTCGAAACTGAGACCCCTCCCTAGGAAGAGGATTTGCAGTGCCATCAGCGCTTGACAATCTTCTTGCTTTGTGTGATCTTGATGTTTAAATCTATTTTATTGCATATGAAGTTCGATTACTAATGACGTCTATATTATTTTAACTTATAAAAATATCATTCTTTACGTTTATCAAGTTTACACTTTTTGTCAACTAGCAGTCAGTCCCGAATATTATTTGCTCTTTGATAATTTTGATTCTTATGATAAACAAAACCCTCAAAACAGATATTTTTATCTTTACGTTGTAATGTGTGCGTCTTGCTTCTTTTGTAGATTTCATGTCTTTTGGTAACTATTTAGTTAGTCATCCTTTGTTCTCCAATGCCAACTAACCTTTTTTTGGTCAAATGCCAACTAACCTTTTCTTTTTTTGGTCAAATGCCAACTAACCTTAGATGGTAAGTATTCCCTGTCTCTCCTCTCTCCGTCTCTCTCCCTCTCTCTCTCTCAAAAAAAAAAAAATAAAAAAAAAATGAAAAAAAAAAAAGAAAAAGGGAAAGGGAAAACCCCTATGATCTCCTGCTATCCTTTTCTATTGACGTTCTAAGTTATTTGATAGTAACATATTGGATTCGTATGTACATGGTGTCAAGTTCTTTTAACAACTTCAATCTGGAAGCATATTCTAGGCAGAACTCCAGCTCATATCAATAAGCTTAACAAAATGCATGCGTCCGGGGGAGGGCTTAGGAGGTGCCAAAATTTTGGGTTGGGTTTGGGTCGGATTCGGTTCGGGTCGGATTCATTCTTTAACTACTCATGGGAGGGAAGATATCTTTTACTTTTTGTTCAAGGTGGTTGGTGCTAATTTATTGGATAATTCGTTTTCGGCCCTTGATTTGCAAACCTCTTCCGATTCAGCTCCTGTACTTTACTCTCTTCTCTTTCAGTCCCTATCTTATTTTTTCTATCAAGTCGTTTTGACAGTTGTATCAGCATTTTTTAAAAAATATTTCAACATAAAAATTGTATATTTTAATAAAATCTATAATTTTAATGTTCAATATTTTTTAAAAAAATACTTATAAGTATATGTTTCGAGACTCCGAACATGCATAAACACCTACAAACACCTATTGAAACACCTACAAATACTTTCGAATACATAGTCACAAACACCCTATACAAATACTCCTGAACACCATGAATACCTCCAAAAATCACAAACACTCCATACGAACATCTCATACGAATATCTATGAGAACACAAAAATACTCACGAATGCCTCCAAACAACACGAATACACGAAAATATTCACGAACACTGACAAACACCCCCAAACACTCCGAACACCCACGTCACTCGTGGGTGACGTGGGTGTTCGGGGATGATCGTAGGTGTTTAAGGATATTTTTTAAGTGTTCGTGTGTGTCCCCAAGTGTTTTAGATATTTTTATATATAGCAGATAAGTTTTCAAATGTTTGGACAACGTTGTATACTGTTTTATGCATTTTTAAGATATGTTTTTTTCTTGAATAATTAAGAAAATATCATATAATATTGTCCAAACACTTAGAGACTCATCTACTAAGTGTTTTAGGTGTTCTACACATAGTAGATGAATTTTCAAATATTTAGATAACATTATATAGAGTTTATTTAATTATTCAAGAAGAAAAACTTTTATAGGTTCTTTTAGGCAATATAACAAACACGTGGTGGACACAAATTCGTTCATTTTGGAGTTTATTTTTTAGAAAATTCTAATTTTGGAATTGATCATGCCGTGGACACGCAAACGGCGCCGTTGCACTGGAGAGAGAGATATATATATATTAGAGATAAAATACTTAGCGGAAGATATGTAACTGAGAAATTAAAAAAAAATTTACGTGTATTAAAAAACAGAAGAAATTACCACAGTAACATCAATTTTTTTTTTCCGGAATAAAAAATTGAGGGTATTTTTTTTTATTTCCCATGAAAAATGAACACATTCCGGTCAAAACAAATAAGGGGAGCACAACGATGCCAATTCTAATTATGGATGCAAAATGCCAATATGCCTGTTTCCAATGATTATCATGGCTTACATTTTGGCTTGATCTATGCTTATACATCGTATCATTTTAGTGAATACTTGATGTCGGCTCCTAAACCTCTCTTCATTGGATGTGTTCCAAGTCCCAGTAAATGAAGGATTATCAGAAATGATGACAAAAAGGTTATCAAGATAAGAACATTTCCAAGTGGTAAGGACAACAACATTAAACTTCACAACCAACAAGTGCAATACAAACAGTGGTAGATCTTAACAACAGGTGTTATAATCCCTTTCCTTTTACTTTCGCAAACTAAACCTAATCGTCGAAGCAATATCTACATTACTGATATGATAAAATAATGGAAATAGGCGTTTAAACTCTGAAAAATCACCTCCAATCGACATCCTCGACGACCTTTTTTTTTCACAATGGGGGAAGGTATGTTGTATAGATAGTTTATATGCCGTCATATATGCTGCCTCTTTACGAGTAAAATTTGTAGGTCTTTGCATCTTTGACGATAGATCTCAACCCTCCGATAGGTGCTATGGTCATCAGCATGAGTCCAAGAGTGATGCACGTCTGGATTTCACCGAAACATGATCAGAAATAATTCCAAATACTCTGTAAAGGAGAGAAAATTTCTAATATGTGCTTACCCAATTAGCAAACCATGATAAACTGAACCTTTTGGGCTTGTAGATTGCGAGCCACATAATGCATGGAAGCTGCATTTTAGTTACATTGTGTCAGAACTCTAAATTCTCTATTTAATCTCTACATTGGCTAGATATCAAACTTTAGTCGAAGAGTTAGCATTTTTTCTAAATTTCGAGGAACTTACGAAGTATGTAGTTGGAGCAAATGCGAATCCGCCGAAAAATCCAAGTAAGCTACCGAAGAAAGGGAAAGTCATTGCAACAACCATTGTAAATGCTGCATAAGAAGCAAAATGGTTTAGTTTAATTGATACAATATTTGTCTAGATAATGTTACGAACTTTTTTTTTTTTTCTTTGGGTTGAGAAAAAAATGGAGATAACATTACCAACATAAATAGTTCGTGTAATCAAGCGAAGGGTAAGACTCGGCGTGAAGTTGAGCTTCTTCACTAATGCGGTCTCTATCATATCAAATACGGGTATAGCATAAATCTGCAAAAACAAATAATAGCAAAGTTATGATAAATCTATGAATCCGATTAAATTGGTTACCAAACAATTCTTATCCTATATATTTCTATTTCCATAAGTTCGGTTTAACAGTGTTTGACCTGATAGCTTCCGATAACATGGATCACAACCATCATGTTGGCCATGGCTATCAACCATCTCGGCTTCTGTAACGTTATGAGAATATTATCATTGACGCTGTTTCCGAATGCCCAGTATCCAACAAGAGCAACGGGGAAGTAGCAGAGAGCAACAATGACGTAGGCAACGAGAACGCCTCTCCACATGGGTTTCTTAGAAGGCCTCTCAGGTGTCGAAGGGATTGTTGCCTGGATTTCTAACACCACATTGTGCCCGGCATATGCAAACGCAACATCACCCAATGCTGTGAAGAAGTTAAACACGGTTCCGGCCTTCGTTGTAGCCTTGTACCCGTACTCGACGCCAGGTTGCTTTCCTTTGTCGACAGAAACTCCCCAAGCTATTGTCGAATAGCTGACGAAGTTCACCAAAGATAACTAAATCAGTACAATTATGTCGAATAATTATTGCCCTTGATTATATGTTAGATGAGTTCAGTCAGCTTTTAGGAGAGTTGGTTACCTCAAGTATAGTATAAGTTAAAGATCCTGAGTTTGAACCCTATTAGCCCCTATTATTTTAATTATTTGACGTAGCGGAAGAAAAACGATACATAGGTTTGTCAAGTCCATGCACGCCGAAGAAATGAACTTGCGCGTGAGGGGGCATGTTAGAATATAAGTACTTATAACTATATCCCTACTATTAGCTCAAACTTTTGGCATGGTTGGTTACCTTAAATATGTTCGTAGATGCAATATTCTTAATCCTTGAATGATTTTGCTTTTTTTTTTTTTTTTTTTTTTTGTTTTTTCTTTTGAATTCTGGTATTGCAGTCATTATTTGTTTTCCGGCTCAACCCGGGAGAAGACTGTCATGGCTCTCCACCCAGACGAAGCCATCTGTCGTACGCAGGAGGCACACATGCGTGCATCCGCCAGCGAAATTTTATCATTTGGTGAAGTTATTTAGCTAGAAACCGATGTACTTAAATTACCTGAGAGACATGACTGCAGCTGCCAAGGAGATCCCCGAAATGGAATTAAAGTTCGGCAACTGCGAGAGAACGAAGTGAACGGACGCGAAGATCATGATGAAATATGTGAGCTTGATATCCTTGCAGTCTGTGCATACGGTGTCATGGAACTTCTTTAGTGATCTCCCCCTGTGACCATGTAGACAATGTCCACACTGATCTCAACAATCAGTTGCTGGGGCACCACTATCCAAAGCCCAAGCTTTTCGCCAAATGCTTGCTGGCCGAGCTCGTGGTACCTGTCGAACCGCTTGCCGGGGACCATCTCGTGCATTTCAACCATTTGCCATAGGGTGTATAGGGTTATAAACCAGGATAATATAAGGACAGTTATTCCAGGACCCCTGTATGATTACAGCATATATGTCACTAAATTATGTAAATCATTATATTAGTACTGACGAAACCGATCCTATTACGGTACAGTCGACCCTCTAAAATATCTAGCTGCGTTTATTTTTTACAAAAATTTTCTAACATGAAAGTTGTAGATCTTGATGAAATATGAAACTTTAATGTTAAAAATTTTTCCAAAATTTTTTTCTAAATAGGTGTTTTGTGGTTCCAAAGTTTAACGGGTTCTGAAATGAACTTGCAAAACCCGTTAAGCTTCTGAGCTTTAAAATACCTATTTAAAAATATTTTTTGAATTTTTTTTTTAAAATGAAAGTTGTTTGTTTCATCAAGATCTTTCATGTTGAAAGTTTTTACAAAAAACACGTATTTTTATGCGTATATAAGGTCGACTGCACCGTAATACGGGATCAGTACTCTATTTCTGAATATAGATACTGGTACTTACCAACCAAGCTCAGACATGGCGTACGGTAAACTAAGCACTCCGGCGCCGACCATGGCGGTGACATTGTGGAAAGCAGAGTACCACCACTTGGCATTTCGCGAAGAAGTGATCGGCAGCCATTCATCCAACTTTTTATCCTTCTCAGACTGCATCATCACAGAACAGAACACACAGTTCAGTTGACAGAAAAACTTTATCAATGCCAAAAAGATTTTTGAGAAGTCATACCGCCAAAAAGAAGTTATAAGTTTCTCAAAACATACAGAAATTGCATTTCAAGTAGAATTTGGAGCGCCGAGCGCGGCTAGCTCAACTAGTTGGGAGGCGTCTCAGGAAGCGTCACCATCCAGGTTCGGGTTCGCGTGGGGTGAAATTCCTCGCAGGATTTTCTAAAAATCCTCTGTATCCGTGGCAGGAGCCCCTATTCATGGAATGCATGTATTCAAATCCCAGAGCGTCGGTCGGCGCTGGACGTGAAAATTTTTCGCGAGTTTCAGGTCTCTACGGGAACGTACACTTGCATTATGGGTTTCACCACGATAATCTCAAAAAAAAAGTAGAATTTGGAGCTTGTTAAGGGAAGTTGATTATTTCTGATTATTACCTTGTATAAATTTCATAGTTTCCTTATTTACATATTTCAACATGAGATTTTCTTCCTTATATTACTGAACTGGAATCTATATATACAATCTCTGTGATTCTCGCCAAATAGACATACAATTACTCTCATCTCTCCTGCTGCATCTATCGTATCTTTTCTGACACAAACTAAACTAAATATTGAAGGTATTAAATGTTTTATCCTGTTGCATGTATCAATCATATCACTATGTTTTTAGAAAAGAGAAATGCAATTTCTTGTGAGCTTTAAAGCTTCAAACCTTGCCCAAAGCTTTAGATTGAGTTTCAGGAGGTGAAGCAGTTTCAGCTCCATGGTTTTATGCCATCCAGATAGCAAAAGATGGAAGAGAGAAGAGGACTTGGACTTGAACTTGAAAGATGCTCTGGAGAATTAAAAGACTTGAGAATTTTTGTCTACTGAGAACAGAATTATATAGATCTGATTGAAACCTTGAAGAAAATTGTTGGAATGTCGCCATTTTTATTTTTCTAAATAATAATTCATTTATTTTAGTAAGGGAGTTTCCAAGAAGATGATCTGTTTTGTTGACTTGAATACTTCTGAAAACTCTTACATCATGGGTCACAGCCTGTCAATTAAATTGAAATAACACCGACGAAACTTCTCCTGTGGCCTCTTTTCTTTTAAGTAAATTGCAGATCAGCCCCTCTAAATCTACGGTAGTACAATTCAGTCCTCCGAGCGCATGGCAGCGTGCGAGCACCACCACGTCGGCGCGAAAATACATTTCAGAAGGATGAATTGCAAATCATGAATTTAGAGTGGCTGAACAATAATTATCCTTTTCTTAGGATTCTGCTTGTATAAAATTCTACTTGACTTTTCTAGAAAGATGGCCGTGAGTGTTCCGTCATATGCGAAAGGATGCACATATGTGTGCCCACCATCGTAATATTCTAATACATAACTGGCGGTATAAAAAGTCGAACGATGACAGTAAGTTTTCTAGATCTCCGACAAATAACAATAACATTGCTTAATCTTTTATAAGTTCTGAATAAACTATGGAGATGCAAGATGATTATTGATTAGTAGTTAAAACTATTCCTTATCCAACAGCCACCCACATGACATGATATATATGCAATAACTAGATATAGTTTAGTCGGTCTTGATAAATTCTTAATATTCTAAATTATTGTTTATCATCATATTTTCAGCAAGAAAAATAATGTCTACTTTGACTAGTGTGACTAGCAAAATAACCCGGGTAATATATAATATGTTCTACTTTATTTTAGAAAAACTAAAAGATTTGGTTTATTATTACAAAACATTAGTTAATATAATTGGTATCGTGGAGTACTTATGAACCTAAATTAGAGGTCCTATATGATGTTGCAACGTAGTGATCACCACATGATTACGTGTCGAGTAGACCGAGTCATTGCATTGACTCCCCTATTACAAGCCAAAACAATACGCAAGCAAAGAAGCTCAGCTGCGATACTTACGAAATATCACTTTCACTTTTTCTTTTTTTTTTAAAAAAATTATTATTATTTTTTTATTTTGACAATTAAATTCGATTTATACCCTACTTCTCAATCAAATACTGTGAGATAAATAATAGATATTTTCAACTAGATATGTTGAAATACTCTTAACTATTCTTCATGATGGATAGGCCGCAATCTCCTATTAAAGTCCAACTAATCAATTGAACCAACACTGATCGGTATTACTCTCATTTATTAAACAATCAAGACGTTGGTTGTATAAATAAATAAATACATACAATTCATTTAAAAATATACTTGCGACGGATTGATACATGATCCATAGCTCGAATATGACTAGCCTGAGTTTGGACATATAAATAGACTCATCCTACTTATACTTTGTTATGACATAAGAACTCATAGATATATATCTTTTACATCGAACTTTCAAAGAGCAAAGCTTTCTATGACTATCGAATCTCGTCCATCCATCCATCCATCGCTCGTCTCACCATACAATTATAAAAGAATTAAAAGGAAGTCATAAGAAGGATGGATGTAAGAAATTGAATATGCAATGTACAGAGAACTTGAGCTTCAATATGCTGTCCCACGTAGCTCCTATCATGTGATACATGTGAAAGCTCATGTAAAAATAGTTGCTTTTGAAATTCCAGACTGTTGTTAGATCAGCAATGATTCTGAGATTCATGCTTGATATCTTTAAAAAGTTTTTTTTTATTTTTATTTTTTCCTTGAGATAAAAATAAAGGATCCGCTTCAAGCCTTCAACCTTTCTGACTTCGGGCTTTGGAGGCTTATTATTTTATAAGATTGTGGATTTGGCTCATAGAAAAATTTATATTAAGCAAAGCCTCAATACTTATCTATAATATAATAGCTGACAGAATGGCGGATCCGGTTCGAGCGTCCCCGAAAAGAGGGCGAGTCGAGTTCGAGTTCAAGCACAACGCCAGCAAATCGGAAGGGTTGCGGCTAGTCAATATTCAGTCCTTGACTACTAAATATTATACCATGCGAATAAGTGAATGGCTTCGCGTCAATATGTCAAAGAAAAAGAAAAACTTATCCATACTACTAAATTAGTGAAGCAAACATGTTAGAGCTCTATAGAATTGAAAAATTCTTGGCTTCAAAGTGGATTTTTATTAATATTTCTTTTTAGACGCATGAAGGGACTTCCATGTCCTCTTTACAATTGTGTGATACTGTTGAGAGAGAGAAATTTTTTAAAAATCCTCCCGTTCAAGCAGTAGACGAAAATTGAGCTTTGACATCTCCCTTCTTGAAGAGAGTCGGTTTAAATTCGCATATGAGATCAATCCCTCATAAAGTATACTTTTCTCGCATTTAATAAATCAATTAACCGGGGTCCGACGATGGATCGACTAGTAGGGCGAGTGCGTATTGCACCAACTACCGTGAGGAAGCACACGTGTACCTCCCACGTGTGACGGGTATAAGTCCGAGTATAATTCCTCCAGTGGTTAGCCAGATGAGTGCTCTTACGGCAGCGCCATAACTTCTCATAAAAAAAAAAAAAGAAAAAAAAAAATAGAAAATCAATTAACCAAAAATAAATCTTAGAGAAAATTTTGAGTTCCATCAGGTGGGTGTTGCTCTCTACAATCGAAAGGACCTGATCCATACTGCATAGTATGTGACTTTCGTTTCTTCAAACCTCTTAATGAATGAAGCTTAATGATGGTTTTTGTGTCAGATTTTTCCGACTAGAACCAAAAAAAAGGAAATCCCTTAAAAGATGAACGATTTGATAGACGTTTTAGAATACCGCTTCAGTACGTAGCTTTACTAATCCTAAAATTCCCTTTGAACTTTCATTTACGTGATGTAAAGATTGCTTGTATGCAAGCATGCAAGTGCTGAGCTCAAGGAGAGAAATATTCTTTTTTCTCACTAAAAATAAACACCAAAAAAGAAAAAAAGAAAGTGCTGAGAGTACCTTGTTAACGGTGGCGTTGTTGGAGTTTGCATAATTATCTTCAGCAGGTGCTTGAGTTCCCATTCTATATGGCTTCAAAGGAGTGAAGCAAACAACACAACTAATAGATAGAAATACGAGAGAGAGAGAGAGAGAGAGAGAGAGAGAGAGTTAAGAACAAGGTGTTGGGGGGGGGGAGGGCGGAGATTTAGAGAGAACTTATTATGAGGATGTTGATCATTGGAAATTCAATGGATTTTTATAGAGTTTAAATGAGAACGATGTTTTGGTTGAATTGGGGTAGATTCTTTTCCAATATCCAATCCTAAAATTTTCTCCAATTTATAACCAAAACTAATATGTAGATATATTTTTTAAAAAAAATTTAAACACGAAATTATAAATTTTAATGAGATTTAGAATTTTTATATTCAAATTTTTTTTTTAAATTATTTTCAAATAAATATTTTAAAGTTTTGGAGTAGTAACGGTTTTGAAAATAGTTTATAATATCCATTATGTCCGTTAAGATGTTAAAGACAAAATAAATATTTAGAAGTCTTTTTAAAAAAATGTTAAATAAATTTTTTTTTAATCTCATTAAAATCTACAATTCGGTGTTCAGAGATTTTTTTTTAATAAAATATATATATATCTAAATATAATTTTTATTATCTATTAAAAATTTTAAAAGATACGTATTAAAAACAATCTGCCCCCACTTGGGGACTCAGCCTCAGCAAGCACCCATCATAAAAATCCTATTGTCTGCACTTGTTTCTAGTTTAATATTTAACTTTTGTATAATCAATTTTAAAAAAAATATAAAAAACTATGTGGTATTTTGGTCCTCATTTTCAAACAGAAGCTGTCATTCCTTTTTTTTTTTTTTCTTTTTCTAATTAAGTATATTGTATATAATCCAAATGGGTGAGGCTAACAATGCTTACTTACAGATGCCGACTTCATGAAGTCTTTGCTGACCAAGCCTTTCGTTTTGGCTTATATACGTACCAAAACTATTATTTATTTTTATTGGATATTTATGAATTTGTGCAAAAAAGAACTATGAGAAATGATATTTATATCCCCTTTTTTTCATTTCAAATATTCTTCAAAAATATTTATATAATAATTAAGATATTCTTAACACAAAATCTAAAATACGACTGATTTATAATAAATTCAAAATCAATGGTTGATTTACAAAGATTTTAAATTCAGATATGTGATTTTTTCCAAAGACTTTTGCTAAAATAAACACGCTTAGAGAAATGCCATTTACACAAAGATAGTTACAATAGGGTAATGATCAACATGACCTGTAATGATATCGATGCCTTGTTGAAGTAGAATCTACCAGACCTCATCGATACATCCTGAAATTGTTTTTTTTTAAAAAAAAAATAATAATAACAGTGCCGTCAACACTGACTAATTAGTATTATAAAAGTATAAAGAAAAAAAAAACGTCGTTAATAATCAGTATTTATTTATTTATTTTGGTAGGGATGAAGGGAACGAAGGTGTATGAAGCAACTTTTGCGCAGCTGCGCTCTTTAATATTGTAAATCACAGAGCTAATATTCAGTTGCAAAAAAATCTGCAAATTTTTGCTCAAATTTTTTCTCAAAAATATTGACAACTCATTTAAAGATCCTTATAGATATGCCAACTTGTGATCTGCATAATCCCTAATACACTTTAGGAATTGTTGCAGGTGAGAGGTGTGGAAATAAAGCGTATATTTAATGAGGGAATGGAGCTCGACATGGCCATGTGAACTATGCCTTTATTTAACTCCATCGTTTTATCCTTCCATTTTTGTCTATTTCCATTATATTCTTGCATAAATAAATGCTAAGTAGCCTGAATCTTGGCCGAGAATGGAGGCCCGAACATCCATCCCTAGACCCGTGAGTTCCATCGCATCCCTTGGATATATAGCATTGGGATCGGTGTTCGGCCACTGAAGTGCATATGTTCTTGTTGGCAATCACACGGCTTAGGTAAATTGGAGCACAAAGTTATCCCGGATTAGCTGATGAAGTTCAATTGCAAATAGTTCAATGAGCAGCCTCCGACAAGTCCTACCCATTAACTTTCCTCTTCCTACGGGATGCGTAGTTGGTAGGCGAGAGTTCAAAAATCCTTTCCACACCTTCAATCTCTGCACCGTCATATATATATATATATATATATATATGGCTATTTTTATATAAGAGATGCTAATCTCCACTCGACAGGAGCACGGCTCCCTCTTGTCGATTCCGTAGCCGTCGGATCGCGACGATCCGACGGCTGAGATCACGCGCGTGTTTTGTAAGAGCTCGGATCGGTTTCAGCCGTCGGATCACCTCGGCGATCCGACAGCTGACTTCGCGCGCGTGTTTTTGAAGAGCTCGGGTCGGATTTCAGCCGTCGGATCGCCGCGATCCAACGGCTACGGACTCGACAGGAGCGGACCGAGCTCCTGTCGAGTGGAGATTAGGCTATTTATATATATATATATATATATAAGATCATGTATTTTAAATTGTATGATATCTACTATTCAACTACTTTGGTTATATATATATATATATATATATATATATATATATATATATATATATAAGATCATGTATTTTAAATTGTATGATATCTACTATTCAACTACTTTGGTCAATATGATCCATTTTAAATTACACCCATTGTATGGTATAGGGGTTCAATGTACAGGAATACAACGTGACACTAAATCTTCTCCAGGGACTGATTTGTTTGATTTTCGAAATAGGGGGCTGATGTGTAAAAATCCCATGGTTTTTGTTTTTTTTTAATTACAAGTAGTGTATGAAGTTATGCTTTTTTTTTTAAACTGAGTTCTGGGCAAAAAAAAAAAAAAGAAAAAAAGAACTTCCATAGAAAAATTGAGCAAATTATTAAATTTTTACGGCAAGTCATATACTATAGCTAGTATATTAAAAGATGGAATCGTGTCGTCACTCATTGCTCATATAGCGCACTTGAATTTGTAATTTTTTTTTTTTTTTTTTTTTTTTTTTTTTGTGTAAAGAAAGGAGCGAGTTTTGATCGATCCAATACTTTTTCAATATCCCAACTTCTGTTACCAACCAACACAATCGGGGCCAAATTCGTCGACTTTTCCAAGATCTGAGGAAATGGAGCTCACTTTCCGTATCTCCAGATTCTCCACTTTGTTCAGTTTCCACAACCTTGGAACTTTAGAAAAATGTAGTTTTAAAAGAATTCTAAAAAAAAGATTTTTTTTGAGTTTTTAAAAGAATTTTAAAAAAATGTAGCTAAAATATTTATATACTCCATAGAATGTCGAAAAGGTAATGCACGTTCAAAATTTTAATCCCTAACGATATCCTAACCATAATTCTTAGACAACAAGTTCAAATAAATAATTAAAAAAATTATTACTATTTGAATTTGAATCCGTATAGAATGAAATTCTCTGTATAATTTTTTTAAAAAAAAAATTTCTATTCTTGTGGCGGAGCCTTCGATCATAAAAAGTCTGTAATCGAATCCCAAAACGTCAATTAGGACTGGACGTGAAAGTTGTCTATAAGTTTGAAATTTTTACTGAAACATACGATCATATTACAAATTTTACTGTAATTGTCTCAGAAAAAAAAAAAAAAAAAAAAAAATCAAGCTCCAATATCAGATTTAATAGAGTCAGCAAAGCAAAGCAGGCGGCGTGCATCAGTGGGCGAATCCACCATTTGATGTCATCTTTTTGGCTTTTATATAAAACAATTTGATTCTTGTTCATACAGAAATTAAAGCGAAAGGTTAAGTTTGACTAGCGGCCTGCACAACTCCGTCGACAAGTCAAACTATTTTGTCTTTTTTCAAAAAATTACGGATCAGCACCTTGATCTTAATTCTCCTTACAAATCATTTCTTTCATCGAGATATTTGCAAATTCCCCCCTAGTTTTAAAATTCCCTTTTTAACTAATATATAAATAATTTTAAATTAATAAAAATAGACTAGATTTCTCTATGATCTATAATATTTGATTTATTTTTATTTTAAAAATACTTATAAATAGAGGCTTGCAATTATAGTGGGTTTTAAAATTATTCGCTAATATAATAAGACTTGCCAATAAAAGATCAAATAAATATAAGTATGCATTTTGGATATATTTAATATAAAATAACAAAAATTATTTGGAAAATTACGTATCAGCCCCCTCTATTTTTGGGAGTTCGTAAATCACCCCCTAAAAACGTATTTTCGGAGGGATAATTTGTCAAAAAAAAAAAAAAAATACAAATCAGTTCCTGCAAATACGTTTTCAGGAACTAATTCGTTAAAAAAAAGAAACAGAGAGCTGATACGCAAAAGCCCCAAAATTATTAGACGATTTGTTAATAGATGTCCTATAATCACTGTTAGCAAAAAAGTACCCCTCTCATTTAAGTTAACCATTTAGTGCCCCTTCGCTACGAAAATGTCATCGTTCTTATTTTCTCAAAAGAACAAATTTTCAAAACTCATTCAAAAAGCCAATATGTATTTCTAATAATTACTAAGTTCAGGTAAAATGTATATATATATAAGTATTTTTTTTTTAAAAACAAAAATTGAATATAAAAATAAGATTTTGATGCATTCTACAAAGTTTACAATTTTTCAAAAATATATATAAATAGGTTAAGATTGCAAAGTATTTACTAATTACAAAAAATTTCGAGCTTCGAATATATATTTAGAAATATTTTTAAAAAAAAAATGTTTTGAACAAAAATTAAAAACACATGAAAATTAATTTTATTCTATTCAATATTTTTAATTTTTTTTAAAATATACTTATACATATGATTTTTCGAATGATTTATAAGGCGTTTGAACGAGAGTAATTTATTTGGCCATATTTTTGCGAAACAAATTGGTGGAGTCCCTCTGTAGCCAAATTTCATTTTAGGAGCACTCTTTAGCAAATTTCTTTAAATTATATAAAATATTACGTTTTATTGATTTTTAATCAATTCGTGCAGTCTACGTGCGTCTGAGTCAGTTTTTGAAGGGCCGTAAGCCTTAGCATAGTGCTCCCTCGTGTACCTGATGTAGCAGTAATTAATAGGAATATTACATACAAATATTTTGTCCATTGGAATCCTATGTTCTTCGTCGTCGTTGCTCGTTGGCAGTGGTGGTGCATTAACAGGCGAACATGTTCATATTTTTATTAAATCTATCGGGCAAACTGTCTTTAGTCCTAAGCCGAGAGTTCTATAGAAAAGAAATAATCTATTTCGAAATATAGTTATACACATATAATCAGTCCCAAACCTTGCTCTACAAATATCTGTTCTCTTATATAAGGACAGATGAATATATGCTATGAAGTAACTAAATAAGTACGTAGGAATATAGATGCAAATTAATGCTTTGGTTATGGAGAATTCTTAAGTATCGCTTCAAATTCCTAGCCTGTCTAGCGTTGGCAGGGTGCGTGACAGTGAGCGCCTGGTCACATAAACGTATCCAGAAATCTGCAAAAAAGTCTTTATACAGGATGTAGGTAGCTTTACATCGAGCTTGTTTATGGAAGGGTCAAGTACATAAAAGTACACAAATTTCTGCCAAATATATGAGCATTACTAGCGCAGCTAAATCGTATGGAAAGGTCCGCCGGTGGAGCTGAGTTAAGCGCCATCCGACGATTTATTATTACGTTAGTTGCACAAAGTGGGTTGGTAATGGACATACTTTTTTTTTTTTTTTTTTTTGTGGTTAAATCTTAAAAAAAATATCCTAGCATCCGAAGTGGGGGTATGAGGAAGATGCTTGGAAATTCTTACAAGATAAGGCTTGGAACAGAAGTGACGGTCTATTTATGATTTCTATATCACAGTTTGACAATAAGAGTCAACTTCTGTTACTTCTTTCCCATTTTATCAGTCTTAAATATGTATCTAATAAGAACTTTATTGACTTCTCATATGAGAACCACAAATGTTATCTTGCAACTGAAAATCTTTTTCTTTTCTTTTTTTTTTTTTTTTTTTTTTTTTTGGAGAAAAATAAGCTTATTGATTTTGAGTCTTGCAAACTCAAAAACAATAAGAAACCGCAAAGCTTGAATTTGATAACTTAGATTATCTGACTGAACCGGCCGCAAGATGACTTTGATGGTTTTTTAGAGATTTCAAGTCTCTAATTGCATATAATTTTGTAGAATAATAATAAATTTAGGGTGATGAAAATGCCTTCACTTTGATAGGTGTGAATATATATATTCAAGAACGATCATCCTTTGACAATCTAAGGTAATGATACCCAAGTGGGCTTATTATGTTTTTAGTGGTTTGAACTTTTGCAATTTGTTTTGTTCCTTCTGTTGTCCTTTTGTACTTGTTATGTTTTTAGTGGGCTAGAGGTTTGGTGAAGTTGCCGATCTGCCCCATTTTTTTCAAAAATTTCATCGCGCCCTTCTCATCTTTGATCTTTCTTCCCTCCCACCCCCCTGTCTCAATTGTTTTCTTGGACGAAAAATGCCCATATATATAATATATATTTTTTATTATTTTAATATTTTGAAACACCTATCAAAAAATATTTTTAAAAAAAATAGATTTTGATGTGATATACAACTTTCATGTTAAATATTTTTTTTTTTAAAAAAAATTTCTAGATAGATATTTTCGGACTCTGAATTATTAATGAGTCGATCCGCTAACTCATTGAAATAGAATAACTTTTAAAATATCTATTTAGAAGTAATTGTTTGAAATATTTACAACATGAAAGTTGTAGATTTTGATTTGATCTATAATTTTATGCTAAATTTTTTTCTAAAAAATACTTTTAAATAAATATTTTAAGACTCCTAAGTGTTAACGGATATAAATTTTTCCGTGAAGGGCTGATCAGTAAAAATCTTATCAGGAGAATGTCTAGATATTTTTTCGAGTTTTGCATTCTGTTGTCCTTTTCAATGTTCTAGTTTCGAACCACACCATATAAATTAGCGCATTTGTGTGTGAGACTATGTATTTGAATTTTAATTATTCTTACCGAAAGTCCTTTAAAAATAACTTTTTTAGAATATAACTGTATTATATATTCTAACATCTACAGACTTCCTTTCGAACGGAATTTATTATTAGGTTGTTGTTTGTAAGTTTGTTTCAGTTAGCAGGAAATAGTTATCCGGATAGAGATGATGCTGCCCCCACACATCATCTATAAATCAGACCCCTTAAGCATATGAAGTCTTCAGGTCAAGGTCTCCAGCATACCGACTACTGATCTATCTACACAACTTAGAACCTATATAGTACGGACACTCCAAAAATATCGACGTGTCCGTGTCCGTACATATGTCAGACATGATACTCCTCGGACACGTTCGGACACGTATTGGACACGCCACGTGACGTGTCCGAAAAAAAATTGAAAAGAAAAATCGGACACGCATGTCGGACACTTCTTTCGGCGTGTCCAACACGCGTGTCAGTATTTATATCATTTTTTTAAAAATTATTTTTTATTTATTTATTTTTTATAGAAAAGTTAAATATTATTTGTAGTAGTAGTAAGTAATATAATATAATTATGCATTCATATATTATATTTTTTTAGTTTTAGTTGATATAATTAAACTCTTAGTATTTAGATTTATTTTAAGGACGCGAAATTATATTATATATAAATTTAATATCGAATGTCATTATATTCACTAATATTTAAATATTTTATATAAATTATATTTAAATTATTTAAATTTTTTATTGCCGTGTCCGAACCGTATCCGTGTCCTTTTTTTTTTAAATTATCGTGTCGCCGTATCGTGCCGTGTCGTGTCGTGTCCCCGTGTCCATGCTACCTAGCTTAGAACCACCGTGTATTGTACCGCAGCTGTACTTAAATATTCCTTCCATTTTCATGAAATTTCTCGGAAGTCAACACCTGAATTCCTGTAACTCGGTTTCCTTGACGTCTCTTTTAATGTAGTGCATTGACTTAGCCGAGATCATGGACTTCAATTATTGGCCTTTCGTTATATTATTATTTTATTTTCTATCAAATATCTTCAATCCTTAATTGGTGGTGATTCGTGTATTTTGTATGTTACTTTTTGTCATTTCCTGGAAATTTCAGATCGTAATTATGAGGCAGCGTGTATTTTGGTTGAAGAATATATTTCATCACAAGTCTTTCCATGTGATAGCAATATGTTATCTTAGCTCCGCATAGAAATGGCAAAATGGTCCCTTGACTATAAAACTGTGAACTTGGGCTGTGGTTCGTCAATTGAGGCTGAATTATGGTGTTGTCTGTTGGCGTTGCAATTAGCGTGGCGCATCAGTTTCAAAAAAGTCATGTACGAAGCTGACTCGCAAATTTTGAGCCAGTTTATTACTTCAGCTGATTTATCTAAGGATACGCATGAAAAGTTAGTATAAAGCGAATTTGTCTGGAGGCCAATCGTGTAGCTGATTGTCTAGCCGCTAGAGCTTTTTATTTACATGAAATGTTTAGGTTTAGATTTTCTTTCTTGTCCTCCTCATGAGGTTATTGACATCTTAAGAGTTGATGTACTATTTGATCCAAACTTTGTTCGGATATCATTTCGGATCTAGGGAGGCCAAGAGTGGCCGACCATGACTATAGCTTTTGGCGGTGCTCCATGCAACTACACTTAGGGGCTGTTTACTTCGCGCGGAACTGGTGGATCTCGTGGAACTCGAAACTCAGAACACAGTTTTGTTGTTTACTTCGCCGCGGGAACTCGCGGAACTCAATTCTGAGTTCCGCGAGTATATAATAAATTGAGTTCGCCCACTTCGCAGCTTTTAGCTGCGAAGTGGGCATACTCGTTTTGTCTTCCGCGCGTGAGTTGTGTTCTAGCGATTTCTTCTCTTTCCTCTGGCGACCACTGTAGTCAATGGTTGAAATACTTGTACAATGTGTAATTTGTTTTTTTTTTTTTTTAATATATGAATACATGTATATATAATAATAAACTTTTTGTAAATTTTTATTCAATGCAAAGTCTTTGTATTTAATACTTTTTGTGTTCAAATTTTAGAACTTATCTCTTATAATTTTTAGTATTCAAGAATATAAAATTTATTTGATATATATTTAATACATATAAAATAAAAAATATATATAATATAACATATCATGTGTAATATAATATATATGTTATAATATATAAATTTAAGATATTAAATGAGAGATATACAAAAGATAGGATATAATATATAATTTAATATAAATATTTAAATATAAATTTAAAATAAATATAATATATTTTTTATATCTCAGTTTACTTCCAATTCCAAATAAATAAATAAAATTATCTTTCAGCCCTCACTTCCAACCCCAAGTAAACAAAGAAACTATCTTCCAGCCTCTACTTCACAATCTAAAGTAAACAGAGAAACTCAAAACACCACTTCTCACCCACTTCTCAGTTCTCACAGTTCACCCACTTCTCACTTCTCACTTCTCACTTCTCAGGCTTCCGCGCGAAGTAAACAGCCCCTTAGGAAAAGTGAGATAGACAAAGTCTTTAATAGAGAATCAAAGTCTCTTCACCTTTCCCTTAGTAGGTCGGTTGGTGGTTACAACTCACCTAACTTTTAGGTTAAGTTACTACAAAATAACTACTCTTAATTACTGGTTAAATATAGTAATTAAGTCTAGATACATTAAATTCCTAGTGGGAGTTACGAACGGACTCTTGACCCGATGCAATGACTCAACCTTTAGTCTTCCGAGCCCGACCTTTCATCTTCCATGCCTGAACTTTGGTCTTCCATAATGACCATTCGTCTTCCGGGCACGACCTTTGGTCTTTTGCGCGCCTGCGAACTATTTCGGCTTATCCAGTACCAAGCTCTGCGCACCCTGCTCGGCTGGCCTAGCTCTTGCTCCCCGGTCTCGGTGTCGATCATGCTTCTTTAGTCTTGGCTCTGTCTGCCTCGATCTTAGTCATGTCTACCTCGGTCTTGGCCACGCCTTGCCTCGGTCTGGATCATGCTAGCCTCGGTCTTGTCCAAGCCGACCTCAGTCTCGGATATGCCTACCTCGGTCTTGGCCATGCTTTATCTCAGTCTTGGTCATACCAGCCTCGGTCTTGTCCAACCCGACCTCAATCTTAGGTATGCCTACCTCGGTCTTGGCCATGCCTTATCTCAGTCTTGGTCATACCAGCCTCGGTCTTGTCCAACCCGATCTCAATCTTAGGTATGCCTACCTCGGTTTTCTTGATCCGAGATCTACCTGGATGACATTGGTTTTCCATGTTTATTAAAAAACTTGGGACCAGGTTCCCTCCTTTCAAAAAAAAGAAAAAGAAAAACTGTGATAAATCAACTTCTGATAATATCTAATTTATAAAATTAGCCCCTTAAGGAAACCTAATATATCTCATATTTACAACAGCTATTATTGTTACAATGTATATGATTTAGGTTTCTTTTGGAATTGTAGGATAGTGTTGAGGGATATATTTCGGATGATCTAAATTAATATTATGCATAGGGTACCGTATTTTTATAAACACTCTATTATATGATAAAAAGTTAGCATTATTCGGCTATAGAAGTTAGTGTTGTTGCTAGCACTTAGAAACCAGTTGTTAAAATACTACTCCATAAAAAAGAGTGCTTGATTATAATTGTTTTCGAGGAATTCAGTGGATCAAAATGAAATTAATCTTTTTAGTTAGGTTACAGGGTTGGTTGGTGAGGCTGCTTGGAGAAAGAAAATATAGGTGAGGAACCAATTTCATGTTATCCCTAGATGATACAGTAGTTTACGCAAAATTTTCGGTGCCTAGCCGAGCCGATATACCATGCAAATATATATTTATGTATTATTTTTTAAAAATATACATGAACATTGTAGACACCCCACTTTGTCCGGACAATCGTCCCGATTTTACTCGATAAACTCGATTAAGCTTAAAATCTTGATTTACATAATTAAATTTAGTTTTGGCTTAATTTGAGACAATTTGGACGTACATGATTATTTAGAATTCTAACGGGACCACACACGAATAAGAAATTTTCGCGACAATCGAATATTTATACAAGAGGGGCCATTTGTCGCGTCCCGCTCCCCGCCCCGGGCCCCGCCCCCAAAGCCCCGACCGTACCACACGATCGGGTCCTTTTCCCTTCCGGAAAAGGGATCCCTTTAGTGGTGCCAAGCTAAGGGCCTCCCACACTTAAGAACACAAATTCCTGCCCTTACCTAACTGGTATGGGACAATCCAAGTTAACGGGCCGCACGCTCAGCCCAATCCTGGCCCAAGTCGCGCCTGACCCGTAACTTTCGGTCGACCGCTCCTTGGTTTCCGGTCGACCGGAAACCGCGCAGATCGCGCACCTTCGTGCCGATCCCGCCGAAACCCGGGGTGTCACACCATTTTCACCAAAACAGTAAATTGAAGCACAAGGTTTTGCAAAATCCAGTAAGGCCATTTTTGTAATTTAGCAAACTTGTGGATTTTTCGCATAATATCGAAAAATCAAACTTGAAGGCAGCCGTTATCGCCGATCTGAGAAACGCCTGACGTTCGTGTAACGCCCGCGTAACGCCTCACCTTTATAACGCCGCCCACGACCCCTATATATAGAGCCGACGACGACGACGAGCAGAGGTGGCCGGACGCCGGAGGAGAGAGGACGAGGAGCCGAAGCTTCGGCCAAAGAAAAAAAGAAACAAGAGAGAACAAGAGAGTACGAGAGAGCACGCTGTAAGTGGTCTGGAGCTTCGCCAACCATCTACGAAGACGACGCCGCTGCCGCACAGCTTCGCCGACGCCGCCGCCGCCGGAAAAAGCTTTAAAACCGAAAATAGGTTAATCTAGGTACGCGTCTAAACGCCCACAAAATCAGTGTATTATAATCTCTACGCGGTATAGACGTCGGGACACCGCCGTGGTTTCGCCGGCGGCGAGCCACGGCGGCGAAATATAAAAATCATTTTTGATAACCGAATTACACCCTCAAATATCTCGTTGTACAAGCGTCGAAACCAAATTTTGACACCGCCATTGAATCCGGGACCGTCGATAACCTTAAAACACATATATAGGTTGAGACGGCCGGTAGCGAAACGCCGCCGGCCATCATCGTCGGCCGCGAGCTCGCGGCCGATCTTAAAAAAAAAAACGAAACGAAGACGGCGACCGGCTCACATAATAAAACTGATGGGCGCGGCTGGTTTAACCCCGCGCGCATCCAAGTTAAAACAATCCGAGCTCAGGCTCGGTCGGTTTCGTTCCGACCAAGCCACATTTAAAACGATCTGAGCCATTTTACATCTGGTCGAGCCCAAATAGAATATGACCGAGCCATTTTAATTCTGACTGAGCTATTTTCAATTCTGATCGAGCCATTTTGCTGTAGACTTAGCCATTTTGACCCTAGGAACCCATTTAGTTGTCTCATATCTATTTTTAATCAATTTTACTCACTTTTAATTAGAATTTAAGCTATAATTTTTATAAATTAATCAAATTTAAATATTGTTTTAACAAATAATCATAAAAATAGGTATATGACATATATATAAATTCGGAGGAGATGGATATTTTTTCGAAATAAATTTTTAATAGAAGAGTAAAGGAAAAGCGATGTATATTGCTTTTTTCTCGATATTACATGACATATGCACGTTCATAATTAATTTTCTTTTATTTATTAACTAATAAAATTAAGGTTGAGATGGATATTTCTTCCTAATAATTAACAAAACACGTCTAAATATTTAAATAAAATTGGGAATGAGATGGATATTTCTTCCCATCCAATAATAGATATTGCATAAAATATATGAAAAGATCCGGTGGATACTGGTTCTTCAAATAATAAAAATCACACTTCATAAAATATTTTAAAATACATAAAAAGATCCAGTGGATACTGGTTCTTCAAATAATAAAAATCACACTTCATAAAATATTTTAAAATATATAAAAAGATTCGGTGGATACTGGTTCTTCAAATAATAAAAATTACACTTCATAAAATATCTTAAAATATATAAAATGATCCGGTGGATACTGATTCTTCAAATAATAAACACCATACTCATACAAATAAAGGATGAGATGGATATCTCTATCTTCAAACATAATACAAATTGGGCGATGAAGAGGCAACGGAAACGCGCTGAGCCCAACAATAAAAAAAAAATATTTTTTTTACACGAGAACATATCTTTTAATATTAAGCACATCACGCCACACACAAATAGACTACACATTTTACATTTATTTATTCAATTTGCGATTACTCATACACAAGTATTTATGCATGTCAAAATAAATTCAAAATCGTTATAATCACTTGTAAAATACCCTCTTTTGAGGGGCGCTGTGGGGGTGTACCGTCTTTTCCCACACGTAACCGACGAACGAGCCCATAAATCTCAAAAGTGCCTTATCCGGTTTCCTAATTTTCTATAAAAATTAGGTGGCGATTCCAAAATCTTTTTCTTTTTTCTTTAAGGTCGTCAACAAACGTTAAATATTAATTGAATAATTTATATATAAGATTGTTTAGCACATACATGCCGTGCTGATAACTGTCTGAACAGAGACATACCATATGGCACACTCTATGCCGACTAATACATAAAGCTATGAATTCAACTAAAAAATGTATAAGGAAAGTAACATATAAAGTATACATAAAGATATAAAAAAAAGTATATATAAAGATATTGGCAAAAAGGATGTTATCCCAAAAAAATAAAAAAATAAAAAGTATCGCTTGGCATGTGACCCTGAAGAGCACTGCTAGGGCATTCTCATTTTCATCCTAAATTGTTCACTGAAATATATAGCGGGATTAGTACCATATTACCAATGGGCATAGGTGCAAAGACAAAAACATGGCGTATTAAATAGGATTCGCAATTAGAAAGTAAACCTTGACGTGATGTGCATACTGAGCCACAAACGAAATACTGGTCAAGCCAGCCACTAGCGTGTTTTAGGAGTTTAAAACTAATAAAATGAAAGAGTTAGTGCTCTAGCATTTTGGGCCCTAAGTACCAGCAAGGCTCCAAAAAGGCATAGATATGAAGTGTTGGAATTAGAATTTGCCATTTTAGCCATACTATTTCAAGAAGCAAAAGAGTTAAAACAAATAAAATAAAGGGTAAAAGCCCATATAAACTATTAAAAATTTCTGTTCGAGATATAGGATGCAAAACGAATTCGACAATCAAGATTAAAAAATAAAAAAATAAAGCTAGGTTTGAGCCTCAACACTCAAAGTTCTCGTGAAAAATGATGTTGAAATAAATCATATATGGGCAAAAGTTCGTATTCCAATTCAATATTAATGTGGCATTTCTTTTAACTTTATTTAAGGTTATGGAAATAGTTAACTCTATAATTTGAGGATGCAGTTATGAAGGGATCTCACATACTTTAAAATCTCTCATAGGAGTTCTTGATGAAAAGATCATTTATAATAATACTAAGTACTTGGCCCTGACTAATTAGATAAAAAATTATCTTTTCAATAGCTGTCACATTCATCAGTAAGATCTCAGAGAACTTCGAAAAATAAACAGACTTTTGTGGGAGGACGCACGACGCTTTTAATTTTTTATTGTGCAAATTTTTTCTGCCACGAAAAATATGATAATTTTTTATCTTCCGGCACATAATTATGTGATTAAATAATCTAATATTGGTACAAGAGCTAGATTTTAAAATACCTGGAGTATGCGATTGTTGTTTGTCCTTCTTGCTATTTTTTTATTTTCTCGAAGAACATAACCATGTTTGTTCTTGTATATACTTACCACATGCTTAAGTTGCAAGAATTGCAACTGTCCAAGCCTTCAAATTAATCATGCAATTAAGTATAGTAGTTTTACGCCCGTGATACATAAACATTAGTCATATATAATTATATAATTAATCATACTGAACAATTCAATTTTTTATAATTTTTATAATATAATTTTATATAAATTGATAGTTATTTTATTAATATATTATATTTTATTTGTTATATATTATTAGAGCAAGAAAAATATTACGTAGTATATATAAAAATTATTTGATGAGTGACGTGAAATGATGGTGAGATGGTGAATATATATATATATATATATATATATATATATATATATATATATATATATATATATTATATATATATATATATATATATATATATATATATATATATATTAAATGATCAAATTTATTTTACATATAAATAAAATTATATTTATAAAAATAAATATTATATAATATATAATATAATTATTTTATATTAATATTTATACATCTATTTAGATTATTTTTATAAATTGTTATTTTATTAAGTCGTTATTTTTAATATTAGATTTTTCATATGTTTTAAATAAATTACATGAATTTATAAATTTCTATCAATTAATACAAATACCATATAGCTCTTGTAGCTCATTTTGATCTTATAACTGGATGTGAAAATCGCTTTTTTGAACAAGGATCTTAATAAAAGTATATATGAAACAATAAGGGTTTCTATGCAGATATGGAAAATCCTTTAGTGTTGAAATTGAATAAATCAATTGTGGACTTAAATAGGTCACCCGTCAGTGGTACCTAAAATCAGTATGGTAATTTTAGCCTTTTGTTTTGATTAAAACATTGCAGTTCGATGTATATACATTAAAGTCAGTGGGGGGTAATTACATACTTTATTTTTATATGTATATAAACTTTTGCTTGGTAGTAATAATTTTAGAATTATGCATGAAACAAAACAACCAGTTTGATATGAAAGATCTGGATGAAGCTAGAAATGTAATTGGTATAGAGATTCATTATGGGAGATCCAACTTCATTATGCTTTCGTTGTTAGTTGTTTGCATTATGCGTAGACTTGTACTCGACCTGACATAACATATATTGTTGGGATACTTGAAAGTACCATATCCTGATTTAGATTATTGGGAAACTACCAAGAAAGTCCTATGCTATATTTAAGGGATAAGAAACTACATGCCCACCTATCGGAGAGTTAATCATTGGGCTATTAGCTACTCCAATGTGGATTTTGTAGGGTATTTAATGGTAGGAAATTCACTACATCTTTTTTTATCTACTTGCTAGTAGTGACATCTTGGCATAAAGCAGAAAATGACAACGTCTTCCATGATGGAGGCTGGGTTACTTGCATGTTACGAAACCTCTTCACATGTTATTTTGTTAAGGAACTTTATCACATGCTTTAGGATAGTTGACTCTGTTAAGAAGACGTTGAGGATTACTGTGAAAATGAAGTTACAATATCCTTTCTAAAAATATCAAGAGCACTACAGTGTACAAACATCTAAACATAAAACTCTATGTTATTCAAGAAAAGACAAGAGAAGTTAAGTGTCATTGGATTACGTTAGAAGAAAGCATATATTAGCATACCCTATCTCTTAGCACCAAAGCTGCATTCTCAACATGTTAAGGATATGGAGAAAAACCAGCCATTTGTTCATTGGAGATTAGTGCTCTAGTATTTTGGACCCTAAATACCACTAAGGCTCCAAAAAGGCTTAGATAAGAAGTGTTGGGTTTAAAGTGTATCCTTTTAGCCTTGCTATTTCTTGATGAAAAGATCTTTTATAATACTAAGTACTTGGCCCTTGACTAATTAGATAAAAGATTTGACTTTCTAATAGCTGCCACATTCATCAGTAAGATCTCCGAGAACTTCGGCAAATAAACGTGCTTTTGCCTTTTGTGGGAGGACGCACGACACCTTTTAATTTTTTATCGTGCAAATTTTTTCGACCACGAAAAATATGATAATTTTTATGTCTTCCGGCACATAATTCTATCATTAAATAATCTAATATTGGTACAAGAGCCAGGTTTTAAAATACTTGAAGTATGCTATTGTTGTTTGCCCTTCTTGCTATTTTTTTTATTTTCTCGAAGAACATAACCTTGTTTGTTCTTGTATATACTTGCCGCATGCATAAGTTGCTAGAATTGCAACTGTCCAAGGCTTCAAATTAATCATGCAATTAAGTATACTAGTTTTGTGCCCGTGATACACGAACATTAGTCATCTATGATTATATATAAATAATCATACTAAAAAATTTAATTTTTTATAATCTTTATAATATAAATTTATATAAGTTGATAGTTATTTTTAATGTATTATATTTTATTCGTTATATATTATTAGAGTAAGAAAAAATTTATGTAGTATATATAAAATTATCTGATGAGCGACGCGAAATGATGATGAATATATATATAAATATATTATATGATCAAATTTATTTATATATAAATAAAATTCTATTTATAAAATAAATATTATATAATATAATATATATATATATATATATATATTTATACATCTATTTAGATTATTTTTATAAATTGTTATTTGTATTAAGTCGTTATTTTTAATATTAGATTTTTTATATGTTTTAAATAAATTAAATGAATTTATAAATTTTTATCAATTAATACAAATATCATATAGCTCTTTTAGAATAAGAGCAAATATCACATGACACATCAAAAACTATTTGAAATACTACGTGGCGCAATGATTTTGATAGGACGGATATATATATATATATATATATATATATATTAGATTAATCAACTGTATAATATGTTTTTAATTACCGATTATATTGTCGATCAATATATCATTAATCATTTAATTAAGCTAATTAATATTAGCTACAAGAATTAGAGGGTTGGAAGAAATAAGGGTTGTGGGCCTTGTGGCTGTGAATTGACAAATCCATATAGCAGCGGCAATTAGGGCGCCGGGAGTTTGCGATTTTTTAGGTTATCACATTTAATATATCGCAAAGGTGATGCACATACAATTGTATGTCGCTAAGGTGATTACTGCGGCGGTCCTGAAAGGTCTCTCAAAACCTAATACACCATCTTAATTTAGATGATATAATATCATTATATGTTAGTGGACTTATGTAATTAGTATGACGCACATGTTTTTTTTTCATAATACGCTACACTCATTATTCGTACAATCACAGGGATTTTCATAAGCTATGGAGGATGCAAACTCTGACCAATGGTTCCATGCCATGCCATTAAAGAATAGATGGCCTCTATGGAAAAGAACCATGATCTCGTTGATCTACCCGATAGAGTCAAACCATTAGGTTATAAATGGGTATTTAAAACCAAGGTTAACTCTATGGGAATGACTAAAAGGTACATCATTTGACTTGGGCACAAGCTTTCACCTAAAATGAACAAATCTTCCTCTCATGTTTTTTTGAAAGGTTTATTCAGAATAGTTATGGCTCTTGTAGCTCATTTGATCTTAAGTTACAACAAATGGATGTGAAATCGGTTTTTTGAACGAGGATCTTAATGAAAGTATATATGAAACAACATCTAAGATTTCTATGCAGAAATAGAAAATCCTTTAGTGTTGGAATTGAATAAATCAATTTGTGGACTTAAATAGGTCGCCCGTCAGTGGTACCTAAAATTAGTATGGTAATTTAATTTAACCTTTTGTTTTGATTAAAACATTGCAGTTCAATGTGTATACATTCAGTGGAGGTAATTACATACTTTTGTTTTTATATGTATATAAACTTTTGCTTAGTAGTAACAATTTTAGAATTATGCATGAAACAAAACAACCAGTTTGAGAAGAAGGATCTGGATGAAGCTAGAAATGTACTTGGTATAGAGATTCACTATGGGAGATCCAACTTCCTTATGCTTTCTTTGTTAGTTGTTTGCAATATGCGAAGAGTTGTACTCGACCGGACATAACATATATTGTTGGAATACTTGAAAGTACCAGATCCTGGTTTAGATTATTGGGAAACTACCAAGAAAGTCTTATGCTATATTTAAGGGATAAGAAACTACATGCCCACCTATCAGAGAGTTAATCATTGGAGGTTATTAGCTACTCCAATGCGGATTTTGTAGGGTATTTAATGGTAGGAAATTCACTACATCTTTTTTTATCTACTTGCTAGTAGTGGCATCTTGGCATAAAGCAAAAAATGACAACGTCTTCCATGATGGAGGCTGGGTTACTTGAATGTTACGAAACCTCTTCACATGTTATTTTGTTAAGGAAATTTATCACATGCTTTAGGATAGTTGACTCTGTTAAGAAGACGTTGAGGATTTACTGTGAAAATGAAGTTACAATATCCTTTCTAAAAATATCAAGAGCACTACAGTGTACAAATATCTAAACATAAAACTCTATGTTATTCAAGAAAAGACAAGAGAAGTTAAGTGTCATTGGATTACGTTAGAAGAAAGCATATATTAGCATACCCTATCTCTTAGCACCAAAGCTGCATTCTCAACATGTTAAGGATATGGAGAAAAACCAGCCATTTGTTCATTGGAGATTAGTGCTCTAGTATTTTGGACCCTAAATACCACTAAGGCTCCAAAAAGGCTTAGATAAGAAGTGTTGGGTTTAAAGTGTATCCTTTTAGCCTTGCTATTTCAAGAGTGAAATAACTAAAATAAACAAAAAAAAAAAGAGCAAAAGCCATATACGTGATTAGTACTAGGACAGGTAAAGTTAGGTTTGAGGGATAATTTGTTTAAGATTATGGAAATAGTGGACTCCATAATTTGAGCCATACAGTTATGGAGAGATCCATACACATAAAATCTCTCATAGGAGTTCTTGAAATATCTATAAACTTGATGGGTATTTGATCCATGATTATTAGAATGCTTTGAAACCAACGTGCTTCCTTCTAAGAAGCACGACGCTTTTTAATTTTCCACTGTACAGATTATTCCCATGCACGAAATGAAGAACATGACAACTTCAACGACTTCAGTTACACAATTATATGATTAAATAATCTAATAAAAGAAAGATGTTGCCTCATATAAATGGCAGCCCAAAAGGATAACATATCAGCGCCAACGGCAACGTTGGAACAAAAAAACTATGAATCGCCTCCGAATTTTGACCATTGGAACAACAAACTACCAAACTAGCTATGTAAGTTCATATCACTTTCCTCCTCGTGGAGTATTGTAGTTAGAGGGCGCAAATAGCCATGGAAAATTAATCTTATTGGAGGAACATTGAAAGTAGACAAAAACTCACGCTAGGGGATAATTTGTGCGCCTCTTTGTGGAGATGGATTTGTCAAGCCACTACTCCCAAAATGAATGATTCAATTGGGTTCGACACATTAAGTACAAAGAACTATAGAATATGTCAATGGTGTGGACACTATGGTTGCCACAAAGATGGTTGCAACAGTGTCTCTAAGGAAGATAAGACGAATAGGGTTGAGCAAGAAATCATTTTGGAACGCACTCATCATATACCCATTGTGGCACTAGAGAAGGAAAATATATTTGGAGAATGAATGCTTGTTGAAAAGACAAATCGTTGCCCAAACAAATTAGTTGAAGTATTCAAGCAGGAGTACCATGGAACCGACTGTCGTTACACGGTTGCATTTTACATTCTTTAGTCAAGGCAAAGATGATCGGACATCGAGGCCTTTCTGGAACATCGTATGGTAGCACAAATATTCAGCCTATGCATTCGCATCCAAATCCTTTCGACTAAGTTTGGAATAGAGGTAAAAAAATGTAGTTATCCTTGTTTATATGAGCATGTCGATGCAAAGAGATGACATGGACGGGCAAGAGAGAAAAGGAAGAACCGAATCCAAACTTGTTGTAATAAAGGAAAGATTATCACCAATTCCAACAATCACTTGCAGGGACAATGATAGGATGGTCCACCACGGAATACGTACTTCTGCCAATACAACCAATCAACCGAGGTTGGGGGTGGATTAATTGCCACATACTAGTTCTGGTCTCGTAAGGATAAGGAGGATTGCAGTATCAACCCACTCTTCCCCAACCCTCCACTGAGATAAGGCGAGGATTGTATCTACGAAAGTACGAAGAAGTGAGATGGCAGTTATGGGCTAGTCTAATACCTCAGACGAGGATAGACAGGTAATAGAGAAAGCGACTAATGTTAATGGGATGATAATGTTGAGGGAGATCTAGCATGTGGTAGAAATCTCCTATAAAGTCAGCCCTCGGGCCTTTCTGTGTACTCCTTTCTTTTTCGTCATACATACTTTTTGTTGGAAATGTTGGGAGCCACCTTTAGGCTACGTTTTGGAAAGGAGGGATGGAATAGAATGGGATGGGAAGGAAAGAAATATAAGAGATAAAAAAGTAAAGAAAAGAAAGAAATATTTTTATTTGGATTAGAGGGAGGAATGAATTGGAGAAAATATGATATATAAACTTCTTTTAAATATAAATTGCTAATACACCCTTATCATATTTAGTTTTAAAATAAAAGTAAGGATAAAAGAGTAATTTTATTTACTTTTTCCTTCCAATTCTCTCGAATTTGGAGAGAATTGTAGGAGGGAAAACTCTCCTTAGTTTTTTTTGAAAAAATTCATCCATTTTCACTTCCTTCACAAACCAAATACGGGAATGAAAAACTTTTCTCACATTTTCCATCCCCGCCAACCCCTACCACCACCCCTGCGGGCACATACACACACATTTTCTTTCCCTCAAACCAAACAAGACCTTATTAATGTCATGAAATATTCTTAAAAAAAAAAAGCGTCGGCCTTTTATGATGACGTCTCTTAAGACCAAAACAGTGAGGAGCTGACAAGGGAGTAGTACGACATCTAGCTATTTGGAATCCTCCGGCAGGTCAAACGCAAACATTTTCAAGCTCATAGTAGTTCACTGAAGCTGTGGCATGCGGGAATGTGAGTTCATGGTATTTTACGGTTGTATATGTAAAATAGAATGCTTGAATCAGCGCTGAGGTTTGGGAGCAAAATCTAGCAGTTCCAACTAACTCTGCTTGGCTATGAGCAGAGGTTTTTAATTCCTTTACTTCAACGGTAGAGGAACATAGTGTGAGCTGATCGAGCTTGTACCCGATTGGTTACTTATGTATTCGAAAGTGGAGAGAGGTTCGAAGAGAATAATCTGGAGATGGTATGAGACCATACTTTTAACGTGGAAACCCTCTGATTTTGGACCGAGCTAAAATCACGGGTTGCACGGACCAGCGAGAGAAAAGTCACTAAAAAAAGAGAAAAGTACGAACTACAAGAATTTGAGCCGAGCTTTATAAGTGGCTTGGGATACTTCGCTCACAGCTCCCCGTTACAGTAGTTCTCTCCGGTATAAAAGCAAAGAGTGGAAGATCCTGTTACAGTATTGCAGATGGCTATTTATAAGCCGTAACGATTTCCATCCACTTGCGCAAGTGGATGCACATGTTGTTGTCCAGGCTGGCGACAGCCTGGCACTAATTTGAATTTCCCGCCAAGAATTTGGCCACGTGTCCTCAATCTGGAGTTTCGAGTAAACGGCTGCAACAACTCATCAGTGAGGTCATCTTTTTTCGTTAATGCACCAACCTTATCTTTGCACCGACCTTTCTGAAAAGCCGAGGCGTGGCTTCCGATCAGCGCCAAACAAGATCGGTCCATTTTTAAGTACTATATCAGGAGCAAAAGTAAACTTCTCGTGGTGCACCGACTTCGCTCTAAGATTGAGGACTGCCTTTTTGATCGACATGGGTTTCTATGACCCCAGCATACTTGGGCATGAGAATCGGATGGATAGTGCATGATGCCGAGACTTGATGTGACAACTGTCACAATCCATGGGTTTTAAATCATGGGCCGCACTATTTTCAACACTTCACCTGGAAAAAAAAAAAAAAAAAAAAAACAATAAATGAAGGAATATATTCTGCAGCACCAACAAACTTATTAATTCGTTAATTCAAAATGTCTATATACTTTTAGGGACTGCCACAGGACATTTGTTCTAACTTATTCATCCTATTAATTTAGTTAATCTGAGCTTGAACGTATCTAACTCATGGTAGTACAACATCATCTCTTATATATCTCTTATTTACAATTATGTCATGATAACCATTAGTTTATGCGTATTTGATTATTTTGTAGTTTGAAACTTTGATATAGGGATGTCAATTTACCCCGGACCCGACGGAGAATCCGATTTCCGCCCCGAAAAAATCAGGTTTGGGGTCGGGGATTCCCCGTCGGGTTCGGGGACGGGGAATAAAATGAATTTCCCATTTATTTCGGGGTCGGGGATGGAGACTATACCCCCCGCCCCGCCCCGACCCGCTCTAAAATCCGAAATGATATTTCTATTAATGATGTTTACTAATGATGTTTTAGTATATTATTGAAATATTATCATGCAATGGACAGGAATAATAAAGAAAAAATATTATAAAATTTATTTTAGTTGTCTAGAATACTATTACATATCATAAAAAAGTAATTTCAATTAGTAAGCGATTGGGGATTCCCCGTCCCCGTCGGGGACCCGACGGGGCGGGGATGGGGAAGAAATTTTCCTCCCCTACGGTGTCACGGGGCTAGAAATTCCTAGTGTCCTGCGCGGCACTTAGACCCTGAGTGGCCTAAGTTCAGCCTGACTCTAGACAAGAACGAGAGAGAGTTTTGTGGGGAATACCCGTTTTCCTTAAATGAAGAAAGAGTGAGAGGTGCCTATGTTCTCTACAAGGCAGTCTATATATATGTCCCTTGGACAGTTACAAGAATTCTAAAGGTTACTAAGAGGCATTAAAGAGGAGTTAGTGCTGGCCCTTAAGATCTGTAACTCCTGGAGACCCTTAAGTTTCGTAACTCCCGCATTAAAGCTCCTTTGTGTAACTCCTGAGCATTCAATTAGGCCCGCGCACCTTGCGGAGCCGTTTGTACAGCGGGTTTGACCAAGTCTGGTTCGGCCAAACCTCACTGTGTGACATTCTCCCCCACCTAATCAGGCGACGCCCCTGTCGCCTCCTCGGAACGGAATCGCTCGATCGCCTCTTGGAATTGCCATAGATCCTTGGCTGATTCCCAGCTAGCTTCGCTCCTTGGCTGCCCCTTCCAATGAATCAAATACTCATTGGAACGTCCCACTTTGCGATGTGCAATGACTTCTTCGACTTCCTTGTCATAAGACGCCTTGACTGCGAAAGGGGCACGTTTCGACTCCATCCTTGCTGGGTCTTCCTCATCCGCATGATATGGTTTAAGCAAACTCACATGGAAGACAGGGTGGAATTTAATTTCGGGTGGCAAAGCTAACTTGTAGGCTACTTTGCCCACCCTCTTGACCACAGGGAAAGGACCATCATACCTCCGCTGTAGTGCTTGCTGCAGATGTGAGTTGCGCTGGGTAAGATAGCTTGTCTTCAGCAAGACCAAGTCTCCGACTTGAAATTCCCTTGCGCTCCTCTTCTTGTCCGCATATTTCTTCATGCGCTCGGCAGCCTTGGCAAGCTGCGCCCGATCGATGTCCGCCTGCTCTTGCCAGCCCAAGGCGAACTTGTAGGCCGCAGGACTCCGCCCAGTGTATCCCGCGGAAACTGCATGGGGTGCCAAGGTTTGATACCCCATAACAAGCTCAAAGAGACTCCGCTGCGTAGATTCACTCCTCTGTAAGTTGTACGAAAACTGTGCAACATCTAGCAGTTTGGCCCAATCCCTTTGATTTGCGGAGACATAATGCCGCAAATATATCTCCAGCAAGTGGTTGGCCCACTCGGTCTGCCCATCCGTCTGCGGGTGCATGCTGGTTGACATATGAATCTCAGATCCCATAAGCGCAAATAACTCCTTCCAGAACCGACTGGTGAAGCGGGTATCTCGATCGCACACAATCGAATGTGGCAAGCCCCAATACTTTGCCACATGCTTCATGAAGAGTTTCGCCGTATGCTCCGCTGTGAGATCCTTGGGCGCCGGCACAAAGATGGCATACTTCGTGAATCGGTCCACCACAACCATAATCACGGTACAACTCTCGGATAGAGGTAAGCACGTGATGAAGTCCATCGAGACGCTCTCCCAAGGACGTTCTGGAATGGGTAGTGGTTGAAGTAATCCCGCCGGTGCTTGTTGCTCCACTTTGTCTTGTTGGCACACAAGACAAGTTTTGACATAGGCCTCGATGTCGCCCTCCATCTTTGGCCAAAAATATGCATCCCCTACGAGTACTTGGGTGCAGCGAACCCCAGGGTGTCCCGCCCACTTGGAGTCATGACACTCCCTCATGATCTCCCGCCTAAGGCCCCCATGCTTAGGCACATAGAGCCGCCGACCCGTAGTGAACAGCAAGCCGTCCTCCTCCCAAAACTTCTTGGTTCGGCCTTGCTGTGCAAACTCCAGTAGTTGTTTGGCCTGCACATCAAATGTCATACCTTCCCTGATGCGCCCCATCAGGCTAGACTCTGGACTGCTCAATGCCGCCAATGTGGCCTTGCGTGACAAAGCATCGGCCACCACATTTGCCCGCCCAGGCTTGTACTCCAACACATAGTCGAACTTGTCGACACCCCATTTTGTCCGGCCTACCGCATTGCAACAATAGAATGCAAATCACGGTTCGACTCGATTAAGTTCGTTAGGCTTATTTAATCAGATTAGAGTTTAACTTAAATTTGATCCATGTAACCAAGTTTAATTAAACCATCTTCTGAAAATAAGATGTAAACGGACAGCTTAAAACGTATCGAGACACATGTAAATGAGGTGCGTTTGTACAAATGAAAAATTTGTGCACGTAGGGACTAGTAACGCCAAATCGCAACTTAACGGATCTAGCTTTGCAATTGTTTGAGGGCCAATCTTGCAATTTGTCTAAGAATGATTTTTTTTATGCAATTTGTAAACCCCCTTTATAAGGAGGTTGTTGGGGGGTGCAGGAGCGGGGGGAGAATTTCGAGAGGAGGGAGAGAATTTCGAGGAAGAGAGAGAGAGGGAGAGAGAGACATTCCAAAAAAAAAAAAAGAAAAGAAAAAATAAGGAAAAAGAAGAAAGGAAGAAGGAGACAGGGAGAGAGCAGAGAGAGGCAGACGAAGCAGCTCCGCCGCCTCCACCTCCGGCTGCCGCTCATCGCGTCGCCTCTCCGCCGCATCACTGGCCATCCCGCGACCGTCCGCACCTCCTCCGTGCCAGCTCCGCAACCAACTTCCTCGCCGCCCCCGAGCTCCGCCTCCAGCTTCTGCTCCCGTCCCGATCTCGCCGCGTCCGCGTCGCCCATCCCGCCGCGTCTCCTCCGCGACTTCCTGCCGCCAGCTCCCGCCGCGACTTCCTGCCTCCAGCTCCTGCTCCCGTCCCGACCTCCGCCACCTCCGCGACTTCGCCGCCACCTCCGCCTCCGGCTACCACCTCCGACGCTGCTCCGGCTACCGATCCCGTCGCCCTCAAGCTTCGCCGCGAATCCGGTGCTAAGCAAAGGTATACTCGTTTTCTTGTGGTTGTGAATGTATGATATCAATCTCGGTTGTGAATGCACGGGTAAAATGAAACTCGAATCCGCGTTGTACTCGAACTATGGTAGATGAGATTTGTGTTTAGCTATCGACGTCTCCGATAAATTTAGAAACCGAAAATACATAGGGAATCGTCTCGGCTCTACGAACTCCACGTACTCGTTGTGTTTGTGTGTTTAAAATATAATCCGCAGGTCGATCCAGTACCGTTTATTTCAGTTCATCTGTATAAGTGTAATTCCGTTTCTTGTGTGGTTGTTTTTATCCTTATTATGATGTGATGTTTATTTTTAGGGAATGTTGATTGTTTATAAAGATGTCTCGGTGGAGATGGATATTTCCCCGAGGAAAAATAATAAAATAAAAGGAGTCGGAAAAAGGCGATGGATATTGCTTTTGTCCGGCTCCATAAAAAATAATAATAATAACTCACGATCGGTATCTTTTTTTTTCACGGAAAAAATAATAAAGCGCGAAATGTCAAATTAGAATAAATACGGGGAAGAGATGGATATTTCTTCCCTATTAATAAAAACTCAAAAATCACAAAATGGTGTTAGGGAATGAGACGGATATTTCTACCCTAATACCGGGCGATGAAGAGGAAACGATACGGCGCTGAGCCCATTAACTCAAAATTAATAACTTTTTTTTTTGTGATTTTCTTTCGTGGTTAAATATTTACGTGGTATGTTAGAGATTTGATTTCTCCGATCAAGAAGACCAAGGACCGGATAGACCTAAGTCTAAATGGTCGGGGTATGATAAATATGAATGACTAAGATAGGATGCGATGGATGTTGCTCCCCTAGCTTGGTCAGGCATATTTATCGAAAATCAAATCCCATTCAAATGTAGAAAATATGGAAATAAGACGGTGGATGCTATCTTAATGAAATATTTTCTCTATTTGAATGTATCTGTCTAATACGGAATTTAGAGAGTAAGGCGGATACCAACCTCTCTCACTCCTGTTAGGCAGATAGTCAATATGCAAATATTTAAGAATAAAATATATGTTAAATTTAATCCCAAAATTATCTTAATCACTTATAGAGTACCCTCTTTGAGGGGCGCTGTGGGGGTGTCCTGTCTTCCCCACACGTAACCGACAAACGAGCCACAGAATCTCAAAAGTGTCTTATCCGGTTTCCTAATTTTCCATAAAAATTAGGTGGCGACTCCAATCCATTCCCCCTACGGAGGAAGGTTGTCAACAGAACTCTGCCAAGAAATCTTGCCATCGCGCTTGCTTGGGCGAGAGCTTCTTCTGGGTTTGGAAGTAGCTGGTTGCAACATTGTCGGTCTTCACAACGAAGGCTGAGCCTAACAGACAATGACGCCAAGTCCTCAAGCAATGAACGATAGCGGTCATCTCCTTCTCTTGGACAGTGTAACGCCGCTCCGTATCGTTCAGCTTACGACTCTCAAAGGCAATCGGATGCCCATCCTGCATGAGCACTCCGCCAATGGCAAAATCAGAAGCATCAGTCTGTACCTCATAATGTTTGGTGAAGTCGGGCAAGGCGAGCACAGGTTCCTGCACCATTGTTGCATTCAAAGTAGCGAATGCGGCTTGACAACCCGCATCCCAGTCCCATGCATGTCCCTTCTTCAGCAAATCCGTGAGGGGTGCCACGATCGCTGAGTAGCTCCTGATGAATCGCCGGTAATAGTTGGCAAGGCCAAGGAATGACCGCAACTCGGGTACCCTTGTAGGTGCTTCCCATTCCACAATGGCTCGCACTTTGGCCTTGTCCATCCGCACGCATCCCTTCCCGATCACGTGGCCTAAAAAAGCCACCTCCTCTTGGGCGAAGATGCACTTCTCCTTCTTGACATATAGCTCGTTGTCAAGGAGGGCCCGTAAAACCTGTCTTAAGTGCTCAAGATGCTCCCGAAGATCTTGGCTATACACCACAATGTCGTTGTTGACGACCTTCCTCCGGATGGGGGAAGGAAAGTTTGGAGTCGCCACCTAATTTTTAAGGAAAATTAGGAAACCGGGATAAGGCACGTTGAGATTCTTGGGTTCGTTGTCGGTTACGTGTGGGGAAGACAGAACACCCCCACAGCGCCCCTCCGAAGAGGGTACTCTCAATTAAACGGCTTATATTTTTTAATTTGGAGATTCATCATTTTATGCATGAGATTTAACTATATGCATGTGATAATGCTAAATAAATAAAAAAATGTAATCGACTACGCGCGTTTCTTTTTATTCTTGAATTTTGTATGTGAAAATATTTTTATTTTTTATTTTTTATTTTTTATTTTTTTGAAATGTAGAGTTCGGATGACCACCTCATTCTAATCTCATTTTTTTTAATTATTTTTCTTTTTTTTAAATTTATTAGATAGGGTATAGAGATCGGTTAACCGCCTCACTCTAATCCAAAAGATATTTATGAAATTTTGTATTTATTAATTTTTATATTTTGAAAATTTTTATTAAGGTGTAAAGATCGGTTAACCGCCTCACTCTAACCTTATCTTTAAAAGATTTTGAGATTTGTCATTTTTATGATTTTTATATTTTAAATAATTTAATAAGGTGTAGAGATCGGTTAACCGCCTCACTCTAACCTTATTTTAAAAGATTTATGATGTTTTTAATATTTTGAGCCATCTTTATTATAAAAAATCATGTAATTATAGCTTAAAATCCAATTAAAAGTGATCAAAATTGATTAAAAATAGATTTGGAGCACTAAATAGGTTCCTATGACCAAAATGGTTAAGTCAGAATTAAAATGGACGGTCAGAATTGAAACTGACTCGATCAGAATTAATTTAGGCTCGACCAGATTGAAAATGGCTCGGTCGGATGTAAACTGGCTCGGTCGGATCGAATTTGGCTCGGTCGGTCGCGAATCAGATTCGCCGCGACCGCGCCGTTCCAAACTCGCGCGAGTGCGCCTGAGTCGCGCCCGGCCGGACCCGAGCTCGAGCTCGGGTCCGACGAATCGTTTTTTTAAAAAACGATTCGGCTGGACTGAAATGTAAATTCAGAAACTGTGTGGGTTTAAATACAAAATGGTCGTCTTCTCCGTCTGGTTTTTTTTTTTTTTTTTTTTTTTTTTTTTTTTTCCCCCCCGAGCGCGAGCTCGCGGCCGGCGAGCTCGCCGCGCCGGAGCGGCGGCAACTCGGAGCCGAACGTCCCCCTAGGGTTTTCGACCTTCCGGATATGATGGCGGTGTCAAAATTCCATTTAGAAGCTACTATCACGAGTTATTGAGATATGAAGTTTCGGTATTAAATTTATTTTTTTATTTCCGCCGCCGTGGCTCGTCGCCGGCGAAGCCACGGCGTCGGCTTGTGATCTATTACAGGCTTAGATGCTAATGAGAGTTGTTTGAGAGTGTTACCTCTGGGTTTGAACGTGAGTTGGATTCGTTATCGTTTTCGGCCGAAAATCCACGTTGCACCGACGAGCGTGATTCCGGTGACGGCGGCGTTGCCTAAGAAGCTTGAAGGTCGTTGATGTTGAAGCTTGCAGCTGCTAGATGATTCTGTTCGTCGTTTTTTTTGAACTTTTTTTTATTCAGCTTTTTTTCGTCCGGCCGAGCTTCCTCCCTTCCTCAGTTCCGATCGCCGGCCTTTATAGGCGTCGTCTGGGCAACCGTTGCGCGGACGACCAGGGACGTGATCGCGAGATCGTGGGATCGCGGAAGGCGCGGCTGTTGCGCGACGCGAGCGGCGGCCGTCGACCGAGTTTTAAGGATTTTACGATATTACGCGAAAAATCCATTTATTTGCTAAATTGCAAAACCGGCCCTCATTTAATTTGCAAAATGCTAGGCTCATATTTTCTGTTTTGGCAAAACGAACCCTCTCGTTAAATATTCGATTTTCGCGAAAATTTCTTATTCGTACGTGGTCTCGTTAGAGCTATAAATAATTATATTCGTCCACATAGCCTCAAATTAAGCTAAAATAAATTAATCATGTAAATCAATATTTTAAGCTTAATCGAGTTTATCGAATAAAATCGGGACGAACCCGGACAAAATGGGGTGTCTACAGTTGCCCCTCTTTGTTCGATCATTCGGAGAAGGATTGGACAAAGATAAGAGATACCACATTTTGTTGGCTAGAGCGAGAGAATTGAGTATAGTCACCTTATAAGATCAGTCGTCTCACAATGCAGCGCAGTCGGCTTATGTTAAAATTGAAATGAGATCAGTCGTCTCTCAGTAGAGTACAATTGGCTAAAAGTATGATTTGAGGTGAGATCAGTCGTCTCGTAATGTAGCGCAGTCGGCTTGAAATGAGATCAGTTGTCTCGATGTAAAGCACGTCGGTTAAAATGAGTTCAGTCGTCTCGATGTAAAGCACAGTCGGCTAAATAGATTTAAAAATGAGATCAGTCGTCTCGATGAAAAGCACAGTCGCTAAAAGCTAGATTTAAAAATGAGACAGTCGTCTCGATGAAAAGCACAGTCGGCTAAAGGATTGATTTAAAAATGAGATCAGTCGTCTCGATGAAAAGCACAGTCGGCTAAAGATATATTTAAAAAAATGAGAACAGTCGTTTTGATGAAAAGCGCAGTCGGCTAAAAGATAGATTTAAAAATGAGATCAGTCGTCTCGATGAAAAGCACAGTCGGCTAAAAGATTGATTTAAAAATGAGATCAGTCGTCTCGATGAAAAGCACAGTCGGCTAAAAGATATATTTAAAAAAATGAGATCAGTCGTCTCGATGAATAGAACAGTCGGTTCATGGAAAAATTTGAAAATGAGATCAGTCGTCTCTTAGTAGAGCTCGTGATTGAGCACAGTCGGCTCAAGGTAAATTTGAAAAATGCGACAGTCGTCTCGTGATAGAGCACAGTCGGCTCAAGAAAATTTGAAAAATGAGACAGTCGTCTCGTGATAGAGCACAGTCGGCTCAAGATAAAATTTGAAAAATGAGACAGTCGTCTCGTGATGAAACACAGTCGGTTCATGGAAAAATTTGAAAATGAGATCAGTCGTCTCGTGATGGAACACAGTCGGTTCATGGAAAAATTTTAAAATGAGACAGTCGTCTCGTGATGGAATACAGTCGGTTCAAGGTAAAAACTTGGAATTGAGATAGGTCGTCTCATGATAGATCACAATCGGTTCAAAACTCAAGGTAGAATGAGACAGTCGTCTCGTGATAGAGCACAGTCGACTCAAGGTAAAACTTGAAAAATGAGACAGTCGTCTCGCGATATATGGCTCAAGGAAAAATTTCAAAAAGGAGACATTTGAAAAAGAGACAGTCGTCTCGTGATAGAGCACAGTCGACTCAAGGTAAAATTTGAAAAGTGAGACAGTCGTCTCGTGATAGAGCGCGGTCGGCTCAAGAAGAAAAAATTTGAAGAATGAGACAGTCGTCTCGTGATAGAGCACAGTCGGCTCAAGGTAAAATTTGAAAAATGAGACAGTCGTCTCATGATAGAGTACAGTCGACTCGAGGTAAAATTTGAAAAATGAGACAGTCGTCTCGTGAAAATATTTGAATAAGAACTAAATCTCAAAAAGATTTTATGACGAGAACTGCGTCTCGTGAAAATTTTTAGAGAACTTCGTCTCAAAAGGGTTTTGATGTCAAATTTGTGATTTTTTTTTTTTTTTTTTTTATGATAGTGAGAAAAATTCATTTTGCTAGAAGTTGATGTTTGCTGTTAAAAATTTTGTGCAAAAAGCAATGCTGATTTTGCAGCGATAAAAATCGAAAAATTGTCAAAAATTTTGTAGCACGAAATTTTATACTTTGCGTGTTCGGTCATCCCGACTATTCAAAAAGTCATTGCCCCGGCATCAATGTTTACAAACTTGCCAGTCGTTGCCTTGCACTATTATTTCATCGGTTTATAATTTCGTCAGCTGTCGATATGCATTCTAATATTGTATCTCAGCTTCTTCAAAAATTTGCCCTAGTTTTGGAGTACTGGTATGATTCGTCAAAATTTTTGATCAAAATTGGCTTTATTGAGAGAGTATATTAGTACCTACTCTTTTCTTTTACTGATCTGTGTCTTTCAAAATTTGCCCAAGTGTAAGTTGTTGACTTTGTTTATGTTATCTCGTGCATTGCTTTTCTTGCATGAAATTTTTCCCAGGATCAATTTTGTAAATTTGCCCCAGTTTGAGTTTGACTGCTAGTTTGTCTCCTTTCAAACGAATCATATCGAACTGTTACTTAGTTTGTAATTTGTCATGATATGTATCTTGTAATCTACTTTTGGTACATGCTAATCTTTTCTAATGTCTAAATCTCTAAGTTGGAAGAATGCAACTCCAGAATGAATTTTGTTTAAAAATAAAATTGCTCGTTTCAATATTTAATATGTGCAGAATTTATGTGAAGTTTAAATTTTGCAGAATGTAATTTTCGAATGCATGTTCTTAGCTTAACTTGAAATTTGAGAACTTGTCATATGCTTTTGTCAACTGGCCTTTTTATCTTTTGACGCGAATACCAACATTTGTGATGAAGGAATCCGGTTACTCGATAAAATAAGGCTTAAAATGCTTTTCATACTCATACCTTAAGAGTTTATCGTTTGACGTAAAAGTAAACATGGGTCACATGAATACTTCTAGTTACTAGATAACTCAAAGTGTTGGAGTGGATATTGCGCTTTTTCTTCTTTTTCTTACATTCCTTAGATGGTATTTATCTTTTGACGCAAATACCAACATTGGTGATGAAGGCATCCGGTTACTCGATAAATATAAACTTTAAGGTGCTTTGCATACTCATACTTTAAATTATCGTTTGACGTAAAAGTAAACATGGGTCACATGAATACTTCTAGTTACTAGATAATTTTAAGCAGCGGAGTAAATGTTCGCGCATTTTCTTTTCTTCTTAGACAAGTTGCTAATTGTCAAGTTAAATCAAGGGCATGCATTGTTTTATAGATTCTGCAAAATTTGGTGCAATTGTAGAAGTTCATAGTAAATAGTGAAATAAGGCAATTTTATGCTTAAATAAAGCTCATTTAAAGTTGCATTCATTCAACAAGAGTAGTCTGTTGAAAAGATCAGATGTAACATAAGTAAGATTCAGATACATAAAATGACTTGTGACAAACCAAACATAGTTCTAAATGACTTTATAGAGAAGAAACTAAGCTAAAAACAGTCACTCGTCTTGGAACAAACTTGCGTTGATATCATTGATCCCTCCGTCAGGAGTGCTGATAGAAACAATGTTGTTTGCCCATGTCATTAAATTGTCTGCGAAGGTCTTCGTTTTCTTTCATCAACTGCTCGTTCATTTCATTGTCTGCCATTGCTGTAGAAGTGTGGCGTCGGGACCGAAGTAGATAAGGGCTTCTTTTTGCGATAGTCGTCTTGACCGTTCTTTGTGTAATGAAAATGTGTGTCAGTGATATGCAGAAATTCAATTTTCAAAATTTGTTTATTGTGAAATTTTCGAAAAGTTTTTTTTTTGTTTTGTGAAAAGAGTTTTTTTTTTTTCAAAATTTTTAATATTTTTTCGAGAGAATTTTTGAACAGAAATTAAATTGATTTTGCAAAGATAAAATTTTTTTTTTTAAAAAAATTTGTTTTGGAAAAGAATGTTATTTTAAAAAAATGAATTTGGGAAAAGAAAAGAAAAGAAAATGATTTTATGAAATTTGTTTTTTTAATTTTTGTTTTAATGTATTATTTTTTTTTTTGAGAGAAAAAAAAATTATTTGAAAATATTTGTTTTTAAATGAAAAGAAAAGAAAAGATTTTTTTTTGAAAAGTTTTTTTTTTTTTATCGTTTTTGAAAAAAAAAAAAATTATTTGAAAAGATTTTTTTTTTGAAAATAATGAAAAGAAGTTATTTTTTTGAAATGAAAAGAAAATGATTTTTTTTTAAAAGAGATTTTTTTTTTGAAAAATGAATTGAATTTTTTGGATGTCATGAGTGTCGTTACATGAGGATATGCATCTATTGGTGTCTTAGGTTGCTGGTTTCTAATAGCCCGTCATTGCTGGGGTTCCGCAGGTTACCAGCATACATAGTATGTCAGTTCTGGTACTACCCAGATAACATATAGGCTAGGCTGAGGGCTGGGTTTTACGACTACCCGTATGCATTGCACACGAGCTTCGATATTATCCCAGATCTTAAGGCCGGGTCGAGGCCTGAGGTTATGTGTATGCAGTGATGTGTATGCAAATTGATTGCTAAAACAAATATATACACAAAGATATACGCAACAATAATAAAATGATCTAAACAAAAATAAATATGCAGCAATGATATTTTATGTTAAATGATAAACACCAAATTTAAAAATTTAAGCCATTTAATTTTAATGAGCCTGACGGGTCCCCAGCGGAGTCGCCATCTGTTGACGACCTTCCTCCGGATGGGGGAAAGAAAGTTTGGAGTCGCCACCTAATTTTTATGGAAAATTAGGAAACCGGGATAAGGCACGTTGAGATTCTTGGGTTCGTTGTCGGTTACGTGTGGGGAAGACAGAACACCCCCACAGCGCCCCTCCGAAGAGGGTACTCTCAATTAAACGGCTTATATTTTTTAATTTGGAGATTCATCATTTTATGCATGAGATTTAAATATATGCATGTGATAATGCTAAATAAATAAAAAATGTAATCGACTACGCGTTTCTTTTTATTCTTGAATTTTGTATGTGAAAATATTTTTATTTTTTTTTTATTTTTTTTTTTTTGAGATGTAGTGTTCGGATAACCACCACTCGAATCACATTTTTTATTTATTTTTCTTCTTTTTTAAAAAATTTTATTAGATAGGGTATAGAGATCGGTTAACCGCCTCACTCTAACCCAAAAGATATTTATGAGATTTTGTATTTATTAATTTTTATATTTTGAAATTTTTATTAAGGTGTAGAGATCGGTTAACCGCCTCACTCTAACCTTATCTTTAAAAGATTTTAAGATTTGTCATTTTTTTAATTATTTTTTATATTTTAAATAATTTAATAAGGTGTAGAGATCGGTTAACCGCCTCACTCTAACCTTATTTTAAAAGATTTATGATGTTTTTAATATTTTGAGCCATCTTTATTATAAAAAATCATGTAATTATAGCTTAAAATCCAATTAAAAGTGATCAAAATTGATTAAAAATAGATTTGGAGCACTAAATAGGTTCCTATGACCAAAATGGTTAAGTCAGAATTAAAATGGACGGTCAGAATTGAAACTGACTCGATCAGAATTAATTTAGGCTCGACCAGATTGAAAATGGCTCGGTCGGATGTAAACTGGGCTCGGTCGGTTTGAATTTGGCTCGGTCGGGTCGCGAATCAGATTCGCCGCGACCGCGCCGTTCCAAACTCGCGCGAGTGCGCCTGAGTCGCGCCCGGCCGGACCCGAGCTCGAGCTCGGGTCCGACGAATCGTTTTTTTAAAAAACGATTCGGCTGGACTGAAATGTAAATTCAGAAACTGTGTGGGTTTAAATACAAAATGGTCGTCTTCTCCGTCTGGTTTTTTTTTTTTTTTTTTTTTTTTTTTTTTTTCCGCCGCGAGCGCGAGCTCGCGGCCGGCGAGCTCGCCGCCGCCGGAGCGGCGGCAACTCGGAGCCGAACGTCCCCCCTAGGGTTTTTCGACCTTCCGGATATGATGGCGGTGTCAAAATTCCATTTAGAAGCTACTATCACGAGTTATTGAGATATGAAGTTTCGGTATTAAATTTATTTTTTTATTTCCGCCGCCGTGGCTCGTCGCCGGCGAAGCCACGGCGTCGGCTTGTGATCTATTACAGGCTTAGATGCTAATGAGAGTTGTTTGAGAGTGTTACCTCTGGGTTTGAACGTGAGTTGGATTCGTTATCGTTTTCGGCCGAAAATCCACGTTGCACCGACGAGCGTGATTCCGGTGACGGCGGCGTTGCCTAAGAAGCTTGAAGGTCGTTGATGTTGAAGCTTGCAGCTGCTAGATGATTCTGTTCGTCGTTTTTTTTTGAACTTTTTTTTTATTCAGCTTTTTTTTCGTCCGGCCGAGCTTCCTCCCTTCCTCAGTTCCGATCGCCGGCCTTTATAGGCGTCGTCTGGGCAACCGTTGCGCGGACGACCAGGGACGTGATCGCGAGATTGTGGGATCGCGGAAGGCGCGGCTGTTGCGCGACGCGAGCGGCGGCCGTCGACCGAGTTTTAAGGATTTTACGATATTACGCGAAAAATCCATTTATTTGCTAAATTGCAAAACCGGCCCTCATTTAATTTGCAAAATGCTAGGCTCATATTTTCTGTTTTGGCAAAACGAGACCCTCTCGTTTAAATATTCGATTTTCGCGAAAATTTCTTATTCGTACGTGGTCTCGTTAGAGCTATAAATAATTATATTCGTCCACATAGCCTCAAATTAAGCTAAAATAAATTAATCATGTAAATCAATATTTTAAGCTTAATCGAGTTTATCGAATAAAAATCGGGACGAACCCGGACAAAATGGGGTGTCTACAGTCGTCAAGGTAGACAACAACAAACTTATCAAGGAATGGTTGTAGTACCTTGTTCATAAGGGTGCAAAAGGTTGCCGGTGCATTGGTGAGTCCGAAGGGTATAACCTTGAACTCGAATAGCCCATACCGCGTCACGCACGCAGTCTTTGGCTCGTCTCCCTCTGCGATGCGGACTTGATAGTACCCCGACCTCAAGTCCAACTTGGTGAACAACCTTGCCTGTCCAAGCTGATCGAACAAGTCCCCAATATGAGGGATGGGGTACTTATTCTTGATAGTGATCTTGTTGAGCGCCCAGTAGTCGATGCACATGCGGAGACTCCCATCGTGCTTCCGCTGGAACAACACTGGTGCGCCGTGTAAGGTTCCGATTACCGGTTAGGTATTATCGGGGTAATTTTAGATCAATCGGGTATTTTGATTGATTCTTGGTTACTTGATTTGTCTATGATTTGATTCGGAATTTGATTTGGATCAAATTCTTGCGTTTTGGGCCGGATTGGGCCCAGAATGGGCTGGACCCGGCGGACCGAGCCAAGATGGCTCGGCCTGGCCGAGCCCAGGCTGGGTCGGACGCGCGGGCGAGCGGTCGAGCTCGAGCCCGACGCGCCCGAGCCCAGGCGCCGCACCCATCTCTCTCTCATTCTCGCTCTCTCTCTCGACGCTCCCTCTCGCTCTCTCGCGACGCTCTCTCTCGCGACCCCGCGCTCCGCCCGACGCCGCGCCGATCGCCGCCGACCATCTCGCCGGCTGCGTGCGCCGCCGTCACCGTTGTCTCCTCTGCCGTGGATCTCGGCCCCTCGCGCGCTCGAATTTCGCCGTCCCGCGAGGAACCCTAGCTCGGCCGCCGCTGTCTCGCCGTCCGCCGCGAGTCTCCGCGCCGTCGCCGCGTCATCGCCGCCTCTCCGGACGTGTTAGAGGTGTTGGTCGTCACTGCCTCCTCCGATTGCCGCTGATTTCGTTGTTGTCGCCGCCGCCGTCCGGCCGCCTCCGGCGAGGAGCTCCGGCGATCTCAGCCGCTCCGTCATCCTGCCTCGAGCTCGTGGACGCTATGGCGAGGTGATTTCGGTTATTCCGAGGGTTTTCGCCGTTCGTCGGGTCTCGGGTCGGTAGGACCGGGACGTAGGTGAGTGGATCCTACGGTTACACTTATTGGTGTAGTTTTATGTTATGCTTGTTGTATTGTGTATACTAGCATGACATTGAATTGATTTGTAGCATGTTAATTGGCGTGGTATCTACTCGGATTGGTATTGTAGCATGTTTGCTAGGTTAATACCATAGTAGAGGTAGCCTTTGACTATAGCATGCTAGTTCGGACATCTAGATAGATGTGGTACTTAGTTTGCTCGTAGGTATAACATACGAGTTGTATTATATGTTACCGGTGTTTTCGTCACCTGAGTGAGTATAGGGGGCAGGATTGCCAGGTTTATACTCTAGGAGGGATGAGTGGATGGTAACATGGTTTTGTGCTTTGCACTACTTTGTGTAGTTGAGCGCCGTCTGCGTTCTAGTTATACATGTCGTAGGGTCGTTGACCTGGTCTTCTACTTGGAGGAGTATTAGGGCATGACTGCCGGGATTAATACTCTTAGTAGGATTTGTTGTGCTTGGAACATGTTTATTGTGGCACGTGTGAGTGTGCTTGACTCTACCTAGTACGTGAGGGCGCCGCCTGCGCTGGTTATACTTAGGGTAGATGTGTTGCTGCGACACTAGACCTGTGTCGTACGCGTGACTAGCTTATATAGTCGGTTTCTGAACGGGTATTACCGTTTGTATTAGTATGCTTGTCCAGGTTAGCATGGAGGTTGGGACGGTTATTTCTAAGATCTACAAGCGGGAACCATATAGGACATGTTGGGTAAACATGTGGTGTTATATGTGTGCTTGTAAATCTTGATTGGATGTCTTGGTATGTTCCATGTGGTTTGTTTAGCATACTATGTATATTTGTTAGCCGTCGGGTTAAGCATTAGGGCTTTATGCTAGACTATGCTTTTGGCGGTGGTTATGAATGCTATTTTTATGCATGGTTTTGACATTGCCTAGTCATGCTTGTGAACGGGTGTTCTAGAAATGCATGCGATAGGAGTGTCGGAATATGTTATGTTTTCCGGTGCATAGGGAGCATGTTATAGGTATAGGTCTACCTTGCGATGTATTTGAGTTGATTACTCTAGATATACATGTGGTAGATGGTTCGATAAGTGTTAGGCGATAGCACTCGGACGGATTACTCTACATTGTTATAGATGTAGTAGGAGTAATGTTGTATAGCCACGATTAGGCTTGTTTATCCCTTGTTCTGGTGGGTAGGTAAACGTGTGATTGTTTTTACCCTAAGTATGGAACGGGTTGGGATTTGCGCAGGTTAGTTTTATCTGGTTGAGTATGTGGGTGGGTTCCCTGGCTATGCTCATGATAGACTAACTTGTGTGTATGTGAGCGGTGTTTGCTCGGTATGTTTTAGCATTGGATTTATGCTTCACATGTGTTGACATGCTTGAAATGTGGTTGTGGCATGTGTAAATGAGTGTAATCATGTTAGGATTTTAACATGGATTTGTGATGCTCATGGATTACATTGTTATATGCCATTACATGGTTTAAAAGCATGGTTTATGTGGATTAGCATGTGGTTGTGATGTATTCTATTATGGATAGTGTTTGAGTATGTTGACTTGGTAAACACTTTAGTAGAATGTTGTTCACTTGTATAACATGCTTGACCTGTATCGTTCTACCTGGCTTATGTATGGTTTATAATACATGTGGTAGGACGAGGTTATGATATGTTTGGCATTACGGATAGCTATGTGGTTTTGTTTACTTGGATAGGTGCGTGAGCGGACTTGCTCTAGCTGCACTTTAGTAAACATAGTTGTGACATACGCTTGTGTGCCTAACGGTTATTTCTACCCGGCTGAGTACGTGAGCGGACCTGCTCTTGTGATACTCTTGGTAGGTTGATTTTAAGATTAGCGCGGTTTAGTTGTGAGCTCGTCTAGTACCCGGAGGTCGTGTGGTTTTACCGACTAGGGTGGCGGTATGACGAGCGGTTAACAACGGGAGTGTTAATCTTAATGAATGATGTCTCTATTGAGGCCGGTAGGCGTAGGGTGATCATCCTTGGCCAGGGTGGTTCCTACGGTGTGCGAGGCTCAGGGTTGTGCCTTCCGGAGGGTGCATCGCTACTGAGTTATATCTCACGGGATATTAGTGAGAGGTCGCCCCTATCGTAGGTTTGGTGCTTCGGATGTGCACTAGAAGCGGGTAGCCAAACCTTGGTACCGTGGGTCAATTCGGGTACCTAAACTAAATATGAGAGGACTAACTGGTTTGGGTTAGTGATTTCACCCTAACATAATCCAAGATATCAATGGCATAATTGATTTGGGTTGGGTGCGGACTTGACATATTGACATGGTAGCTTGGATCCGTTTATTAGCTTATGTCTTTATGTGTTGTGCCTTGGATAGCTTGTATGCTTTTGGCATGTTTAAATTTTTATCTTGCGGTTCAGTGCAAGGTGGTTTATTATTCGTTGAGCTTTGTTTTAAGCTAACGATGGTTTTGTTTTTACCCTTATGTTATGGGTGGTTACTCGTTGTTGCATGCATGACTGATGTATGTATGCGAGAGTGGTTTGACATGCGAGCTATGTATTGGTATGCGTGTTATGTTTGCATACTGTATATGTATGGGCATGTGGGTTTTATTTTGTGCATCTGTTTGCATTAGCTTCTATGCTTGCTGGTGTGATGCATGTTGGTGTTTGACCGGTGCCTTAGCAGTTGACGTAGGGGACTGCTGAGGAGGGTCACTCACTGAGTATATTTTATATACTCACGATACTACTTTTCCCCTCAGGTTTTGCGAAGTCCGCTGGCGATCGAGAGCGAGCTTGGGGTGCTGAGGATTGTAGTGGGAAAATGTAAAAATTTAATATTTCCGCTGTGTTTAATTTATGTATTATTGTGAATTGGAAGTACTAGCTCATAACATCTGCTTTATTGTTTTAAATTTTCCGGCACCCGGCTGGGTCGCCACAGATGGTATCAGAGCAAGGTTATGACTTAGTACTTTCAATGATAAGTTTTCACATGGGAATGGAAATGTGTGAAGAGAGATAGGCAATCGTAACCTCGCGGTAGGCATGTATTGCTTTGCAGGTTGATTTGATTGTTGGTTTGTTTTTGTGCGGTTATGCATGTTCTTTAAGTGGGGAGGTGCATGGTTGTTTGCACTTTGCCTGTGCCTGCTTGGCGTGGACCTTATTTAGGTCGGTTGTGTTTGCGCTCGGATAGCGGGATGCAAGAGGGTTCAAGTTGGGAACTTGAAAGGCTCTTGTGATGCTATGGTTTGAGTCGCGGTGTGTTTGGTTGTTGTAACCATGTTGTGGAGTCGTGTGCATGGAAATGTCTTTGTTGAATGCACTTGACTTGTTTTCGTTGCGTGCCTTGGTTTTGGTTACGCGGTTTGATGCTTGACAATGTGTTTTGCTTATTGTGCTTGTTTTGCACTAGCAAGTTGTTTGGTTGCATCTTTGGACTTTTAATTAAACCGATATCGGGAATGATATGCGGTTTTGTGTTTGTGATTTGTTTAAGCTATATGACGTGTTTGCGTGCTTTAGCTTGGTACTTTGGAAAAATCTTGATGATTTGGTAATCACGAGTTGAGGTAATCGGATTTGATTTGAGTTTACTCGTGGGATTTAAATGGTGAAATTTTCAGTGTTCAAAAGTGATTTGTATTGAACCTGAGTTGTCTCGGAAAAGAGATTTTTAAAAAGTTATATTTGCCTTTGGGCTGTTTTTGTTAAAGCAAATATTTTCAAATTAAGGATACTTATTTGAATTATTTGGAAACTGTTTATTTCAGTTTGATTTGGTTTGAGTCGTAGATGCCCATGGAACGGCGTTAATCAATGAGAGAGATTGATTGCGATGGTTCTGGGGGCAAATGCGAAAGGTCCTGGTGATAAGTCTGTCTCTCTCACAGAGTTTATCTAGGAACCTTTGCTCAAACTTGGTTTGGAGATATTTCTGGGAAAATAGTTTACTTTTCTTTGAAAGATACTTCTGAAGGATTTGTTTCTGAAGTATGGATTTTTGAAAAAAAAAAAAAAAAAAGAAAAAAAAAGAAAAGGGTATTTGAAAATTTTAGTTGGAAATTGGGAATTCATTTTCAACTACTATTGTTTTTAAACCATTTCGTAAATGTTGTGAACAACTGTTTCAAATTTCCAAGTTTCTTGGTTTGTATAAGCTTTGTTGAGATTTATACGATTGATTTGTTGTTCGGAACGGGTTAGGACTAACCTTTCCGACGTGGTTTCTTCGTATTTCTCATAAAAGTTAGTTTAGAACTTGGATCGGTTTGGAAAGAAATGGTTTTGGAGTAACCTTGTCGGCTGTATGCGCTCGATGTGTGCGGAGGCGGGACGGAAGGTTGACCCGGGGAGGGAAGACACCTTGCCGTACCTGGCCAAGTGCATAGGCGGTACAACGACGAGGGGGATTTGTTTGAAAATTCATGCTGGTTTTAGCGGATTGAAAATGCTATTTGCATGTGTTTCTGTGAATTGGTTGGAGCAGGTGTGGTTGGACACTTTGGCTCGTTTCGCAGGCTTTGTTGAGGGATAGGAACCTGGTTTGAGGTGAGTTATCCTTTCTTTGGTGGGCAGGTAGCCCTTATTTCTGTCTTGGTGGGCAGGTAGCCCTTTTGTTTATGTATTGTAGGGCGTGTGGCCCTGTTTTCTCTTTCTTTTGTGGATGTTTGCGAGCGGGTAGCTCGATAGATTTGTAACTTAGGTTTGGGACCCTAGAAATACAGGGGAGACTCTGCCGAAATTTTCGGTGATTTCTGGTGTGAAATCGGGTTTAGAGTGCTCCGGGTGTATTAGGGTACGGTACCTACGTTACGGGTTCGTTAGCTAAAGGCTTCTCGTGTCGCTCCCGGTGCTTTTAGATTTGGAGGACCAAATCTTTTAAGTGGGGAGGGATGTAAGGTTCCGATTACCGGTTAGGTATTATCGGGGTAATTTTAGATCAATCGGGTATTTTGATTGATTCTTGGTTGCTTGATTTGTCTATGATTTGATTCGGAATTTGATTTGGATCAAATTTTTGGGCCGGATTGGGCCCAGAATGGGCTGGACCGGCGGACCGAGCCAAGATGGCTCGGCCTGGCCGAGCCCAGGCTGGGTCGGACGCGCGGGCGAGCGGTCGAGCTCGAGCCCGACGCGCCCGAGCCCAGGCGCCGCACCCATCTCTCTCATTCTCTCTCTCTCGACGCTCCCTCTCGCTCTCTCGCGACGCTCCCTCTCGCGACCCCGCGCGCCGCGCCGATCGCCGCCGACCATCTCGCCGGCTGCGTGCGCCGCCGTCACCGTTGTCTCCTCTGCCGTGGATCTCGGCCCCTCGCGCGCTCGAATTTCGCCGTCCCGCGAGGAACCCTAGCTCCGGCCGCCGCTGTCTCGCCGTCCGCCGCGAGTCTCCGCGCCGTCGCCGCGTCATCGCCGCCTCTCCGGACGTGTTAGAGGTGTTGGTCGTCACTGCCTCCTCCGATTGCCGCTGATTTCGTTGCTGTCGCCGTCGCCGCCGCCGTCCGGCCGCCTCCGGCGAGGAGCTCCGGCGATCTCAGCCGCTCCGTCATCCTGCCTCGAGCTCGTGGACGCTATGGCGAGGTGATTTCGGTTATTCCGAGGGTTTTCGCCGTTCGTCGGGTCTCGGGTCGGTAGGACCGGGACGTAGGTGAGTGGATCCTACGGTTACACTTGTTTGTGTAGTTTTATGTTATGCTTGTTGTATTGTGTATACTAGCATGACATTGAATTGATTTGTAGCATGTTAATTGGCGTGGTATCTACTCGGATTGGTATTGTAGCATGTTTGCTAGGTTAATACCATAGTAGAGGTAGCCTTTGACTATAGCATGCTAGTTCGGACATCTAGATAGATGTGGTACTTAGTTTGCTCGTAGGTATAACATACGAGTTGTATTATATGTTACCGGTATTTTCGTCACCTGAGTGAGTATAGGAGGCAGGATTGCCAGGTTTATACTCTAGGAGGGATGAGTGGATGGTAACATGGTTTTGTGCTTTGCACTACTTTGTAGTTGAGCGCCGTCTGCGTTCTAGTTATACATGTCGTAGGGTCGTTGACCTGGTCTTCTACTTGGAGAGTATTAGGGCATGACTGCCGGGATTAATACTCTTAGTAGGATTTGTTGTGCTTGGAACATGTTTATTGTGGCACGTGTGAGTGTGCTTGACTCTACCTAGTGTGTGAGGCGCCGCCTGCGCTGGTTGTACTTGAGGTAGATGTGTTGCTGCGACACTAGACCTGTGTCGTACGCGTGACTAGCTTATATAGTCGGTTTCTGAACGGGTATTACCGTTTGTATTAGTATGCTTGTCGTTAGCATGGAGGTTGGGACGGTTATTTCTAAGATCTACAAGCGGGAACCATATAGGACATGTTGGGCAAAACATGTGGTGTTATATGTGTGCTTGTAAATCTTGATTGGATGTCTTGGTATGTTCCATGTGGTTTGTTTAGCATACTATGTATATTTGTTAGCCGTCGGGTTAAGCATTAGGGCTTTATGCTAGACTATGCTTTTGGCGGTGGTTATGAATGCTATTTTTATGCATGGTTTTGACATTGCCTAGTCATGCTTGTGAACGGGTGTTCTAGAAATGCATGCGATAGGAGTGTCGGAATATGTTATGTTTTCCGGTGCATAGGGAGCATGTTATAGGTATAGGTCTACCTTGCGATGTATTTGAGTTGATTACTCTAGATATACATGTGGTAGATGGTTCGATAAGTGTTAGGCGATAGCACTCGGACGGATTACTCTACATTGTTATAGATGTAGTAGGAGTAATGTTGTATAGCCACGATTAGGCTTGTTTATCCCTTGTTCTGGTGGGTAGGTAAACGTGTGATTGTTTTTACCCTAAGTATGGAACGGGTTGGGATTTGCGCAGGTTAGTTTTATCTGGTTGAGTATGTGGGTGGGTTCCCTGGCTATGCTCATGATAGACTAACTTGTGTGTATGTGAGCGGTGTTTGCTCGGTATGTTTTAGCATTGGATTTATGCTTCACATGTGTTGACATGCTTGAAATGTGGTTGTGGCATGTGTAAATGAGTGTAATCATGTTAGGATTTTAACATGGATTTGTGATGCTCATGGATTACATTGTTATATGCCATTACATGGTTTAAAGCATGGTTTATGTGGATTAGCATGTGGTTGTGATGTATTTCTACTATGGATAGTGTTTGAGTGTGTTGACTTGGTAAACACTTTAGTAGAATGTTGTTCACTTGTATAACATGCTTGACTTGTATCGTTCTACCTGGCTTATGTATGGTTTATAATACATGTGGTAGGACGAGGTTATGATATGTTTGGCATTACGGATAGCTATGTGGTTTTGTTTACTTGGATAGGTGCGTGAGCGGACTTGCTCTAGCTGCACTTTAGTAAACATAGTTGTGACATACGCTTGTGTGCCTAACGGTTATTTCTACCCGGCTGAGTACGTGAGCGGACCTGCTCTTGTGATACTCTTGGTAGGTTGATTTTAAGATTAGCGCGGTTTAGTTGTGAGCTCGTCTAGTACCCGGAGGTCGTGTGGTTTTACCGACTAGGGTGGCGGTATGACGAGCGGTTAACAACGGGAGTGTTAATCTTAATGAATGATGTCTCTATTGAGGCCGGTAGGCGTAGGGTGATCATCCTTGGCCAGGGTGGTTCCTACGGTGTGCGAGGCTCAGGGTTGTGCCTTCCGGAGGGTGCATCGCTACTGAGTTATATCTCACGGGATATTAGTGAGAGGTCGCCCCTATCGTAGGTTTGGTGCTTCGGATGTGCACTAGAAGCGGGTAACCAAACCTTGGTACCGTGGGTCAATTCGGGTACCTAAACTAAATATGAGAGGACTAACTGGTTTGGGTTAGTGATTTCACCAACATAATCCAAGATATCAATGGCATAATTGATTTGGGTTGGGTGCGGACTTGACATATTGACATGGTAGCTTGGATCTGTTTATTAGCTTATGTCTTTATGTGTTGTGCCTTGGATGGCTTGTGTGCTTTTGGCATGTTTAAAATTATTTCATCTTGCGGTTCAATGCAAGGTGGTTTATTATTCGTTGAGCTTTGATTTAAGCTAACGATGGTTGCTTTTACCCTTATATATGTTCTGGGTGGTTACTCGTTGTTGGCATGCATGACTGATGTATGTATGCGAGAGTGGTTTGACATGCGAGTTATGTATTGGTATGCGTGTTATGTTGCATACTGTATATGTATGGGCATGTGGGTTTTATTTTTGTGCATCTGTTTGCATTAGCTTCTATGCTTGCTGGTGTGATGCATGTTGGTGTTTGACCGGTGCCTTAGCAGTTGACGTAGGGGACTGCTGAGGAGGGTCACTCACTGAGTATATTTTATATACTCACGTTACTACCTTTTTCCCTCAGGTCTTTACGAAGTTCGCTGGCGATTAGAGAGCGAGCTTTGGGGTACTGAGGATTATTATGGGACCAAAATGTAAAAAATTTAATATTTCCGCTGTGTTTAATTTATGTATTATTGTGAATTGGAAGTACTAGCTCATAACATCTACTTTATTGTTTAAAATTTTTCGGCACCCGGCCCTGGGGCGCTACACGCCGTAAGGTGCCCCGCTGGCTTGGTCCACAATAAACCCCAACTTGGCAGCAACCTCTGGAGTGATGAACAAGTCGCTAGCGCCCGTGTCCACAAGCGCTTTGTACAGTTGGCCCTCCAACTGAACCTCCGCGAACATTGGTCCCTTACGGCTTTTCTCCGTCTTGGCCTTGCACGCGCCAAGTAGCCGCACGACACTGAGATTTACCTGATGATCTTGCGCTTCCTCCTGCACAAGCATGGATGCGAGTTTGGTGCGGCTTGGACACTCCCGCGCCATGTGCGGTCCGTCGCACATGAAGCACGCCATTGGCTTCCGAGACTTGGACTCTCCCCCGGTCTTCGTCTCCTTCGCGGTCTCCTTGCCTTTGGTGTTGGGCTTCGCTCCCCCACCTTTACCGTCGCTCTTCTTGGTTGGCTTCTCCTTGCTTTGCCCAATAGCCTTGAACTCCACCAAGGCCTCCGCCTCGCGGATGGCATCTGCCAAGGTCTGAACGCCACGCCTCTTGATCTCCAACTGCGCCCAGTTGGTTAGCCCGTCCACAAATGCGAACAAGGCATCTTGGTCTGCCATTTCAGGGATTTCAAACATCAGTTCAGAAAATGCTTTAACATACTCACGAACGGTGCCGGTTTGCTTGAGTCTCCTGAGCTTGCGCCGCGCATCGTCCGAAGCATGTTCTGGGTAGAACTGCCGCTTGAGTTCGATCTTGAAGTCCCTCCATGTCGTGACCGCCACTCGCCTTTCCCGTTCGACATCCTCGCACACCCGTCGCCACCACAACGTTGCAATGTCGCCCAGGAAGAGTGGGATGGTGCGGAGCTTCGACGCATCATCCAGCATGAAAGTAGCATCAAAGTACCGCTCCATATGGTATAGAAAGTTATCGATGTCCCGCGCTGCGTGACCCATCGAACACCTTTGGTTTGGGCGCATCCACACGCCCTGGCGCCCGCCCTTGTTGTCTGCCAGTCGCACTTGCGGCTTCGCACAGCTCCAGCCTGCCCATTAGATCCCTCCTTAGCCTCTCTAAGGAGGGTTCCTAGGCGAGTTGCCCGCGCAACTCCTGGACCTCCTTGCCCAGTGACTCGATTCGTGCCTCTAACGCCGAACACCGTTGCTCCTGCTTGCCAAGGACTTGGTTGAGGGATACCACCATCCGTGCCTCCAGCCCATCTTCATTGTTGGTGATCGCATCGACTGCCCGCTCGACCTCGTCGACCTTGGACACGAGTTTTGCGAACTTGCTGTCCAGGGATGATAGGACATCACGGGATGTTTCCCTCGGTGCCTTACCCTTCTTCTTCTGTTGATCATCCACAGTAACCTCGCTCTCGATATGCGACGCCATCGTCACAAATCCTTAGCTCTGATACCACTTGTCACGGGGCTAGAAATTCCTAGTGTCCCGCGCGGCACTTAGACCCTGAGTGGCCTAAGTTCAGCCTGACTCTAGACAAGAACGAGAGAGTTTTGTGGGGAATACCCGTTTTCCTTGAATGAAGAAAGAGTGAGAGGTGCCTATGTTCTCTACAAGGCAGTCTATATGTATATGTCCCTTGGACAGTTACAAGAATTCTAAAGGTTACTAAGAGGGCATTAAAGAGGAGTTAGTGTTGGCCTTAAGATCTGTAACTCCTGGAAACCCTTAGGTTTCGTAACTCCCGCATTAAAGCTCATTTGTGTAACTCCTGAGCATTCAATTAGGCCCGCGCACCTTGCGGAGCCGTTTGTACAGCGGGTTCGACCAAGTCTAGTTCGGCCAAACCTCACTGTGTGACAACGGGGACGGGGTCGGGGATGGGGAACGGAGATCAAATTCGGAGATGGGGATGGGGAATAGTCCCCCGTCTATTCCCCACCCGTTGACATCCCTACTTTGATATCAATTCAATCAAATTTGTTATTCATTACAGTATCTAACCATAATACCTCTCAACCTTATCGTTTTTTGTTCTACACCATTAATATGTTTCAGTGGCTTAAAAGAGTCTGACTTCTTTCTAAAGTCACGTTACAATTGTGAATTTAATTTCAAGATATAGATAGTCAAGCTCGGTCTTATTGGTATAGTTTTAAGGCAAAATTAATGTTAGTTTATTGAGCTTTTATAAATATGTCATTATAGTTCTAAACTGTTAATTGTGCCCGCGATAATTTTACACTTCAAAAAGTGATTTTCAATAATCTTCCATCAGCTTCTTCCTCTGTGTCTGTTAGTTGCCGATGAAGTCTTTTTTAATCTGACGTAATATATTTATAGTTATTTTTAAATAAAGTTATACTTAATTTCTTTTTGATAGACTACAAATGGTCATTTTCTCTTCTTCTTTTTCAGTTTTTTATTTTTTATTTTCTTTCTTATCTTCTTTCTTAGGTAGAGAAACTAGATGAAGCATGTGATCGGAAATTAACAGCGGCGGATGGACAGATGGTCGCACAAGGGAGGGGTGGGCGGCAACAGGGAGCTGTGATGGTGAACAAGGAGTTGAGCGTTCAAGCTATTGCATCTGTTGAGAATATTGTGAGATCTCGCTATTTGGTAAGATAATAAAATATACTATAGAATTTTATTATTTAGTAGGAGATTGGAGATATTATTGTCTAAATGAATTATATACTTATTCCTATTTATAGTGGGTTGATGTCACAATCCTCCTTATAATTTTAAGGACATGCACTCCGTAGTTTTTCCGGTTAGGGTTTTCACGTTAATTTGTATGTTCTTTATTTTTATCTTCACTTATAATTATTTTCATATAATATCAGAGTAGATCAGAACCATCGGATCTGTAAAAATCGAATCTCAACCTTTGATTATCCCTATCAAACTAGGGTTAGCTATTCACACCACCGTCGTGCTGCGATCGTGCAAGCCGATATCGCTGCCATCATAGGTCGCGTTATCCTCTCCATTACCGCATCATCTTCGTCGCCGATCGCACGACCGATTGTCTTCGTGTGATCACCCGACCCAATCGTCTTCGTAACGATCCTTCTGTCACAGATCCGTCGATGTCTCCGACGCTGATCCGTCGATCTCTCCAACGCTGATCCATGCAATTGACGCTGCCCAAGTAGATGCTGCAAGCTATGTTCCTACCGACGTAGTCGTCTCTCCAACAAGATCGAATCGCGTAGCCAACCGGCTCCGCAGTTGCATCGCGAAACCAGGTCGGCCTAGCTTGGATTGGATCGGTACGATTCCATCTAACACAAGCCCAACTGGAATCCAATTCAATTTGATCCATACCAGTGAAAATCATATCCGTCGAAGCCCAAACAAAGACATCCCAGTCCAAGCCCAAACATATTAGAACAATACCGAGCCAAGTCTAATCGATTGTTTTAAGCTTTGCTTACTCAGCAGCCTAATCTGCAGATATAGCCCAATCTTAATTCAATTGCCTTTTTTAGACGTGTCCGTACGGCTATCGTTGTTGGGAACGGACACGGCTTTCCTAGAACAGCACCCGTTGATGTTCACTGCATCTTTTTCTCCTCGCTTTGGGTTGAATACCTCGTGTGAGGTTTGAGCTTCTAATGTTATGCCATGGCGGTCCCTCTCTTCTCTCTCGGCAATGTTTATGTTCTCCGCCGCTGCCCACCGCCGGCTATCTCTCCGCCTCCACCTCCACCTCGACCTCCACCGTTCGATCTCCACTACCAATTCCCACCACGTCCTCAAATTCATACATGTCCTCAAAAAATTCTCTCGAAACAACAACGAAGTTCCGACTCTTCCGACTTGCGTCCGTCCCAGAAACACCTTCAACTACACCAATCTAATGAAAAGGTTCAGCGAAGCAGGTCAGGCAGATCACGTCCTCAACCTGTTCGACGAAATGAAGTTGTTTGGTTGCACTCCTGACCTCCCCTGTTACACCACGGTTATAGACTCCCTTGTCACTGCAAACCGCTGCAGAGATGCTGACAAAATCTTTTTAGAAATGTGTGATTATGGTATCGTCCCTGACACCCATTTCTTCACTGTGCTTATCAAAATGTATGCTTGCTGTTTGAAACAGTTTGATTGTGCTTATAAGGTTATGGAAGTGATGAATAAGTTTGGATGCCCACCCGATGTTGTTGCTTACTCTACAATGATTACTGGACTTTGCTGGGACGGTAGAGTTGAGGAGGCTATGGGCGTTTTGGATAAGATGTTGGAGGATAATTGTACACCAAATGTGCATACTTTTACACCTATAGTGCAAGCTTATTGCATCTTAGGGAGGCTTGGAGATGCACGAGATTTGATGTGTAGTATGGAGTTTAACGGTTACATGCCTAACACGGTTACATACAATACAATAATACAAGGTTTTTGTAGGCATGGTTTGTTCGATGAGGTCAAAAAATGCTTCGAAGAGAGTAAATTGAGAGGTTGGGAGCCTGATGCTTTCACTTACAGCATATATATGGATGCTCTTTGTAAATCTGGTAAAGTTGACGACGCATTTCTCCAGTTGGAAGTCATGCTGAAAAATGGTGTGTGTCCCACTTCTGTGACTCTAAACATACTTCTTGATTGCCTATGCCAAGGATCCAAATTATGTGAGGCTAAATCTATTCTCGAGAGGACGGGTGAGTTTCTTTGGGATGTTAATGTTGTCAATTATAACACCGTAATGAGCAGACTATGCAAAGAAGGGAGATGGTTATCTACTGTGAAGCTCTTCTCCGACATGTTTAAGAAGGGCGTTGTTGCAAATACTCGGACTTTCAGCATCCTTATACATAGTCTTTGCAAAGGTGGCAAGCTTCATTTAGCTACGAGTATCCTTATAAGCAGGGCATTTGTTCCTAATGTTGTCACCTATACAACTTTGCTACAATATTGTTATTTAGCAGGTAAGATGCGTATGGCACAACTCTTGTTTCTCGAGATGGCTAAAGAGAATATTGCTCCCAATATGATAACACTTAGAGTCATGATAGATTGCCTTTGTTTACAGGGCAATTTTCTGGAGGGTGGCCGTTTCTTTCAAATTGCACTTAAAAATGGTCTCATCTCCGTGGAACAGTTTGCTTGGGTAGTTTGTGGGTTGATCAGGGGTAAGAAATATTTAGAAGCACGCAATCTGATTGAAGGAATGATGCAGCATGGTTTAGTTTTTGACTTTTATATGTTCCAATCTCTCATCAAGGCATTTTGCAATGAGGGTTTATGCCGAAGGGCATATATTGATCGAGTTTGCCGTTTTCTGGACAAAATGCTCTGTGCAATACGACATGTCCATAGACGTCCAGCTTCTGATGGATAACTACTTTCAGTTCAATGAGAAGAGGTATTTTCATCGACGCTCTTAAACCTAAATGGAATGACCTCTTACAATACTTAAATTGCTTACCTCTTATTGCTGGGTATGCTTTCTCTTTCCTGACAGTGCTTGTGATGTTATTTTGTTTTAGGCTGTGATGACAGCTTCAAGGATTTGTTCTGGTCCCTCTGTGGCAAGTGATTTTGTCCTATTCGTTATATACAAAAAATGGAAAAGTGTACGACTACCTCCTGTTTTATAACATTGCTTGCTGCTTGAGTATGGCTTCTATGTAACTCAATCATCTTTATGGTGGTGATTTCATAGGCTGCGTTGAAATCTGACAGCAAGGCAGCACCGGAATGGTAGGAAACCGGGGACCAGACCCTATCATTTTCCACCTGTTCAGAAATGGTAATTTCTTAAGGCCTTTCTCAATATATATAGTTTTAACTCTTTATTTGCCTGTTCTCAAAGGTGGTTCTAATTACTTTTATTGGGGAATATAGCAAATTTAGTAATCAGAGAGAATATAAACACCAGTATTGAGGCTAAGAGTTGTGACGATCGCAAGTGCCATTTTCATTCGCAAGTGCATATATAATTTTACATAACGATCATCGAGTTTGGTATCTTTTCATGTTAATTGCCCCCAGTTATTAAATTAGGGTTGACAGCTCAAAAAGGATTTACTTACTAGTTTGTCCTAGTTTTTTTGGTTTTTTTCCTTTCCAAAATCAGCAGATGTGTTCAGTTATCCCACTTCGCTGCTAGTTGAGTTAGATATGCCATCTGAATTTTGCAGAACAAACCTATGCTTGTGTGTATCTTTGTTTCTTGTGATGAAAATGGTCCTGGATTTATTCTGTGCTGCGCACCCGATTTGTCCATACTATGTTCCTCGTAGCGAATGTAAACATGGTTGTTATGGCCGAGACAGATCTCTTCAGATAATAGCAAGTGTAAACATCTTTTTAGATCCAAATTACTGACCTTAAAACTCATAGCATTATTGCTCCTGGAATTAACAGAATGCCCTATAAACATGGTTGTTATGGTAAGTTACACACATATTATTGTACATTACAGTAGCTATGGAAAAACTAAATAAATTCAAAATTCTTGAAAGGTCTTCTTGTCAACACTATGCATATTTTTCTTGGTTAAGAACTTAAGAGTTAGAAGTGATGATAAATCACGTTCTTTTAGGAGCTTAAACATGGGGGTTGTCTTTCCTATGTAGTAGCTCCTTCCCAAACAAGCTGCCATCAGGTGGCATGATGTAGCTCCTACTATTGATACAGCTTAATTTCTCAAAAAAAAAAAAAAAAAAAAAAAAAAAAAAAAGAAAAGAAAAAAAGAAACTATTGATACAGCTTATAAGAACCTTTATGGTCAAACAGAAAACTACAGCCTCTCTTTTTGCATTAGTTTCTTCTTCCATTCTAACTAAAAACTAGAAGCTTAATACATATTTTAGGCTGGTCAGTTTAAACCAAGATTTTATGTGCCAAGCCAAACCGAGTTTCGGTAAACTTAGATCCTAGCACGTGCCGAAATATATTTATATATTTTTAAAAAATAAACATAAAATCAGAAATTATTTTAAAATTTTAATATAAGATTTTTCGACATATGTCGTGTCGGTTCGTGCCATATCGACAACTGTTGGAAGAGAAGAACTCTAAGTTTCTCTAAATGTACAAGCCGAGATTTTTCGACAACGGTTCGTGCCATTTTGATGAGATTTGACAAACAATGTATCGTAATATGATTTCTCTAAATGTACAAGCCTAGTTATCCTAATTAACTCTCAGGATACAGAACTCTTACATGTGTTGCTTGATTATGTACGGTTGCAATCAATTGCTTTTTGTTGCTAAGTTCTGTTATTTGTTGCTTCTTTTTCCAATATTAGAGGCTAAAGACTGATTTTTTTTTTTTTTTTTTTCTCTTTGCTTTAGATGTTGATATCTTGTCTGGCGAAATGTTAAGTTCGTTGTTCATCATGGTTTCTGTTAGATCTCCCTAAAAACTCCAAATACCAGCTTTCAGAAACCCGATGATGTAAGTAGTTCTCCAGTAGGAGCAAATTCCAGAGCTCTTTATGCAAATTCCATTTTGTACTCTAAAGAAATGCTAATTTGTTAGGAACATCACAACTACAAAGATCACAGTGTATCACAAAGGATTTGTTTATTTTAATTTTCTTTTTCTTTTTGTTGGTCCATTTTTTTTTTCTCTTTGAGAAATTGAATTCTGGTACTTTTAAGGGAGCGTTTTAACGATAGTTTTAGGTACATGACGGTTCGCATCGAGCCATCCAGCACAATGTCTTTTGAGAAAGAGAAGAAGAAGAAACCGCCACTGCGACTGAGATCTTCTCTCTTCCTATTATCCCTCTCTCTCTTCTCTCTCTCTCTCTCTTTCTTTCCAGTCTTTTTTTTTTCTTTCTCCTCACTTGCGATGGAGCGAGTTGATTTGTTTTCTCGTTTTGCGTTTTTTTTAAACTCTGGCAGTTCTGGTGCCATCTCTACATGGATTGCTTTTAGGATTATTTAATTTTTTATAATTTTTATTTTTTGCTATATAATTTTTTTTAAAGTGCAGATCGGAACGACAACTCGGCATGATTGGCAAGGTTTAACCACCAGAACTTGATTACTTGTATACATTTGATCATGCCTACTACAAAGTATGAGCCTTCATCCAGTAGCAGAACAAGATCACTATCCATGACAGTTAGTATTCGGAGTGCCACGATGATTACTGTACAATTTTTAAGTCTCATCCCTTATAGTGAGTGCTCTGAATAAAGTGATTCAGTTCAGTATTCATGATTATGCTGTGGCCTCATCCAGCACAATGATCCTCCTCTTCGACAGCACCATTAACTTCCTCTGTCCGCTCCGGTTTTCCCCATCTTCTGCAACTGGAATGTAGTTCATGCTCATATAAGAATTCTGACTTGATAATAGTCTTCCGTAAGGTGTATCGTAGACCGATGGATCGAACATCTCGATTATGATCAACGGTTCAGATTGTATCTTTTAAGACATGATCTGGATCGTTGATCAAAATGCAATATGGACCGTTGATTATGATTGAGATGTTTGATCCAATAATATACGACTCACCTTACGGAAGAGGTGAGAATAGTATATATATATATATATATATATATATATATATATATATATATATATATATATATATATATATATATATATATTGTCTGGAGCACAAGGGTAAGCTGGAGCATTGTTAGCTGTGAGCTGACGGCAGGGAAAAACATCCACGGATTGTGAATTTCTGAAAGTGGCTTTCTTTTTTTTTTTTTTTTTTTTTTTTTTTTTTCAAAGAGGGGTGATTTAACCCCTTAGTACTTTATTAATTTAGTAGAGCCCATGCCAACAACATCTAAATATAACAAAAGATATCATCTTATGAGGGGACGAAGCAACCTTATGATTCATGAGTGCCTAAAGATAAAGGAAAGATCTCTAATACTAATTGGTCTGCCACTATATTAGTTTTCTTATAAAAATGGTGGAACTAAACCTTCCATTCTCGATTGATAAGCCCCTTGCAAGAATTAACGAGATTTCTATACCGTCCTTGGGCTTTATTGGTGGACTGTAGATGCTGGACCACCGGTGACACAGGCCAAGGTCAGCGGCCTGTATACTGAAGTCGCGCTGGGCGGCGCATGCCCAGAACAGCACCTAGGCCGCACCTAAGGCAATGCATACGCGCTGCGGCCCAGCTCGTGACCAAGGGAGCCTAAGGCCTTATTAAAAGAGTTCTTTAGAATTTCCTAGGACCAAGCATCATGTAAATATTTTGGAAACACTCTAGAGTATGTATAGGTGTACGGCTAGGATTGCGCCCATCTTAGGCCAATCCAACGGTTGTTTTTATGGAGCCCCTTATAAATAGAGGTGGGGGCTCATTTGCAAGGACATTCAAGAATTGTAAAACCTTCAAGTGTGCAATATAAGAGCTTGTTTACTCTTTGCATTCACTTGAGTCTTGCTCTCTCCTTCTATCTCCTAGCTATCCTTGTGATCTCGTAAGGCTGAGCTTAGCATTATTAAAGCTTTTGCACAATAGTTGCTAAGTTGCCGCACAGGGTCTAAGGCATTTATAGCTGACCCCGTGACACCGGTGCTGATATAAGAAAAATTTCATGGAAGGGTTTATTGCAAGAAAACTCTTAAAGGTGGCTTCTTTAAGAGAGCTGATTTTGAAATAGGATCATAGTGGCGCTGATTATTCAATTGCAAATATGTGAGGAAATAGGGTCGACATAGCAGCAGCAGCAGTGTTCACATGATCCCTGAAGTTATTTAAACTTTCTTCTTGCTCTTAATAATGTTCTGCCCACAAAACCATATAGTGGGCCACGCATATGTTTTTGTAATTGATTAATAAATACTGCATAAGATAGATGAGATTTGTCAACTAATTACCTTGGTGGATGATGCTTACGTGCACCTCTGTACGTATACATGGGCACAAAACTTCGGATTTGTTGATCCCAAACACAAATGTAACTAAGCCAGTCTTTTGAATATAATCACTATTAGAGCACAAAATTAAGCCGCATTCGGAATTGTTTGCTATAGACTGGTGTAGCCAAATAGATATGAGTGCACCATAGTAATGTGAGGATAGGTGTGTGTGTGTGTGTGTATTGTGAATAGGAAGCAACTTAGAAGTATAAGAATGGTGACCCAATGATTAGTTCTTTAGCGATTTGTTCCAATATCAGTATCCTCACTTACTCTTGCATGGAAACAATTTTACATAATTAATATATTCTAAATACTTTCCATCTAGATCAATATGTCGTAATTCATAATCTTTCTGACAATTTATTGGTTGAAACTTTGGCGATCTATTATACATGTTTCTCCTATATCTGGTGTAAAATAAAATTCTTAAATTATAGAGAATGGTCCATATATATATATATATATATATATATATTGCATTTATCATTTAATGCACAGGAAAATAAATCAAGAAAAAGGTTTTGTATCTTGCACACCTGACTAGTATGCAAGACTAGTATGCAAGTGTGCTTCATGAAAGATTAATTCCATCTCTTTTACGACTATTACATGGAAAAGCTGCTACGAAACCGTTGCAGATTCCCAACCTGTGGATCGATGATCCTGACGAACTTTTGCGGGCTAAATGGGATAACCTAGGGCCTGATTAAGATACGGTGGCACATGATAAAGGCTTTTATATTTAGGCCCACCTACTACTTCAAAAGGCCCATATGTTATTTGCCAATAAGTGTGGATAATAATCGCCAAAATATCCAGCCCAGTCAAATTTCGATAAATTTAGATCCATACGCCTATAGTTGTCCTTAGAACTGTCAGACTTACAAGATTAAAAGAGAATGAGGTCACTAGCACTCCCGGCTAGTGGTTAAAACAAAAAAACATATCATACCACTCTTTTCAAGTAAAAGGACCTCTCATCTCAATTTTTTTACAAATTAATCTCTCAATTTGATATCATAAATATTTTTAACTAGTACACAAACACATTTTAAAAATATTTTTAATATAAAAAAATATTAACGTGGTCTATAATTTATTCAAGTCTTTTTAAAAAAAAAAAAATATTTACAAGTGAATGTTTTAAAACTCAAAACCCTTAACAGATTAGTAGATAATTTGTTAAAATTTTAAAACCGCCTACTTATGAGTATTTTTTGAAAAAAAAAATTAAAATACAAGAAGGTAAATTCTCCTGTGATCTATAAATTTTTTTATTCAAATTTTTTTTAAAAAATATTTTTTAAAATAGATGTTTAGGGCGTAAAAAATAAACGGATTTAAAATAAAAAGTTTATTGGCAAAATTGAAATGATGCAAGAGCTGATCTGCAGGTCCCCTTTTAAACAATCCCCGTATAACAAAAAATAATCCTGGATAAAATTCCACCAACAACGTACCAAAAACATGCCAGATATTTTTAACAAAAACAGAAAACAAAGATCATGAGGTTACGAGCCTAGGCGTGGCCTTAATAGTAATAACAATAATTCTATTACTAACAACAACAACCATAACAATGATATCAATGACTAATAATAATACAACAATAACAGTAACTGTGAGAGAGAGAGAGAGATCAATTACTAACAACAACAACCACAACAATGATATCAATGACTAATAATAATACAACAATAACAGTAACTCTGAGAGAGAGAGAGAGAGAGAGAGAGAGAGAGAGAGAGAGAGAGGAGACTCCCTGATTTGTAGTTGGAACATTTCAGCTGAAGCTAGCTGCAACCCTTGTGCATTCCCCAACTGTATGCACAATTTTGCTAGTTAAAAAGTGTCCACCTGTTCCTAACTTAAGCATAAGTTTGCTAGTTTTTGATGTCTGGCACAACTGTCAACAGCACGAAAATACTCCAAGGAATTAGTTATGCTGCGATCGCCACATGTCTTGCTAATCACCGAGCATTCGTACACCTTGATACATGGCACCAGGACGGAGATCATCTAAACTATCAACACTTCTGTAACCACTCAGTTCCCTTATACCAGCCCAACCACGACGCTTGAGGAACTCATGAAAATCTTCTTCCGTGTAGAAAGTCTTGTCTTCAGTGTGAACTGGCATTCTTTCAGCACCATCATATACACAAATCTTTATCGTCACTCCTGCGGCAAATATAAGACATGTCATGCTGGAATAAGCTAATAGAAATCTACAAGCTTCACATGAAATTAAAAATCAAAAGGCGTGAATATGAATTTATAACTTCGATCCAGTCGAAAGTAGCTTACATCTGGAGAAATAGATTAAGTAATTAGGACAAATGTGCATGTACGCATGTCAGATTCAAGCATAAAAATGAAAAACCGCAAAATCAACTATACAATAAAACTCCTTGGATATACCAAAAGAGAAAACATAACATAAACTCATTCACCCTCATGCTACACCAAAAGATCAAATGCTTAATCAGTTCACCATAATGGACTAAAACTGGGCATTTCCTAATGGAGATTTGAGATCTTTGAAAGATTAAAGAAGTATAAATTATACGCAGACTCATAAATGAAAAATCTGATGGTAGTAAATCATAACTGCATTTTCAATCTTATGTAGTTGTTTCTTCATAATACAGCAGAATAGTCTTACGTTCATTTGTGGGTCATCTGATTCACTGTGTCTTAGATGGGAGATGCATGACTTCAGATTCTCATCAAGGAATTCACTACTGCTTACACACCTGCTCTTCCTTGTTACGGTTTGTTTCATTCATGGCAGTCCTAAAACCCTTTAGTTATCAAAACTCGAGTATTTCTTCGATTTCTATGTCATACTTGTGGATTCATATGAATGTGTATCCATGTGTGCTAGACATGAGGACTTTAGAATCAAAGTATACGCCTTGATCACTGGTTAACCAACATCTCCTTTTATCACATCCAAAACTAATTGCTGCTCGAGCACAAATATAACTTGTTAGTTCAACATTACTTTTTCCTGTTGATCTCAATTAACCAAACACACATTTGACTGTGCATGTTCTCATTTTGATGCCTCAAAAGCCAGTACGGTTGAAGGAAGACACATAAAAATTAGAAAGAAAAAAAAAATAATTAAGTGTAACCTACTTTTTTGAATTCAAAATCTAAAGACTATACTTTCAATAAATTTCCTCTAATTGCTTTAAGTAGTTGTCCCTACACCATTAATACACATCTTTACCCTGCAATAAACCAATTTTCTTCTTCCCACATCAACTCCATTCTTGAAGACAAAAAAGCCTTAAATAGTCATACTGCTAAAGGTTCGGCATTACCTAAAATGTGTTTTAAGAATGACCAGTTAGTGGAGTGCTAGAACTGGTTCCTCTACCTCTCGAAGCCTCAAAAGGCAAATTAGGTACCCAACTGGTGTGGTTTTGACCAAACCAATCATCAGTCGTCCAGAAAGGAATAAATTAGTCATCAAGTAACGTAATATTTTTCTTTATCGCATGCTTCCTAACATAAAATCTGAAATGACTAAGCTGACTTCTTCAAAAACACATCAATTCAAACTTGTAATTCCCCCAGTGTATATATTAATCGTGTTGTTTACATTATCCGCAACATGAATTATAGACAAGAACACGTAAATGACTGATCCATTAGGAAAAAATTACAAAATCACCATCATGTACCATTTATTAAGTTACCTAGATGAGTGGATGGGACAACATCTGCAAACTAACGAGCACGAATACAGATACGTGACAGGCATACGGCAGAATACGTATACGTGACACGGATATGACAAAATATGTATACGTGGATACGTGATTTTTCTAAAAAACAAGATACAATACGTCCAAAATACGTTACCTAAAATATATTAAAAAAAATCAATTAGCGATTATACATTAATAAAAAAATTAGCAAAAGCATTTTATTAAAAATAATTCATACATTAATATTTGAATAGCCACTTGTCAACATATACTTGGGGCAGAAACCTACTTAATATACAAAAAGTTACTCATGCAGCATACAACTAGTGAATTTGGGAATAGTAATCATGAATGCAATCAATATCACTAAATTCCTTGGCCATACTTGAAATGTTTGCAAATTATATATTTAACTTAGAGCACTCTTGTGAATTTTGGTATCAATGTTTTTATGGACTTCATTCTTCTTGCTAAACTTGCAAGGTTTTGTATTTAGAAACTCGATTTAGATCTTTATGTGATCTAGGTGGATCTTGGGTCAAAACACAGGTGCGCAACCTAGTGTGGCATGGGCACGGCATGGGAGCGCATGGGCACGGCATGGGAGCGCATGGGCACGACATGGGCGGCATAGGCGCGGCAAAGGTGCGGCCAAGGTTCTGCCAAGGCGCGGCATGGGCGCGGCATAGGCGCGGCAAAGATGCGGCAAGGGCGCGGCATGGATGCGGCAAGGGCGCGGCATGGATGCGGCAAGGGCGCGGCATGGACGCGGCACTGGCGCACCACAGGCACGGCCTAGGCGCGGGTACGCGGAAGGCCAAGGGCGCGGGCGCGCGGAAGGCCAGCGGGCGCGCATGGCACAGCAGGCTAGCGGGTGCGCGCAACGCGCGGAAGGCCAGCGGGCGCGCATGGCACGGCAGACCAGCGGCGCGCGCGGAAGGCCAGCGGGCGTGCGTGGCGCGGCAGACCAGCGGGCGCGCGCGGAAGGCTAAGGGGTGACTCAAGGCATCCCCACTAAGTAGTTATTATATTTGCTTTAATAGTTTTTAAAATTATAACTGCTGTAATAGAAGCTAGGTTTGTAATGTTTTCTATTAATACAAGCAAAGAAAAACAAAGTGGTATTCGGCCATTTCCTCCTAACCCCTCTAGATCTAATTACACCGAGTTCCTTAGACATCCCTTGGGGATTCGGATCATTATGAAGCCATTAATCGCTATAGTATCTTAAATTTTGCTAAAGATAAGCGATAAAATAAAGTTAAATTATGATGCTTAAATTCACGTGTCCGACAAGTGTCCCCTACATGTCCACTACATTCCCCAGCTTGTCCCTTGTGTGTCCATATTTATTAAATTCAGACACTTAAATTCATGTGTCGACACGTGTCTGTCGTGTGTCCGTGTCCCCTGCTTGGATACATTGTCCGGGGGAGTATACGTGCTTCCCAGTCTGCCAATTGGTATAGCAAAGTGAATTTTTATCAATATAATAAGTAAAGTTGGTCCAGTTCTAATGACCGTACATTAGGGAAACCACATGGACCAACGGCAAGCACACAAAACATAAAAGGACTCTCTCTTTGATGAACTATAGAAAACAACATAGGAAATGTACCCTCATCAAGATGAAGGGTGTAGGTCCCCAGAAGCATGTCCCTATCGAGGCAGCGAACCACCTCATCCTCATCTTCAAGCCAAAATGCCCTTTTCGTTCTCAACCGAAAAGCTGACTTAATGGCCTCCTTGATTGCTTCCGTTGTGCCATCAACACCAATCTTCTTTGTGTATTCACCCCACTTGACTAATATAACCCTCCCACCATAAGGAACATGGTTATCTCCACCTGAGTAAAGGTTATACAAAAGATAAATCAATACCAAAGAAATAGGTTAGAATAAATAAACTTAATCAAACAAATGTTAATGCAAAGTTAATTTGAGATTCTAACTGAAGTTTTAAATGTACTGACAAAGGCTAGAGAGAAAAATAATTAAATAAAAAACTGATTTTCAATGTGCCTATCATCTGCTAGTTATTCACTAAAAGATTAACATTTACATGTTGTTGCAATCATAATCAATCAAAGCAACTTTTTGGAAGATGGTAACACACTAAGCAAGAAAATTAGGCAACTTGCATGGTCTAGCTATCAATGATGAGGTGTAGAAGAAGTTCTCCACTGTCAGCAGCAAAATGCTGAATATATCCAACATCATGTATTCTTGAAAACAAAACATCTAAAGACATGAAGGTTAGTCCGGGTTAATAAAACAGATATATCCTATTTAAACTGTTGAATATGATGGACAAAAAGAGTAATGGTGGAAAACTAAACCTTTTGATCTTCCATGACCAATCATGAGGTCAAATGTAAATTTACAATACAACAAAAAGGTGGCAGAGCGATGAAAGATATTTATAAGTATGAAATCTGCTAGGATCAATAACCATTGGCAGATTATCACCATTGCTTTTCCAAGGACGTGCTTGGTCAAATGAAATAATCCAATCACTTGATCATGCATAAGCAAGTTTTGGAACTACAGGTCAAACGATGTGTTCTCTTTTGCTACTTCAAAAGTCTTAGAGACATCACACAAGTATGATATATCACGTAAGTCTATTACCATTAACTGAAGCATCTTTCCAGTTCCATGGAGGCCCGCCATTGGGCACAACTGTATCAGCTGCAGTTATTGCAAGAGGATGTCCATCATGATCCAAGCAACTTCCTAAATTAAGTGCTGGCCTACCACTACCTGGAAAGCTATAAAATGAATTCAGCTCTAGATTAAAGAGCGTTTAAGTGCATAAACGCATCTCTGCTTTTTTACCATGACCAAGACAGAAATTTCATACTTGCACAAAGAAACCATAAAAACTTTATGCATGGCAAGTAAGAGATTAGCGGAAGGTCATTATATTGGTAGCTATATGAAAAAAGGGCACAGCAAAACCCATTTCAAGTAAACGTAAAGAAAGGACACATTCAAAACCAACTACGAAGCATCTATTAGATTAGATTGGCAGTTTGATTGAAACAAAAGGCTAAGAACAAAATAAAATATACAACTTAGAAATTTAAAAGTAAAAAACTAACTCAATTAACATTTTCCAGTTGAATGTTATGATTAAGACGTTGGAATTACATAATGTGTAACTAAACCTTCCTTTGCTTACATGCACAGGACATAATCATCTTCACCATTTGCTTCTAAAACAACACGGGAAACCTCACTACTGCTAATAGCCGCAAATACCTTTGCGGCAGGGAGGTCGGCATATATTAGCTACTACATCGCCAGAAAGCTGAATTTGCTTGTGACCAAGGGGGATCTTTTACATTGACTTCATATCATTTGTTTCATTATTCAAAATCAAAATTTCCAGTTGCATTTCGAGGAACCAAATTTTGTTCCATCAAATCAACACGACTTGCGAAAAAATAAAAGTCCTCTTCATAAGTGGAACCTCATCTTTCAAGTATGTCTCGTATGTGCCCACAAAACTGATCATTAGACTTATCAAATCTAACGAACTCTCCAAAGTTTCTTGGGCTAGTCAGCAAAGAAAAAAGACAGCAAGACACAAGTCATCAATCCTACTCTTATCAAGAGATGTGGAGGTCAATGGACCTACCAATTAGATAGTAGATACAACATCTGTGTATGGTTCCCACTATTTTCTAAGTAGAATGTGAGTAGTCTAAAACCTCAAAAACTCCTTCACATGCATGATAATCTAACATTTTACCATAATACATACTTGAATCCGTTGATAACATTCAGCCTCCAACTGTAATTTGATTGATGTTAATGTTGGTATTTTCGTTTCTAAACTTAGCAGAACTGTGTCCCTACATGCTGATACATTCTTCACTTATAAAGCAGTACAGCTTGAGTAACCCCACTCCTCTGCTTCAAAACTCGTACAAACAAAATGCAGTTGAATAGCATATGTAACTTTTTAAACAAACAAACTTGAAGGTAGCATCGTAGGAGAAGTAAAAAGTTGGTTAAGACAACATAAGCTAAGATCCTTAAGACAAATGAAGGGACAATGCCTTGGTGAATTCATGCAACAGTAAAGTACCTTCCATAGATCCAAAAGGGACACCAGGGTCTTCAAGACCTACAGAAGCAAAAACAAAAGGTTATATTTCCACAGTAAACTCACAGACCAGAAAAGTAGTAAAGCACAAGAAGCAAAATTGTTTTGTTATTCATTGAAAAAAAGAAGTAAAATACAATAAACAAGGTAACAAAACCACCATTTTAGTGCACCACTTAACAAAAAGTTATAAAACATGAAAGTTCTTGCATACTTTTCTAAAGATTTAGAAGCAATGGTACGTTAGGATGGAGCTTATAATTGATAAGAAATTCCATCTTACAATTCCAAATTTCTTAACATTTCTACCAATATAAGTACACTACATACCACCCAAGATAAACATTGTAGAACGCATTGATAGACAAGCACAAATGCAGGCATGAAGCAATCGAATTGAGACATCGTGAATCATTTTAGCATTTGCCATTCGCAATTAAAGTGTAGTTGGATGGGTGAAACTCAATGTCTCAGGATTGGTATACGGATGAATATATGAGAGTCAGTGAGTGTGTCATGTGCTGGATCTTGTGGATAGCCACCATCATTATCAGTTAAACCGAACAACTTATTCACCATTATACTTCAGTTTCCTAGATAACGTGTTATAATGATTCAATGCTATCTGAAGCTTTACAAATTGTCCATGTAGCTAACGCTTCAAACATAGTTCAGTAACATGTCCTTTAATTGCTTCCACAGTTCAAACTTGATAATAGAAATGTTTCACATTCACCTTCAGAGAGGTTACTGGTAAATACAAGGAAACTCCCTTGGTGTTTGGCCACCTCCTTTGGTATACTTTTGGATAAGAGACGCTTACTATTTAAAATTAGTTCAGAACAAACAGTCAAATCCTATTGACAATAATGGAGGCAATATAACTTTTTAATGAGAAGTGGAACATATCATATAAGTTGAATTTTGCATTTGCAAAAGTTCACAATTATATCCAAATTCAATTGCTAGATATCATGAAAACCGTCCAAACAAACAACCTCATATTGTCTCTTCTATCTCAAGCAACAGATATCAATAAAATTATGAATGTGAAAAATCTAAGGTTTACATGTTTTGTCAGTTCCAATTTATGTTAAACTGGAACAGAAAATTTTGAAAATCCAAGTATTTGTACAAAATCACTGTTCTGTTTCTCCGATTTAAGTTAAGATCTTGGCGCTTAATCACTCAGTCTATCTCTTAATATCTACGAAATTAAATCACAAAAAAAAATGTCAACAGCATTTCTAAATTTTGCAATCTACTTTGAAAAAACAACCTATGCAATTAAGTTACTACTACTCATGTCATCTGTCACCAAGGTATGTTAGTGGTTACACCGCAAAGTGTAGCCAAGTTACAATAATCTAAACAAACTTCCCAACAAGGAGAATATTTAGACTTCTCAAACCAACTCGGATACAGCATCAGACCTACTCAGAAATAGCATCAACAACACCAATTACCGACTTTACATCTTACCTAAAAAAGAAGTCATATGTTTAACCACTACGTTTCTGACAACTGCTACATAATACTCCCACCATCACCATCTTTTTCAAACTAGGTGACGATGGATGTTGAGGTGATGGATCGGCCAGATAATTGGAGGTAGAGAAAGATGTGAGATGAAGTGGTAAAGCACTTATGTGATGTTTGGTTTGAGGTGAAATCAAGAAGCGAGTGATACGAAGGTATCGGAATCCGAATAAGAATGTATAATATCCTAATCTTGTTTTCAACTAAGAGAATGTGAATGGAACTGATATCCCAGCTCGTTAGCGCATGAATCAGCCATTAGTACCCAAGTCTCATGCCCAATGGAAAGAGAATAAAATTCCAAGATAACCTCAAACTAAGACTATTGATCGAAATGGACAATTACTATTCACATTCCCAAAGGCTAGAAACAAAACATGTTATTAGTAATTCTTACCTTTGTCAGAGACATGGAGGTAGGAATCGACCTTGGCAGCGGCAGCAGAGGGGCTCTTGTAGGATGAAGAACTTTTACCACGCTCCATAAGCAACTCATCGAGCTCTTTATAATATGACATCTTCGCTGCTCCGTTACCGCTTCTCTTGGCAGAATGCTGCCTTGCCTTCTTGAACTCCTTAAGCAGATTACGCCACTTATCTGTGCACATGGTCGGCGATCGATCGAACCCTCGGTCGCGCATCTTGGCAGAGATCTGCTCCCACAGATGCTTGTTGGATTTCGAAGTGTTGAACATCCCGTCCATCTCGCGGCGCAGGTTGATGAGGTTGCGGGTCTCCTCGTGGACCCACGTTTCCGCGCGCTTCTTTGGCGCAGCCAGCGCCGGCGACGCCTTTACCTCCTGCTCTTCTCCACCGCTACTATCGCCGCCGGCCATGAATATAGACGAGCTCTGCTGCTGGCCGCCGCCGCCGATTACTTCTAGCATCATGGAGCGGTTGTCTGGTTCTCCCTTGTAGAAGTCGATAGCGCGCGCCTTGTCGGACAAGTACATCGCCCGATCGCTCTGCAATACGGTGATGAAATTCTGTTGTTCCAGCGAGCAAGTGAGAGAGAAGAGAGAGAGAGAAGATGGGGAAGCCGAGCGGAGAAGTGTGCACGACTTTGGATCGACTGGGTCTGATGCTTTGCAGACCGACGAGTACGGTTCGGCGGCTCCGCATGTTCAATCCCGTGCATCAGTTACGTTTAGTTGATTTGGTTATCAGTTTATCACCCCCATCAAGATTTTAATGGTTTAATCTGTTCACTATTGGGTTCAATAGGAAATTGAGCAGATATATATGTGGTTATTTGGATTAAGCGTGTCCAAATACCAGTATGATATAAAAGGGACCAAATTGGTCCATTCGGTTTAACCGTTCCGATCCACAGTTCGTCAATTTGGCATACTTTGGTTGCTATCTAGTCCAACTTTTTTCGGTCCAATCTCGAAGAAATGAACACTTATATTTGGGTTGACTTTCTGTTTAGCTAGGTTATTTTCTTCAAAAGTAAGGTTGTTTGGCTTATTTAATCTTTCCAAACTTTGGATTGGGAGGATATCAAAAATTTTAAGATATTCTATAAATTAACAGATTTTTTTTACAAATGACATTGTATTATAGAATAGGCTATAAAATAGAATATAAAGTAGACCTTTTAATCTGATTTGAATAATACAATGGACTTATTTAACTTATCAGAACCAATTTTATTAACGTACTTTAGCGGGTTGAAATCATAGTTTGACTTTTCAGCCAAACGTTGGCCATGGCTGTTTCGAATACCATTTCGGTGTAGAGAGATTCTTAGGTGTAACGGTTACACCACGTCACTTCGTGTAACGGCCTCAAAAATATCTATTTAGAAGTATTTTTTGAAAAAAAAATTCAAAATCAAAATTGTAGATTTTGACGAGATCTATAACTTTCGTGATTAAAATTTTTTCAAAAAATACTTGTAAAAATATATTTTGGGGCTCCAAAATTTAACAGATTTGAAACGGGATTAAAAACTGTTTTAAAATCCATTAAACGTTATACTTTGGAGCCCTAAAATATATATTTAGAAGTATTTTTTGAAAAAGTTTTGAATATAAAAGTTGTAGATCTCATCGAAATCTATAAGTTTCATTTAAGAAGTTTTTCTAAAAAATGATCATAAAATTTATTTTTTTAATTTAAATATGAGGAGGATGTATGCTGACGTGGCATAAATGTTTTATTGTAGAATTTTTTTTCATTGTATTATGCTGAGAAACTGTTAGCATGATTAGGGCCATAACTAGCAACAGGGTCGTCCTCTAGGCCAGCTCTTTTTGCTCCAGTTGCACGAGACTTGTCATGTAACCTTGATCGTTCTAGAATCTAGTTGGGCCGGTTCTCAGTGGGCCGAATTAAAGCTCACAGTCTACGAAGGCTTAGAGATCTAATCCATATGCAGAGATATTTATTTTTAGAGGAAGCTATCAAAATGCTATGTGCATGTGGAGAATTTTCTATAGTTTGAGAAGTATAGATACATAAACAAAATTCTAGAATTATACATTTTGAAAAGAATATCTAGTCATGAGAATTCTTTTTTCAATTTACTATTACTTTAATTAATATTTATAAATTTAAATCGTGGCATGGTGCCACAGTAGCAAACTGTCTTCTTGCGGTGCCACAAAGACGAAAATCGTCAATCAAAATAATGAGATTTGATGTCGCCAAATGACGACATCTAATATTACCGTTAGATGGACGACATTGCACACGGATATAACTCTCATCAGTGGCGGATCCAGGAATCAAAAGCATGGTAGTACACAAAACATTGAGTTTAGCCAATCAAACTTTGAGCAGAACACCAAGACATCAAGTTCAACGAATAGATGACAACTGAGATACGAAACATCGATTGGACCAACCGATAAAACCACGTCATAAAAAAAAGGAAAGGAAAGATGGGATGGGTGGCTGCACAGCCTCCCACCCATCATTTCTGCTCCCCCTTTTTCTTTTTCCCTCCAAAACACACAAACCCTCCACCTTCATCTATATAAAACACCCAACATCACCCATACACGAAGAAATAAAAAGGAGAGAAACGAAGGAGGGAGAACAGTAGCACGCCGCACACACGACCACGGCCACCTTCGAGGACCACAGCTACCGCCAGGGTCGCAGGCCGCCGAGCGTCTGAAGATTCATCTACAATATATGTACGTCGAACAATAATTTCAACCATATAAACGACATCCTAGTTCTCATAGAACGCACATTGATAGTTCTCGTAGCCTGGAACCTCGCCGGCAACGATAAATCCGGCCGACCGAAAAACACGCCGAAATTGCACCCTCTCAAAACACCCTCATAATAACGTCAAAATAAAATTTGCACACCACCATTGCATCCAGGACCATTGAAAAATTCTAGGACACATCCTTGCACTGACGATCAAAGCTGCACACCGAAATTCGACGAAATCCAACGAGCTCGAAAACACCCCAAACGAGACGCCAAACGCATTTTTTTACATCATAGACGTGTTGGAAGTGGTAGAGAACCCCTGGGGTGGACCCCAAGCCGTTGTCGGTGACGGAAGTACGGCGGCGGCGATCTGTTTGATAAAAAAAAAAAGAGTAAGTTGGGGTGAAGAAGAGGACCCTTAACGGGCCGGATCTTCACTCGGCGACCCGGGCGCTCGTAGGCACGCGTGTCACACCCACCCATACGCGCAAGCATGCATGGGTTAGGGCTGTTAGCCCTGGGGCCAGACCATTCGGCACGCGCCTTGCTGAGACGATTTGGCTCGCTGGTCGGACCAACCTAGTCCGGCTCAGCCCAATAAGGGGCCAAATCAATTTTAATTAATTTTGAATATCAAATTTTGATAAATTAATTAAATAATAAATCGAGAAGAGGATTCTCAATCTGATAATTTATCGGGAAGATTATCTTGTAAAATATTTTAAAATATAAATAATATATATATATATATATTAAATGATAAATCGGAAAGAAAATTCTCGACCTGATTAATTTATCAGGATGATTCTTCCGTATAATACTAAAATATAAATAATTAAAAGAAACTAAATAATAAATCGAGAAGATGATTCTCAACCCGAATAATCTTCAAGGAGGATTCTCCCGCAAATTAAAAAATTATAAATATAAGTAATTACATATTTATATTAAAATACATATTACATATATAAACAAATCAGAAAGAGACTTCTCTATCCGATTAGTCTATTGGGAGGATTCTTCCGTAAAATCATAATATAATAATTAATAAAATTCAAGATTAATAAAAATAATAAAATAAAAAGAAGTTTCTTTATCCGTTTAATCCGTCGGGAGGATTCTTCCATAAAATAACACAAATACCAATATTTGATAAAATTCAAAAATAATATATATAAAAATTTTAAATCGAGAAGATATTTCTCTACCCAACAATCTCAGGAGGATTCTCCTGCAATTGATAAAATTATCCACTTGCATCAAACAAACATTAAATTAAATAAAACAATTAACAAACCATGTCACATAACAATCCAAAAATAATACAACCCATTTATAGACGATGTTCCTTCGTAACTCGTAACCGACGTAAAAGGCTAGTATGTTTCCTAGATTTTCTAATAAACATCTAAGTGGTGACTCCTTTATCCACTCCACGTAGCAGCGCGACGAGGTCGTCAACAATAATTATCCTAATTCACCCTAGGATGTCGTAGATCCCAACACCTAGAGACAAGGACGAAAAGAGAAAGTGAGATATGTGGGACAATCTCTAGTTTACTTGATGAAGAATGAGAGGCGTCCAATGCTGTCTACAACGGCCTACATACACAGGTGTTTTGGAGTTGTAGCTCTTATATAAGAATTCCTATGCCCATTAAGTAAGAGTTAATGATGTTTTTTGAGATCTATAACTCCTGGCGGCTAATTCACAACACCTGTTTTAATACATCTTAGTGAGCTTGAATTAGCCTCGCTCGTCCAGCTGGACAGTTTGTGCAGCAAGTGGACTTAAGTCTAGCTCGTTTAGAACCTCACTGTATAACAGTGCGATCACACACCAAAATATAATTTCGTCGCTTTAAAGATTTTCGAAAAAACTTATATATATATATATATATATATATATATATATGTGTGTGTGTGTGTGTGTGTGTGTTTTGCAAAAAATTCATAAGTTGTTAGAAAATTAAAAATTTATTAGATAGAGGTTTTTAAATAAAAAAAATTTCGGCAAAACTCCTTTGGAATATATGAAAAAAAGAACTATTAACCTCCAATAAATCATACATAATCAATCTCCACCACACATGCGCCTTGTGGTCCGCACAATTTTTTCGTGATCCGAAAAAATATTAAAATTACAGATATACTCAGCGTAATGCGTAGTCTTAATTTTGCTATGTTATTATGTATAATTTTTTGTATAATTTTTTGGAGGTACACAATAAAGTCTGAAATATATAAATGTTCGTTGTCACAATTAACTGACCAAGTCAACAAATCCGTATGGGTTCGGCATGGCAGATCAAATTGAATCGACGAGGGATAAGCTCCTCATGTATACCGGTTCGCTCGTAAAAAGCGTGTCTTTGTATCCGGAAATTGTGGCAAAAGACAGTGCGATTGGAGGAGTGGCATTAATTGAGAGAAGCATCGGCATCTTATTGCTTGTCGTATCCAGAAACACGTGGCCTTACAGGAGCACCTCTGTTCAAATCTCTTTACTAGACAGCCTTTCTAAAATTTTTCTAAATTTTAGAAAAATTTAGAAGGGACAAAATTTTAGAAAAATTTAGAAGTGTCCCTTCTAAATTTTTCTCCATCAGATTAATCCTTATAAAATTTATCCAACAAAAAAATTCTCCATCCTTATATATTTTGACATTTTAATTATATTTTAACTACTTTTTTAAATACCCCAAAATAAATATTTAAAAATATTTTTTTAAAAAAATTTTAACATAAAAATTATAAGATGGAGAAATACTTTTTAATATTTATTTTGTGGTGTTAAAAATAGCCTAAAAATTATTTGTAACTACTTTTTTTCTAAATATTTAGAAATAATTTTTCAAGAATTACTTCTTTTATAAATATCGTCTAAAAATAAAATTTAAGTATTGGAGGAAGACATACTGGAGATATTTTCGTCCATGATAAAAGTGAAACAGTAAAATGGAGACTGTTTAGTAAGAATCTAAGATAGAGTACTATAGAGTAAGAAATATTTAGTTGGGAGTCTGAATAGTAATTAACCCAAAATCCTTTTCCTTTTTTTCCAAAAAAAAAAGGTAAAAAAAAATCGAAACCTATCAGTTCTAAGCTAATGACAAGCATCGATCCTGCGTCCTACCGTCTCTGGACTAGCAATATGAAGCACCACTTTTTAGCTAATTTTGGCCTTTTTTTTTGTTGATTCTGATGAAGTTAGCATATAAAACATATTGGAATAATTACTTGCCCCATATTTGGGATAATTCGTTTTCACCCCCGAACTTTGTAGTTTTTATTTTTGACCACATTTTTTGTAATTCGAGCCAACTCATTTTGACCAATATATAAGTATTTTTTGATAAACTTTCAATATGAATTTATAGATTTTTATAAAGTCTGTAACTTTTATAGGAAAAATTTCTTATTCACTATCCGAAAAAATAGCAAATTGAAATAACTCTACCTTAAAAAAGTTTGTTGTACGGATGGTACCTACCGTTACCAATTTAATGGCAGTGCTTATTTTAAATATATATAAATTATCTTTCTATCGTAACTCGTGTTGAGCTATTTTGACTGCCATATAAGTATTTTTTAGATAAACTTTAAATATAAAAGTTGTAAATTTTAACGAGATCTACAACTTTAATTTTTAAAAAAAATTCAAAAATATTTTTACATAGATGTTTTGAGGCTTTAAAACCTTAATAGGTTATCTAAATCCATTAAAACTTTGTAGTCTCAAAACACTTAGGAAGAAATATTTTCTGAAAAAATTTTCAACACAAAAATTATAAATTTTGAATAAGTCTACAACTGTCATATTAAAAAAATTTTTCCAAAAAATGCTTTTAGATCGTTAAAAATGAATGGATTTAAAATTAGGGTCTTTTTGTCAAATTCAAGAAATAAGGATGCTTTGGAGCATCAAAACACCTACGCAGAAGTATTTTTTTAAAAATAATTTTAACATAAAATTTGTTGATTTTTAAGAGATAAGGATGCTTGGAAGTGAAAAAGAAATTTGTCAACTTTTATGTTGAATTTTTTTCTAAAATTACTTCTAAGTAGGTGCTTTGAGTGACGTCCCGTATCCCGAAGCCGCCCCGCGTATTCACGTCAAACCACACACGCATGCTGAAGCTAAAGAAAGAACCGTGCATGATTTCCAAAATCAAATATGATAAATATTTGAAAACTCCTTTAAAAAGGATTTCGAGCCCAAGTCTAGAACTATCGGACACGTGTCGAGCGTCCGCAAGGGAGGCGGTTCCCTCCACATGAATCCTTCATAGCTTGCTAGAGATCCATGAAAGAGTAAATGCCCTAAAAGCCAATAATATTGGATATTTTGGCTAACATATTTTGTAATAAACCCTTTTTGATTTACTTGATTATGGTTGTTTATTTATCGCATCGTCATGTTTAATATGTTGTATGAATGTATGTGATAAACCCCATGGACTAAGGCGACAGAATTAGGATCATGATAGTTGATCATGATAATGAGACCTAATGTCTTATAAGCCTAAGTCCAGAATGTTCTTAGTCATAGGTGCATTGAGTAGGGGCTCAATGTCACCGGAAAGACTAATACACAGCTTGCTTGCTCATACGATGAGAGTAGTGATCTCATTACTACGCGTGTAGTTGACACTGAAGCAAGTGTGTAGGTGCTCATTGGATGAATGGGTTCACTGAACTGACTTACTCGAAGAATACCAATGGAATCTGTCAATGGTTATTCTTCAGTGTGATAGTTATGCCTTGATCCTCAGACTTGAGTTTATCATAGTATCTTATGTGTTCATGATTTATACTTTAGTGTGTTTCCAAGTATAGCTCAGCTGTACAAGGGAACCATCTGGGTATAAATAATAGCACATGAAGATAGATGATAACTAATAGAGAATCTGTCACCTCCTATAAAGGAGGAGAACATCCTATGTGTCTTTGAATAGAATTAGCTCAGAAAATCCTTGGCCGAGGTACGATGTGAATTAAGAAATGTTCTTAATGTCACAGACGAGCGAATCTATTAAGACAGATACATTTGTTCGAGCTATATTAGGGTTTGACAGATATCCATACTCTAAGCTCGTTCGGGATGTTAGAAAGGAACAGAAGGATTATAGGGCATGGGAACTATTCACACAAAGGTTTCAAGTGATGAATATTGATATTCATACCACACGGGTGGTCGTGGCACGTTGCTAGACGTTAACCACGATCTGTGGATAAATATAATTAATTGGTCGAATTAATTATTTGTTAATTAGTTGAATTAACTATTTATTCACTGCCGGCGTGGTACTGAACCTAATGGGTCACACGCAAATGAGACACGATCGCGAAAAACCGAATTTTGTACATGAGGGGCTGTTTTTGCCAAAGTTCAAAGTGCTGGACCTAAGGTTTTGCAAAATGCTTGAGGGCTGTTTTTGCAAAAAGGCAAAAGGGTGGATTTAATGTGTAATATATGAAAGTATATATATGCATGAATAGTTCATCTTCTCGGCAGAGAAAACTTGAAGGAAAAACGCGGCGCCGACGCGACGAGGAGAACCCTAAGCCGCTAGCACGGCCACCCTTCTCCACGTTCGGTCGTTAGCCGCCACCTCCTCCTCCTCCGTCGTGCGACGACGGCGAGCTTGAGAGCCAACTACCGCGCTCGGTAAAGCTGCGGGTGACTGCTCCATTTTCGTTGAAGCTCCGGCCGACTACGCAGCGCCTGGAACACCGACGAACTTTCGCGCTCCACGTCCAGCAAGCCGACGAGGGCGACTCGGCGAATTGCAGCGTCTGGCCGTCGGTGTAATTGTTGCACCGACGAGAGTTTTCGGCGAAGCGCAGGCGCCGGCGGCTTGAGAAGGCGACGGCGACGGAGATGGACTGCTGAATAGAGACAGCGCTGGCGAGTGTCGCGGGCGAGCTTCGAACGGCAGTCGGGAGCATCAAATTGCAGCAGGCGAGAGGAAGGTGATGACACTGTTCATCACGGGCTCAAGCTTGTGTTGGGCCGAATCTGATTAAGGCCCAATTCCGATTTAATACGATTAAATCGGATTTCGGTTTCGCGAGCGTCTCAGCGTGGACTAGCATTAGAGGCCGGGTACTTTCGCGGCTCTATTCATCAGACTCCGAGGATCGTTACGTGGCGTGTTCGACCCGCCAAGGTATATCGATAAACTCGTACCGCGATTAGATGCATGATAGGATCGCGTTAAAATTAATTAGATTAATTTTAATTATCATGCGTGGTTACATGTGATGTAATTGTTTTGATTATTATAGCATACCAATGTGATCCTGTATTCGGGTATACGGGGCTTTTGTATTAAAATTTTTAAATTTCCGCTGCGCATCTGATGTCGTATTGACCCCGATAACCCAACAATCCAAACACATCAATCTCCCTCATTGATACGTAAGAATCAAAAGCAATCTAAGGTTCTCAACTCCTTCTCGGCTTAAAACCATTTTCGAGATAAAATACAAAAATAATATTTTTTTCTTAAACTTTCGAAATTATCACATAGCATAAATATGTCCCAACAAACCTTTCAAAAGCTTAAAAATCAAATTAATTATTTTAAAACATTTTTCGAATTCGTGTTCCAGAGCCTGTTTTCGGTCGACCGATCTCAACTTTCGGTCTACTGAAAGTATCCGAAAACGTCCGAACACTAGAATTTACGATCGAACGATAAAGACCTACGGTCGACCGAAACTTCAATAGACTGCAAAAACATATTTTCTAACTTGGATTTACCAAAGTATCCGAAATCCACATTTTTCAACCAAAATGAAATATAAATATGCACACACTTGTATCATATATAAATATACTTACCAAAGTATCCGAAATACATGCTCAAAGCTTTCACACCCGATTTTGAATCCCAAAATCCTAACTAAGCAAAGAAACGTATTTGTACCAAAATACGTAAAAATATTTATATAAGGGTCCAAAATCCACATTGAACCCTATAACCAAAATCCGAAATATGTATAATACCATATATAATTCTAAACATGCTCAAATACACATGTGTGTTAGTACTTTCTTTCTATACTCTACACAATTCCACCTATTCAATTAGGTTACAAAGTATGATTTTTCCTTAAGTGTTTATAACCAACACTTAAGCCCCAAAATCTATACCTCAAAAGTAATGTAACCAAAATTTTCCCCCTACGCTCACACTAAGCCGTCTAAGCACCTTCGGCCAGTGCCTTACCGCACTATTAGGCTCTAAAAAGAGAGAAAACAAAGAGCGTGAGTCAAACAGACTCAGTGAACGGCACTGTTGCATTTTCGAACCAATGCACCACGGGCACAATATCTCAAACAAGATAATTACAAATACACACACACACAAATATATATATATATATATATATATATATATATGGCCAAATTTCTATTAGTCCCTTGAATTTTACTAAAATATATCTCTATAATTTTGAACTTTATTTCGTGTCCATAATAATCCTGTACTTTAAAAAAACACTCTCGATAATCGTACCGTCATCTTTTCCGTTTGCGGCTGTTAATTTGCTAACGTTGTGATTTTTTAATTATTTTTATTTTTATTTAACTTTGTGAGGGGTAAATATGTTTTTTATTAAAAACAAATACTTAAACGTATTTTTTAAGAAAAATTTTAACATAAAAATTGTAGATTTTGATGAGATCTACAACTTTTGTGTTCAAAATTTTTTCAAAAAGAATTTTTAAATAGATATTTTGGAACTCCAAAATTTTAACAGTTTTACCCACTATTTTTAAATAACTTTTTTAGAAGTATTTTTTGGAAAAGTTTGAATATGAAATAGATGTTATCGAAATCTACAATTTTTATATTGAAAGTTTTTTTTTTAAAAAAAAAGTCCTAAATAAGATTAAAAGATGTATTTGTCCCTAAAGATAAAAAATAATTTTTTTTTAACTTTGTATGGGGTAAAGATGTCTTTTATTAAAAACAAATACTTTAGAATACTTTTTTCAGAAAACTTACAATATAAAAATTATAGATTTTGAAGAGATCTACAACTTTTATACTAAATTTTTTTCAAAAAATATTTTAAATAAGTATTTTGCGACTCCAAATTTTTAATAGTTTTACCCATTATTTTTAAACAACTTTTTAAAAATATTTTTTGAAAAACTATTTGAATATGAAAGTCGTAGATTTCATCGAAATTTACAATTTTTATATTGGAAGATTTAAAAAAAAAAATCCTAAATAAGGTTAAAAGATGTACTTGTCCCTAAAGATTAAAAAAATGCCAAAAATATTTAAAAAATTGCCACGGCAACAATTGACGGCCGCATACGGAAAAGATGACGTTAAGGTTATTGGGGGCGTTTTTTTAAAATATAGAGTTATCGTGGACACGAAATAAAGTTCAGCGTTATATATGCACATTTTGGTAAAGTTCAGGAAACTCGAAGAAATTTGGCCTATATATATATATATATATATATATATATATATATATATATATAGCACAAGCCATTCAAGCCACAACACATAAAGATATAAACTAATAAATATATTCGAGTGCACATCTAAAGCACTAAACCCACGGCAGGGGCGATCTTACAGCGTCCCGTGAGAGATACTCGGTAGCGATGCACCCTCCGGAAGGTACAACCTCGAACCTTGCACTCCGTAGGAACCACCATGACCAAGAGTGATAACCCTACGCAGAGACATCATTCATTAAGATTAGACACTCATGTTATATTCGGCCTATCATACTGCCACCTTGGTTGGCTCAACCACATGACTACCGGGTACTAGATGAACATATAACTAAATCGCGTTAATCTTAACCCATCCTACCAAGAATATCACTAGAGCAGATCTGCTTACATACTCAGCCGGGTCGATATAATTCTGTTAGCCACACAAGCGTATGTCACTATCATGTTTACTAAAGTGCCGTTAGAGCAGATCCGCTCACGCATTAAACAAACCAACATAGCTAACCGTCATGCCAAATGTAATAATCCCGTTCTACCATATGTATCACAAACTATACATTGTTATGTAGAACAAAAATATATCAAACATGTTATACAATTACATCACATTCTACTAAAATGTCTACCAAGTATAAACATACTCAAACACTCTTCATAATAGAACCATAGGATATCCACATGCTAATCCACATAAATCATGATATTCAACTATGTAATGGCACAATACAATATAACCATGAGTATCCCAAATCCATATTAAACCCTCACATGATTTTTACTCACTTACGCATGCCACAAATCACATAACAAGCATAATCACACATGTAAAGCACATAGTAAATGCATTCATGTAGAAAACAAGCACCGCTCACCTCGAGAACGAAACCATAGAATCTCCTACACACCAAAACTCGATCGAATCTGACTAATTTGGTATTCACGCGTAGCCCTTGACTCCGGGAACTCGAATCCATAATCAACCAATCTCCAAACTCACCATCGGCAAGATCTCTCAAGGGAAACTCAAGGGGAAGCCCTCCTCTCAACTGGTTCGGTGAAAAAAAGAGAGAGTGATCTCGCCCGCACGCGCCCGAACTAACTTATACATGTTCGCCCGCACACTTTTGGTCGACCGAAACCTCTCTGCACAGCACAAACAAATTTAAAATCACTACGCGAACTGGAACCTCGTATACCGACGCACGCACACATGTCTAGAAACCTCTAATCCAAGAATTTCTAATAGACACGTAAGTAAGCATGCATCAAACAACAGTATAAAATAAGGAAACGGAAATCACGGACCTCACATTGAGCCTCTGAATTATTAATGATTTTTGGATCCGACCTGTTAACCCGCTAAAATTTCGAAGCCTCAAAACATCTATTGAGAAATATTTTTGGAAAAAAATGTTTACCAAAAAGTTATAGATCTCATCAAAATCTATAACTTTTATGTTAAAATTTATTCAGAAAATACTAACACAGTAGTCAAAACGTCATGACACAAAAATTAATGAGGGGTTAAAAATGAATTGAGTGTTTTATAGGAGCTGATTGGAATAATTTTTGCCTTCTTTACATATTAGCTTGTTTTTTACATTAAAGAAATTTTTTTTTGTAATTATTAAGTTAGGTTAACATATGTATATATATATAATTTAATTTGTTCAATGAGTTTTGATTAAATTTTTTCTTTTACAAAATATCTCTAAATAAAAGAATTAAATATTCAAACTTTTACTAATTAAAATTATTTTAAAATATCTATTAAAAGTTATTTTTAAAAAACTTATTGAATAAACAATTGTAAATACACCAAATATATATTTTTCTTAGTAAACGTTTTAAAAAATACCTATGTATAAGTGCTTTAAAGTGTTTTTATAAACCTTTTAAACAATATTTTTAACATAAATATTTTAATTTTAAAATCTTTACCAAGTAAAATAAATTAAAATTTTAAAATATTTATTTAGAAATATTATTAAAAAAAAAAGCTTTACTTAAATAAAATGGAGTGGAGTACACCAAATATATTCTTTTCGTAATTAAAGCTTTTCATAAATACTTTTTTATGTACTTTGAAGTTGTTTTATAATTTTTCAAAAGCAAATATCTTTTTGTAAATAATTTAGTAAAGCAGTTATTTTTGACAAAATTTGATAAATATTTAAGGGATCTTTTTCCATCAACTCCTACAACCCAACCATTTCCCTATTCAGACCCTATACTTTCACCTCTTCTCTTTTAACCCCTCCTTAAAAATCATGTCACACTATTTTGACTATCGTATTAATATTTTTTTAAAAAAATTTCAACGTAAAAATTATAGATTTTACAACTTTAATATCTTATATTTTTTCAAAATACTTATAAGTAGGTATTTTGAGACTTTAAAATTTCAGCGGATTAACGGATCGGATCCAAAATTCGTTAATATTTTGGAGCATCAAAACACCTATTTAAAAATATTTTTAGAACAATGTTAAACATAAAATTAAGATCTCATCAAAATCTACAATTTTTATATTAATTTATTTTTTCAAAAAATTCTAATACGATGGTAAAAAATAAAGAGTACGGTTTTCAAATGAGAGACTGAAAATAATATAACAATTTTTGAGAGGCTGAACGCACACACATTTTCAAACCAGGGATTGCCGATCATTACCCCAATATTTATTTAACCATTAAAATATCTTACTAATTTTCAAAAGTAAGCTAACCTTTTATCCCAAGTTAAGTTTTATAATATTATCGAATATAAAGCTTATTAAAGTTAAATATAACTGTAGCTAATTAAACTCATTATTTTTTTTATCTTGACTTTAATTTTGTTAAAAAGAAGCACAAATAGGAGAGATAAAGAATTTACTATTTAAAGTAATTTTGTTTTTTGTTACTTTAGTAGGCGGAAAAGGAATAGAAATTCAAAATTCAACGACACTCTGACCAAAATATGCGGTCCAGAACTTTCCTATTCTACAATACTGTTCCTTTCTTTGATAGTCAATATAAAACGTGTAGTACAACGCAGTCTGCATCGAAGAACTCCATACTCCTTCCAGAAAGAGAACACGTCACTACCTTTGCCACTTTTGCTTTCGCTTTTTGAGTTTTTGTAGGACCCGCCTCCTATTACTCACTGTTGTACAACTGGGGTTCATGTTTTGAATTTATGATTTTCTTTTTCTATTTAATTTTTATGTGTTAATTATTTTTTATCTTAATTGTCAAGTCTAATTTTTATCTATTTTTAACCGAATATAGAACGTTAAACTATTGATTTTTTAATTAGATATTACTAAAATTCGAATATCCGATCTATTCTTTATTAGATATAGATCTTTGGTTTATTTTTAACATTCGATTTTGCTAGTCAACTAAAGTAATGCTGATTGGACTATCTTTCTTATAGATCATTATGACATTAACAAGAGGATAAATATTATATTGTTCTTTATTCTATATTTTCTTAGTGGTGGCATGATGGAATGAAAATTACATAGTATAATAGACATTCAACAAATATTTATATATCAATAACAGTAGTATAATATACATTAATTAATAAGACAGTAAATAAATTGTGTTTCCACATAGTAGAATCTACTATGTGGCTATTTGGTTACTCAATTATTTTTGAAGAAGAATTTGAAATAATAAAATGAAGATAATACTTATCACCGTAGCGGTGAAAAATATTGGAATAATTATTTTTCGAAGTTAGAGACAACGATGAACTGACAAAGAGAGGGAGGGAGAGAGATAAAAAAATCACGATGATAGTTTAGGGCATAAGCGAGTTGGTTATTAGATATCCTAATAATTCGTAAGAAGTGAAGATACTGAAAAAATATTTTGGATTAATTGAAAACATAATATAAATTTATATCATAATATTAATTACATAATTAGTATAATAATGTCTAAACTTTCTTCTGAACTTTAATTATATACATATTCAAATATATATATATATATATATATATATATATATATATATGTATTGTCACTTTTTTTATTTAGATGTATCACATGTCATATAATTAATTATTAAATTACAAATATTATAAATCTAATTTACTCTATTAATTTAATAAGGAGAAGTATCTAAGTAGTAAGTAGACAGGTCCTTACCATTTTTTAAAAGCGTTAATAAGTTTGAGGTTGAATTGTGGGCAATTTTTATTTCAGCCCCTGCCGGGCACAACTTAACCTGTTTCAGTTCCTGCATTTATCACAAAACCTGCCCCACATCGTTTAATGTGTCTTTTCGTTTTGACTATTGTATCAGTATTTTTTGGAAAAAATTTTAACATAAAAATTATATTTTTTGATGAGTTTTACAATTTTCATGTTCAATATTTTTTCAAAAAATACTTCTAAATAGGTGTTTTGAGATTTTGAAATTATAACGGGTTATCGGGTCGGATCCATAATCCGTTAACACTTCAGAGTATCAAAATATCTACTTAGAAATATTTTTTGAAAAAATATTGTACATAAAAATTGTAAATCTCATCAAAATTTATAATTTTTATGTTGAAAGTTTATCCAAAAAATATTAATACGGTGGTCGAAATGAACGAGCACAAAAAATGAAAGAGGGGCTGATTTGTAATGCAACAAAATACAGGGACCAGTGGAATATAAGTTTCAAAAGCAAGGGCTGGGGAGACATTATCCCTTGTTAAACTAGCAAAAACAAAGTTGGGATAATTGCAGATCAGCCCCCCCTATTTCGGGGGTGCGCGGATCAGCCCCCCGAAACGCATTTTCGGGGGGGCTGATCTGCAAAAAAAAATAACAAATCTGCCCCCGAAAATGCATTTTCGGGGGCTGATTTGCCCAATTAAGGAAAACGGGGGGCTGATCTGCAAGAACCCCCAAAGTTCCTTTGTGGGTCAAATCGGAATTGAGTAATGTACGAATATTCAATTATAGTAGTATTATTTCTAAAGAAAAAATGAGCAAATGTTATTTTTCAAGTTACTTTCGAAAAGAATAGAAGTTTTAATCTTTTGAAATGATGGCATTTGTTAATATTTTTTAAAATATTGCTATTCAATATATATATATATATATATATATATATATATATATATATATATATATATATATATATATATATATATATATATATATATATAGGTTGATGTGTAGGAGATGACTAGTCTTTCATCTATAGATTCAGCAATATGGTGTATATCTCATGAAGCACACGTCGAAATCATACTTTTATATTATGATTATTAATTTGAATGATATCAATTATATATATTAGTAATATACTATTTATGTCATTTTTTTGTCAATTTATAACTATCAGCTACATTAAAACGTTTTATTTACCAAATACTTTTATAAGAATCAATTAGATTATACAATCAGTCAGATATTAGAAGGACCAGCTAGATAAATATACCAGCTACCATGGTTTGACGTCTCGGTCGGCACACTTTTTGCCGATCGAGACGTCTCGGTGCCTCCAAGTGGCGGCACCGGAATGGCCAAAACAGCTAATTTTCGGCCTTTCGGCCGTCTCGGCTCGTGCCGACCGTGCCAGCCGTTTCGGTCGGCACAGTTGGCACACTTTATTATTTTTTTTAAATGAGTATCATCATATTTATTCGTGGGATAGGTGGTTATATTATGTCCAAACAACGCACGTGATAGATTTATATGTTTTAGATTTTGTTGATCCATTTTATCAACCACACCAACACTCAATATGGTAATAAGTTATGATATGTGCTTTGAATTTTATCAAATAAATAAAACTTCTTCTTATTATTTAATTTTTATTACTATTTATATAATAAATCTTATAAAAATTTTTTATGTAATTGTACGATTCAGCACAGTACGGTCGGCACGTCTCGAGATCTGAGTTTATCGAAACTCGAAACGGCACGGCACGATAAACCTTGCCAGCTACATAAACTAGATTTATTTATAAGCTATCAGCTGCTGCCAAACACATCCTATATAATTTTAGTTGAGTTTTCAGCTAAAATTGCTAAATGGTTGTTCGACAGTATGTCAATACTTTACGCGTGATTGGGACGCGCATTATTCCGGAGTTTTACTTACTAACTGTGTTTTCGATCTAATACTATGGTTAGAAAATAATATTTTCAGTAATCAAAGATGGTGTATCGAAAAAAAAAAATCATGTCATCTTAAAAAAAAAGGATAATTCCATATCAGACCCCTATTTTCAAAGTCGTTCCAGATCAGCCCCTGAAAATGCATTTTCAGGGGCTAATCCGACAAAATTAAAAAAACGGGGGCTGATATGGAATTATCCCTAAAAAATTGTGCATATTGTATGACTAAAAGTGCGTATTTTGTTTTCAGGGGCTGATCCGACAAAATCAAAAAAATAGGGGCTGATATGAAATTATCCCTAAAAAAAAGTGCATATTGTATGACTAAAAGTGCGTATTTTAAGGTCTACCTGAAACGCATTTTGAGGCAAGGGATAACTCCATCTTTTTTTGCCATGAAGTAGCCGAATCTATGAGAAAAGTCATAAAGGGTTCAACAAATCTGAAACTGATTATACAAAGCTCGATCATGCAAAATAGTTAAAAATCGGTTGGAGCACATGCGTAGGTTACCTTAATAAGTAGTGCTACTATAAACAGTTCCGAATCGACAAGTTCCAAGTAATAGAAAAGTGAAGAAGAAGGGGCAATTGCTATATTAGTCCTAAAATTATTTTCTTTATACAAATCAATTTCTATATTATAAGTTATTATTTATAATTATAAATAAATTTCTTTTTGGGGGTTCTTGTGGATCGGCCCCTCTAAGTTTGAGGGCTCGCAAATCAGCTCCTGAAAACGTATTTTTGGGACTGATTTGCTTTTTTTTCTTTTTTTTTTTTACAAATATGTCCCCTGAAAATACGTTTCCAGGGCTGATTTGCGAGTCCCCAAAACTAGGAGGGTTGATACGCAATTTTTCGTTTCTTTTTTAATATTTATTTTTTAAAATTATGTTGATAGAATCCGTAATACGAGCACATACCTCCATAGAGACCACAAACTCATTGAAATATTCACGTCCAATCTTGACCGATATTTTAAAATTTAAGTATAGATATTTTATGAACGAAAACTTTTGCCACGGGTGCAGAAAATTTTTTTTCAAAAAATTATGCAGATCCAGATGGTGACTCAAATCTGGATGGTGACATTTTCTGAGACGCTAACTGCACTCGGCAATATTTTATTGAAGTTGCTTTAACTATTGTATAATTATTTTTTAGAAATTTTTTATAAAATTATAAATTTTAATAAAAGTTATAATTTTAACGTTCAATATTTTTCAAAAAATATTTTTAAATAAATATTTTAAGACTTTAAAATTTTAGTAGTTTTTAAGCTAAATTTTAGAATCTTAAAATACCTTTTCAGAATTATTATTTAACAATTATATATATATGATCTAAATTTATATTTTTTTTTGAAAATCTTTTTAAATAAATATTTAATATTATAAAAAATAATAAGCAAAAAAGATGCTGACTTATAAAAATTTTCGATTAATTCCAAATCAGCCCCTCTTCAGGCCAGCACAGCTGAGGTCGCAGTTGTTGCTACTATAAACAGTTCCGAATAGACAAGTTCCAAGTGATAGAGAAGTGAAGAAGAAGCCACCAGACCTGAGGTCGCAGTCTTCTCTCTCTGTCTTAGGTCACCATCCTCGATGATGGACATGGTAGATATCGACGGCGAGGATTTCATCTTCTCTGTCGATACTGCACCATCGCTTCCAGAATTCTCCTCGCCCTCTTCTCCGTCGTCGTACTCCTCCTCGTCGCCGTCGTTATCTTCGTCGTTTCACCTTGACCTCCCCACCTCCGGCGTCGGAGATGTCCGGCGGGTCCTGTTGAAGTCAGCGGTGGCGGTGGAGACATCGCCACCGCAGCCGGAGAAGATGGTCGATGGATCGGAACTCTTCTGTGATTTCGATCTCCACGGTACCGGTAATCCCTTTACCGATGACTATGGAAACAACACTAACGTTGCGGTGTACAACAAAGACATCGCCGGCGGCGGGAAGGAGAGGTCGTCGAACTCGTCGGAAAATCTTGGTACGGTATTTCTGGAGTGGCTTAAGAACAACAAGGACGCGATATCACCTGAAGATCTCAGAAGCATTAAGCTTAAGAGATCCACGATCGAGTGCGCCGCGCGCCACCTCGGTGGCGGAAAGGAAGGCATGAAGAGGCTTTTGAAACTCATTCTTGACTGGGTTCAGAACCACCATTTACAAAAGAGAAAACGCCAGCATCAAGAACTGCTTGAATCTCGGTTCCCTCTCCAGCAATCTCATATCCCATATGCAGTTGCTGTGGGTTCCCCAGCGACAGCTTACTGCAATGGCGTTAAAAATGGGGTTTCCACGCCATTTTCTCCACCGTTTGAGTTGCATAATATTGATAACCAAGGCTCCTCATGGCCGCAAACCTCTGCTGAACGTTCAGCACAGCTTGGATCATCATATACTGAACAATCATCTGTTGGAAATTCGTCAATTCTGCCGCAACGAAATGGAATTTTGCCGGGCAGCTGTGGGGCACAGCCGCAACGAAATGGAATTTTGCCAGGCAGCTGTGGGGCACAGCCGCCATACCAGCAGGCGAAGGAAGCGCGTAAGAAGAGGATGGCGAGGCACAGGCGCTCGTCTGTCAATGCTAATTGCATTTAGGAACTGTATGTTTCATTGAGCTTATATGATGCAGTAACTCTAGCTATCATTCTACTATGGCAACTTCTGCAGTATCATAATTTGTCCAATTGACTCCACATCCTGTAAGATGACTTCATTTTGGGGAATTATTGTGGGTTATCCTGCAAGGATTAAGTGTTTATGACCTATTAATTGTGTTGATTTTGATTACATAGTATGTTGAGATGGTTCTCTCCGTGATTGAAAAATTGCATGTCTATTTAAATTGGAAAAAAAAAATTCTCTGCATAGTAAACCGTCTTTACTGAATGTTGAAAGCTAAGCTACAATAATTATAATCCATATGATCTTCTAATCATCTTTGTTTGAAAATGTGCAACTGTTTGAAGCTATGTAATGTAACAACTATAGTTACATTGTAGCATGGGGTACAATCTTAGCTTCTTGTGGATTTAGCTAATTCAGTTGAAAAGGTAACACGTCCCAAGCTCTTTTTTTTTTTCCTTCCCTGTTGCGAGATATTTTAACACTGGTATAAAAGCGTGATATTGTCGGTTTTGTTTCCACAGTTCTTGGCAGTATGAAAAGTGAATATTTTAGCTGGTCATTATCTTTCTTATATTTTGCCGCTTTTATACTCATTCGGAAGACTTGTCGTTGCAACTGCATCAGCAGCTGAATATCGTTGCGCATTATCCTTATCGTGTGAATCCTGTTTGTTATTTATTCTAGTGTATAATCGTTCTCTAAAATGCTGATCTGACAAGTTCGTTTTCCGCTGCTTCTTATGCAACATAAGGACACTTGTTGCGATACTGTGATTCTCACAACCGCAATGCTTTTCTCTCATTTGTACGTTCGTTCATATTTTGCATTATTATATGAGATGCTTCCGTATGCACATGTCTGATGTGTGTATTTTATGTGGCCAAGAAAATGGGGTCCGATTTTTCTGCCATGTGATGTACTACTACTGCTTGCAAGTGTTGCACAAAAGTAAATGGTTACGTTTTTCAGTAAATAGGGTCAGAATATGTTTAATATATGTGCCTTAAACAAGTAGTTGATGTGTTAAACAAGTACTCTGGCTTTGTTTTGTTGTCCATTCCGACATGGATTCATATTAGTATTATTTTGATCTGGTATTAATGTTATTATGTTTTCCTGTGTCTCTCTTTTTCCTCTTTCCTAAAAGCTACGTTTCGAAGCAGGTTTTTAATTCTGTCTTTTGCTAGCTGTATACTATGCCACCGTTATTAGGATATATGTTCTTGTTAGTCATTTAAGGACGGTCGTTCCGGTAACATAACTTGGGCATTCAAGGGGTGTGAGGACGAGATTTTTCTCTGTTGATTGAAGAGAAGGATCCCATACATCTGAAACAGGACCAGAGTGATTAGATTCTTACGTTTTCTTCCTTTCCACTTATGAGAATTCTACGACATTATCAACATTTGTTGCTTCTTGTTTTCGTGCTTTCAGAAATAAGATCATGATTCCCGCTGCATAGGCTTTCAGCAACCTGAAGGCAAGGAATTCATTTTCCGTTAGATCTCTAATCCTTTAATCTTGCAATAAAGTTAATTGCCATTTATTAATGGTTTGTTTATCCTCCCATGGCATATGTTCTTCACTTCAGAATGAAATGCAGGCTCTTTTATTGGTTTATTGCTTGAGATTGCATGAGCTCGATTTAGAGGAAACCACATCGATGGTTGCCAGTAGCGATGCTAAAAAGGCCCGCGGCCCGTACCGCAGCCCAGCCCGCTCGCGTGAGGCGGGGCTGGCCGGCCCGCGGGCAATACTATATAAATTTTTTTTTTTTTTTAAAAATTTCGGCCGGCTCGGCTCGGCTTGGCGGGTTGCCGGCCGAGCCAAGCCGGCGTAGCTAGGGGGGCGGGTCGAGCCGGCAATGAAGTCCTACTTGAGATTTTGCCGGAATTGTTTAAATTGGTGCGACCGTTATTTGTTGGTAGTGTGTTTGACATAAAGCGCAAAAAGAGGTTTGACGATGCGGCAGAGATGGACGTACAGGTTACGCTGGTTCGAATAGTCTCCTGACGCCATGTTTTTAGACATTAGCATTTATTTCAAGCGGGTTTTGCAGATCAGGCTTGTAAGATATACAGCTTCAAGAGTCTAGTAAACTAGACAACGTTAATACTCCATACTTGGAACATTACAAATGGATATTCTTGTGGCTGTTGGTCTAGACTTCACGATCAGTTCTGACTACATCACTATATGATCTGCTTCATTTTTTAACTGTTTCTAAAGCAAATCTTTTATAGTTTTGTTTATTATCTTGTAAACGACATTTACTTTACAAGCATTTTGCACCTTCCTTTAACCAAGTACAATGAACACCGCTATATCTTTTGAGCATTCTATGAGTCATCTGAGATATATCGCTTGATCAGGCTTCACTTAGGGGCTGGAAAGTGGAAAAGCGAGAGAAAACCGGCAAAGTGAAAAGTGCCGGAAAAGTAGGATCTGATTTTTTTTTTTTTTTTTTTGAATTATGAAGTGAGGTAAAAGTAAAATACTGTAAGACTTTTCTTATTTACTTAGGATCTAGAAGTAAAGTGGAAGTGTGTTGAAGATATTTTTATTGTTTACTTTGAATTGTAAATGGAAATGGAAATGTAATAATATTATTTTTGTAATATTTATTAATATCTTTTGGTGAATAGCAAATAATTTGTAATATTTGTACTCAAGTTGTGTGCATAATGGATGAATAAATAAAAAGTAATCACATAAAGGCATCCAGCATAACACATACCCAAGCAATTTATAAAACTACTAGCAGAGGAAATAAGAGGGATAAATTTATATATCATAAATAGCATATTATATTTGATAGAAAACATGACTATATAATACACAAAATACATGTTGTGAACAAAAAATGACTATATAATACACTTCGGGCCAGTTGATGACTGTATTATGCATGACTGTCAAATAGCTTACACAAGCTTTTTTATCCGCGTGTTGCCGCGGTCACGTTGTTCTCTCACACTGTTAAATATAAGTCATTATATATAAAATGATATTAATATTCGTTACATTGCAATTTTTATAGGAAAAAAAATACTCACTCCAAACAAACTACCCAACAAACCTCACAAACCAATTTCCACCACACACGCGCCTCGTGATCCGCATAATTCCTTCGTGATCCATAAGAAAAATAAAAATTACAGATATATCCATCGTGATATGTGGTCTTGATTTAGCCACGTCAGCATGTATGATTTTTTGTGTGGTTTCTTGGGGGTGCATAGCAAAGCTCATTTTTATATTCATATAATAAGTTCAAATGTTTTTTAAATTTTTTTTTTTTTACCATTCCGAATTATTAACGATTCAAAAAACGGAAGAAATTGACATTAGGTATAAACTAGAACGTATAATACATATATTTAGAAAAAAAAATTTAACGATAAAATTTAACATTGTAGTGAGATACAATTTTTCATGTTGAAATTCTATTGTTGAAATTTTTTTACAAAGTCGAAAGTTTATTTAAAAAATATTTTTGAATATTCATTTAAAACGTATATCCAGGTATATTTATTAGAAAAACTTCTAAAATAAAAGTCATTGATTTTAATAAATTCTAAAATTTGAATATTAAAATTTTCTTAAGAAAATATTTATAAATGAATGTTCCTTTTTCGTAACAGATTCATTACAAAAAAAAAAAGTCATAATAGATTTAAAAATCGTATTACAATATGCGCAAACATATAATTCATATATGCAGAGATTACTTTTGGAAAACTTTCAATATAAAAATTGTAGATTCTAATAAGATCTAAAATTTTAATGTTGCTTTTTTTTTTTTTTTGAAAAATATTTCATAATGAATATTTTTTTATCCCAAATATTAAAGAATTTAAAGATATAAAAAAAAATTGTTATTTGAATTTTTTTTTTTTAACTTAAAATTTTATACATTTTAAATCGTATTTCGATAATCATAAACACAAAACATATATATCTAAAGATAAATTTAAAAAAAAACTTTCAAAATTAAAATTATAGATTTTGATGGGATTAGCAACTTAATGTTGAAAAGTTATTGAAAAAATACTTCTAATCGAGTGTTTTGGACTTTCCGAATACTTAATAGATTCAAAACAAAATAAAATTTTATTTTGGTATGAACAAAAAAAATAAAAAATATATTTACAAATATTTTTTAAAAAAATATTCAACATAAAAATCGTAGATTCTGAAGACCTCTATAGTTTTTATGTTGAAAACTTTTTTAAAAAATATTTCTAAATAAATATTTTTAGTGGTCTAAAATCTTAACATATTTAAAAAAAAAATAAAATTTTAATGGATTTAAAACAAAATAAAATCGTATTTCAGTTAGCAAAAACGGATAAAATATATATTTAGAGATAATTTTGAAAAAAACTTTCAACATAAAAATCATAGAATATGATAAGATTTAAAACTTTCATATTAAAATTTTATTAAAAAAATAGTTCGAAATGAGAGTTTCAGACTTTCTGAATACCTAACAGATTCAAAACAAAATAATATCGTATTTCGGTATGATTAGATGTATAAAATATATATCTAGATATATTTTTGAAAAAACTTTCAACATATAAATCATAGATTTTAATGAGATGTATAAATTTTATATTGAAATTTTTTTGAGAAGATATTTCTAAATAAGTGTTTTGGAAGTCCAAAATCTTAACGAATTTAAAAGTTATTAAAAAAAAAGGTACAGCATGTACAGTAGAGGCGGTGCAATTGAGCCAATTTTGCGGTTAAATCCAAACTTTTTCTTAAAATTGCATTTTAATCCGTCAAACTTCGGACTTCTGAAACATCTATTTAGAAACATCTTTTCGGAAAACTTAAAACACATAAGTTGTAGCCCTCATCGAGATCTACGACTTTTATGTTGAAAGTTTTTTGATAAGACACTTATAAATGGGTGTTTTGGCCGGTGCAAAATCAAAATTTTTAGAAATTATGGATTTTTTTTACAAAAATGGTGGGCACTGTAGATTCTACAGTAAAATCTGGGGTTCGTTTTAGTATATATATAATATATATGTATAATATAATATAATGACTACTTAGAACAAAATAAGAACATGCAAACGACCAAAAGATGGGACAATAAAAACATGAAGTTTATACCTCATATCCCTCAAAAGCTTATACCACCTACCCACTTGATTGGCAGCCAAAGTCAAGCATCAAAGACGGCCGGATTGAAATGTCCATAACAAATGTTACCAACCAATGGCGTCTCATATCTGCATCCTTTGTCAAGAAGCTACAAGCTATAGTTTGCTTTTCTAAGAAATAATCATATAGTTCTTTAGTTGGGATGGATTAAAGTCAATTTTGAAATGAAGTTGGGCATTTCATGGGTCATTTTTATTTACAACCTTTGGCTTTAATTGGTAAATAGCCTCTGCAACATATTAACACCTGCATCAAGCCGTTATACAGCTTCAGTTTGTCTATCAAAACAGGACTTATATGCCTTCTTATTTCCAGTTGATAATGATTGGGGGGTTTGGTTCATTTGTATTGTTAGGATCGGCGATGATGCAGAAGGGGCCTCTAAGAAGGATATTTTATTGTCTCTTATATCCAACCCCTTTTCTTCAGCTAGAGTTGAACCTAAGTCATTGCCAAAGAAATTGTCTTGATAAAGAATATGTGAAGGAATAATTGAACTCACCATTCACCTTTGCAGCTGTAACGAAAAACTGGTGTTTTAAAGGACTTATGAACCTTCAAACCATTTCAGCAGTATAAAATATAAGAGCATTAACTCGCTTGGGACTCCAACTGGAGATAATGTGGAAGAGAACTCCGATGGCTTTTACATGCCTATTTATAGAAGGCCCAACCTAGAAACAGAATCTGTTGGACAACTAACTCCTAACTACTTTTACAAACTAGACATGCTAGAAATTAAGAGCTCTGCCACTCCACTTGCACTGAGAATTGCCATTGTAGTTGGGTTTATTTACATTGCTGCTGTGAGATGCATCCGTTGCCACGTGTGTCCCACTATTGGTTGCTCCTAGGGTATGCCTCTTCTTCTTTTTTTTTTAAAAAAGTATTTTCTTTTGTTTTCTTCAGTCTTCAATCTGTTTGTTTCTACCATTGTTCTTCTATGAGATTTGAGGTGTTACAATACCCCGCCGATGAAAGCTAGTTTGACCCTAAGCGTCAAATGTTAGAAAATATTGCTAGAGGTAGTATACCACACCCAGGTGGCATCGGCTTCGTCAGAGTGCGTCCAGTGGGTAAGCACATGAGTGGCTGCAATTTTTGCGAGGAGTCGCTGTCGAATCCATAAAGGTATCCGCTCCCACTTCTCTTGGACATCTCCAAAATGGTAGGTCTACTGTGACTGGGTGTGCGCCATGACATTTTTTTTTTCAATTGAGAGACATGAAAGATGGGGTGAAACTTGGAGCCAAGGGAAGCTCCGGTTTGTAAGCTACCTGACCTATCTTTTGGACGATATGGTATGGCCTAAAGTAATGAGCTCACAACTTATGAGCAGTCGTAGAGGCAACGAATAACTGCTTGTAAGGTTGTAACCGAAGGTAGACCCACTCATCCACTTTAAATGATATATCAACATGATGTTTGCCTGCATTAACATTTATACATTGCTGAGCTTTCAGAGATGGGCTCTTAATTGTTGTACTAGCTTGTAAGGAGCGGTTGACAGCCTCTACCAGAGAATCACCATGAATGCATAGGATATAGAGTGGTGGTGGTTGGCAATAGAGACTCTTGTAAGGGTATTTGCCAGTAGAGGTATGAAAGTTGGTGTTATATAGCCAGTCCATCTATTGATGAGGTTGTTCACTGCATATACACCTAACTCGAAAAAGTCAAATTTTCGGGTTCGGGTCGGGTCGGGTCTGTATTTGAATAGTTCCAAGTCAGATAGTTCGGGTCGGGTTTGAAGAAGCAAGCTTGGGTCGGGTCATTATAGAACCGAATTAACAGGCCGCCGAGTCGCCTACGCCAAGGGCCCAAGCCTTCTCTGGCCCTATTCACCTCATATATGTGGCTCATCCGAAGTAATCCCGTAATAACCCTAAAAATCACTCGTCTCCATATCTGATTCTCGACGCGACGCCGACCCTGGGTGGTTGATCCTCCCTGACCTCTAGGCTCCAGCCACTGCTCTCCTGTTCTCCAGACTCCAACTAGGTAGGTACTCATCTTCTGGCATCTCGCGGCCTTGCCGACCCCGAGCCCTAACCGTAAAGATCCTTGTTGATTCTTTACTTTCTTTAGCTTAATTAATGTTTTCGGGAATTCTCATGTAAATCTCAAAAGTAATTAATTGCAAGAACATTTCCTTTCTGAATGCTTGTTCCCGCATTGTGGTTGTAGACACTACTCCGATCTTTTCTACATTATGAAGTTCACTTGATATATTAGATCCAATCATCAAATAACAGCTTTTAAACTGTAATTTTATATGCGAGGATGTTGCTTTATTCCCCAATATATCATACATGTTGTTCAGTTGGTTTGTCTAAGCATGTTGTTCGGTTGGTTTGTCTAAGCAATCTTACCGTTTGAAGGCTGGAAATTTAAAACTATTTTGATGCCTTCTGAGGAATGCATATAACCTGCTAAGATTATAAAAAACAATTCAAAGGCAAAGGATGCCAGTTCTTGATGTACCATGTTTAATGTTGTTCTTAACTATGTTATTACTTTTCTGCAACTGTTCTCCAAGCTGCGGTCTGCCTCCATTTCATCGCTTTTAAGGCTATTTAAGGTTCTTCTATATCGTATTCAGGTGAATCAGTATTGTGCTTTTGCCTTGGAGAATATAATCTTTTATTTTATGCATCTTGTAATTCTTTTATTTTCATGCAGAAATGGATAAAGGAAAAGCAATATGCGAGGAGGACCAATCAATTGCTCAGCAACCTCTTACGCTAGCCATGCAAGTTGATGAAGCTGAAGCTAGGGCTGAGCATTACCCGAACTTACCCGAAAAACCGACCCGAACCGACCCGAACAAAGCCAAAATTTCGGGTTCGGTTCGGGTCGGGTTCGGTTCGGGTCGGCTTTTTAACAATTCGGGTATATGTAATTCGGTTCGGGTTGGAGTATATAATTTCGGGTCGGGTTGGATTCTACCCGAAATTAATGGATGTGAAAAAAAAAAATTTAATTGGGCTTTAACAAAGAGCCCACTGCACTCTTTTTCATGTCTAGGGTTTTATTTTTTTTCTCTTCCACCGTCAACAGCAGCAGCCCCCTTCCCCCTCAATCTCTCTCTCTCACTCACAGCCAATCACCCCCTCCCTCTCGAGCTCCTTCTCTCTGTCTCTCTCCCTGCAGATCCGCGCCGCCTCCACCTCCGCCGGCATAGATCAACGCTACTCCGTCCCGCTCGTGCTCTTCGTCGCCGCCGGCGTAGATCCACGCTGCCCCATCCCGCCCGCACTATCTCCGCCCCCGCCAGCGTAGCTCCGTGTTGTCCCGCCCCATCGGCGGAAATTTACGCCGTCTCGCCCGCCCATGATCCCATCTCTTTCTCCTACCGTGCGGTCTGCTCGGATTTCTATTTTTTTAGAACTTCGGGTCAACCCGAATCCGGCCCGAACCGACCCGAATTTTTTCGGTTCGGGTCGGTTCGGGTTGAGTGCAAATTCGGGTCGGATCGGGTCTGTATTAATTCAGTTCGGGTCGGCTTTATTAGGTTCGGTTCGGGTCGGTTCGGTTGGGTTGACCCGAACGCTCAGCCCTAGCTGAAGCTCATCCGAATCCTATGCAATGCTCCCAACCACCAGCTTCAACTTCACAAGAGTACGCAGGTAGTTGTAAGCCTATTATTTCAAAAAGGAAGCCAATGAAGAAGATGGCCGTCATTTGGAAACACTTCACGGAATCAACCATTAATGGTGAAAATATGGAACATGTAAGTATTACGGTACTTCATATTCTGCAGACTCTAAACAATGTGGCACTAATAGTATGAGAATAGTGAAGTTAACTGGCCCAATCTAAAGCAATCGGAGCAAAGCCTAAAAACTGCATCTTCTGGTCTTATTGATTTGAAACCTTGGAAATAGGAAGATGCAGCTAGTAGAAAGACGTTAGCTGAAATGATAATTGCTTGTGAGTTGCCACTTAGAATTGTTGAACATGAGAAGTTCAAAAACTTTTGTCATGCCCTTCAAGCTAGATTTCATGTTCCGTCTCGATTTACGATTGCTCGTGATTGTTATGAGGCATTCGTAGATGAAAGAACAAATCTGAAATATTGGATGAAATCCAATTGTCGTAGCATTTGCATTACTACTGATGAATGGACTTCTATCCAGAACCTAAGTTATATGGTTATCACTGGTCATTTCATTGACGATGAATGGAATTTGCATAAAAAGATTTTAAATTTTGCCCGTTTACTAGTCATAAGGGCAAGGCAGCTGCAATAGCTATCGAACAATGCTTGCGTGAGTGGGATATTGAGAAAGTTACATCTTTAACTGTCGATAATGCAAGTTCCAACGATGTTTGCGTTAAGACGTTAAAGGATAATCTTACGGAACATGCTTTTATTCTTAAAGGAGAGTATGTGCATGTTAGATGTGTTGCTCATATTTTGAACTTAATTATGAAAGACAGTTTGAAGTTAGTAGGTGAATCCATTGATCGCATAAGAGAAGCAGTCAAGTATGTTAGACAATCGCCGTCCAGATTTCATGACTTTAAGATGTGCGTCGAGCACGAAAAAATAGACTGCAAAGCACTTCTTTGTCTTGATGTTGCTACTTGATAGAATTCCGAATTCAAGATGCTCCATGCTGCTCAAATGTATGAAAGAGCTTTTGATAGATTTGCAATAGTTGATAACAATTTTATTTTCACTATGATTAGAGGCCCAGGGAAGTCTAATAAACGTGATTGGGCCAACGTGAGAATTTTAGTTGATTTGCTCAAAACTTTTGAGGAGTTGACTAGAAGTGTCTCCACATCTACACTACAAGCAACACCTACGTACATAGTATTAGTGATGTATGCTTTAGTTTGCAATAATGGTCTTATGATGGTAATGCTAAAGATAATTTTGCGAAATGAGCATCAGCATGAAAGGCAAATGGGATAAGTATTGGGGAGACCCAGAAAAACTCAATGTGATGATATTTTTGGGTGTTATTTTTTATCCCCGTCATAAATTAAGGTATCTGAATATTACCATGAAGGACATGTACAGTCCTGACAAAGCTGAAAAAATAATTCAGAAGTTAAGAGGGTGCCTTAATTCTGTGTTTGAAGAATACTTGTCCCTATATAATGTCTCTCCTATTCATGATGGTAATGGAGGTAGTGGTGATCAGAGGGGAAAGAGCTTAAATGCTGGTGGTGAAGAAGTTCATAATATTAGAGGATTGAAGAAGTCCCATTTGAGATTTATGAGGTTCATTAATGAAGATGATGAAGTGAACCACACCAAATTAGAAAAGTATTTGAAGGAGGGGCTTGAAAATGTGAACAAAGATCTGGATATCTTATTATGGTGGAAGAAAAATAGCACCAGATTTTCTGTTATTTCGCTTATAGCACGCGATATCTTAGCTATTCCAAATAGTACCGTAGCATCGGAATCGACATTCATAGAGTTCTTGATCCCTTCAGAAGCTCCTTAACTCCTATGGTTGTAGAAGGTCTTATTTGTGCACAAAACTGGTTTAAAGTGATCGATATTTCGGTGTTGCTCCAAGAAGAAGCAGACATGATAGATAATGGTAATATATGATCATTCATTTATTCTTTTTAAACGTGCTTGTTTCTCATTAGTCTTTTTGAAGTGAATATTTGTTAATCTTGTAGATAATGAAACTGTTAAAAGCGTTCCAAAAGTTATTGAAGTTTCCGTTTGTTTTGAAGAAGATAAGTAATGTTGTTTGGATTTTTAAGACTCCGATGGTGAGTTGATGTTTCTTTCTTAAATATATAAAACATGTGATTTTGATATACTATTTTTCTTTACTGTGAATCTGTTGATGGCTTTGCTACTATTAGATATGCAGTCTGCTGCTGCTGCCTTCTTTTTGTCTTGCTGGTCTGCTGCTGCTGTCTTCTTCCTGCTGCTACTTTTGTTGTTCTGCTGCTTTGTTTGCTGCAGCGTTGCTGGATTGTTGTTCTTAGTTCTTATTTCTTATGCAGTTTGTTAATTTAATGTTGTTCTTATGTTCTTATGTAGTTTTGACTGTTCTATGATGGTTAATGGATGTTTTAATGCTTCTGTATTGTTTTATGGTTTGATATTATAAATGCTAAATGATTCTGTGATCGTTAAATGTAGTGGTAGTGGATATGATATTTGTTAATGTTTAATGGTTCTGTATTTGTTAAATGTAGTGGATATGTTATTTGTTAAATGTTTAATGCCTTTGTAATGTTTAATAGTGTAAATTTGTAATTGTTAAATGGTTAATGGATGTTTTATGCTAAATGTTATATCTGTTTAGTTGAAAACTTGAAATACCAAATAGCTTGTACAAGCATTTTGCGCCCCGCACGTTGCTGCGGGCATTAAAAATTTATGTGTATTTCTATAGTTAAAAATAATATTACATTAAAAATGATATTATTATTCATAAATTTTTTGAAAAAATGATATTAAGTTGAAAATTTTTGATAAATTTTCTTTTAAAAAAATAAAAAGATAATTTGTGTATTTTTTTTGGTAAATAATATTTTTTTTACTGATATGCATTAGTATACTTTTTGAATTTTTTTTTTTTTTTTGATAAGTAAGCAAATTGATTAACCAAAACTAAAAAATACAAGAGAGTTTAAACCCATTATGTAACTACTACATGATGTTACCAGCACAAATAAAAGAGAATATGTAGGAAAAACTAAGGACCTAAAATATTCATTTGAAAGTAATGCAGGCTTCTTCAGTCCCCTTTTCATTTCAAGTAAGCTTCTGTCTTCTCAACACTCACGAGATTCCGATACTTTTCTTTTCCAAACTTCTGACATCTCAAGACAAGTCTTAAGTACTGATGCAGGCTTCAATCATTTTCAAATATCTTTGAGCTTTCATAAATGTCTCAACGCTGCATAAACATTAAAAAAGAAAAAACAGCAGTACCCTATTTCCAGGCAGAAAACATAAATTCACCATACAAGATATTCAAGACAACAAAAGAGATTATTGGATCAGATATCCAATTCCAGATAAATAGAAAAGTGTGAAAATTAATAGTAGTGAAAATTTTCAGTAAAAAGCGTAAAAATATAAGCTAAGACAGTTTGTCTAATAGAAAACTAAGTCCAAAGAAAAATCTTTCTGTCCGGATTTAGGAGCTATCTTGTCTTGTATAAAATACCAGGTAGAAAAAAACTGAACCCTGATGAATACTTTTTGAATTTCTTATAAAAGATTTGAAAATAAAGAAAATGTCCATTAGATAAAAAATTATCATTAATCACACATGTTCAAATGTGATATATATAGTTGTACGACCTTATATTGAAATTAAATAACCATACCTATCAAACGGTATTAAATTTGAAAAAAAAAGAATAAAAACTTAAATGTGGCAAGTTCTTTACAATAATTAGAAATACAAGATTCAACTTACATCCATAATTATACTATTTAATTATAGTATTAAAAGTTTTTAAAAAAGTAATTTAATTTATATATTAATATATATTATATTTAAATATAAATATAAATATATTTATTATATATACATATATATATATATGTATGTATTAAAATTTTAAAAACAAATTTACTGTGCAGCGAACCTTAATTTTTTTTTAGCTATGAGATTTAGTATATAAATTTTTTTTAAAAAAGGTTTTTAATTTGTATATTAATATATTTATAGTTATATGTTAATACGATATATATAGTTGTATGGTTTTATGTTGAAATTAAAAAAATCAGACCTATCATCTATAATTAGAAGGACAAGATTTACCTACCATTCATAATTATACTATCTGATTTATAATATTAAATTTTTTTTTTTTAAAGTAAATTTAATATTTTCAAAAAGAAAATGAAAAATGTTACTGTTCAAGAAATTTTAAAATGAAAATGTTGTTAAGTTTATATATATATATATATATATAAACTTAAAAAAGAAAAAATGATGTTCATTAAACTTTTATAAGGAAAAAGTTCGTTAAATTATATATATATGTATGTATATTAACATTTAAAAAAGAAAAAGAAAAAAAAAAATAGAAGCTGTTCACTTACACAACACACACGAACAAACGCGAACACACACGAACAAACACGAACACATAAGAACACCTATAACACAGACAAATACACACGAACACGTAGCTACATACACGAACACATGCGAATACACACGAACATGTACGACAATACACGAACACATGCAAACACACATAAACAATCACGAACGCACGTGAAACACCTACTTAGAAGTGTCTTATCGAAAAACTTTTAACAATAAAATTGTAGCCCTCATCGAGATCTACGATTTTTATGTTGAATGTTTTTAAAAAAGGACTTCTAAATAGGTGTTTTGACTGGTGAAAATCAAATTTTTTTAAAAAATAGGTTTTTTTTTTTAAAATTTGCAGTTGCTATTAATTTAACAGTAACTATTTTTGACCGTTTTCGATTATTTTTGGGATCTAAATTTTGGTTGTTCAAAATCTTAATGGATTTAAAGCAAAAATAAAATTATAATGGATTTAAAATAAAATTAAATTTCGGTGAAAAAAACATAAAAATATATATTTAAAAATAATTTTTGAAAAAAAAAATTAATATAAAAATTATTATTATGGTTAACTTTAATGTTGAAATTTTTTTATCCAAACAGTAATTTTAAATGAGTGTTTTCGGAAATTCCAAAGTTTAAAATTTTCGAAACGAAATAATATCGTATTTCGGCATTCATAGATATATAAAACATACATCTACAAATATTTTTTGAAATAACTTTTAACATAAAAATCGTAGAGTTTGATAAGATTTACAATTTTTATGTTGGAAATTTTTAAAAGAAATATTTTTAAATTAGTATTTAGGATATCTGAAATTTTAACGGATTTAAAAATATTAAAAAAACGTCGTCCGTACAGTGCGGAGATGAAAATTGTCGCTTTTACGTTTAAGCCCAAAGATTAAAAAAAGTGTGTTTTAACCCGTTAAACTTCGGACCTTCGAAATACCTATTTAAAAGCGTCTTCTCGAAAAACTTTTAACATAAAAATTGTAGCTTTCATCGAGATCTACGACTTTCATGTTGAACGTTTTTTGAGAAGAGGCTTATAAATAGATATTTTAGCCGTAAAAAATCAAATTTTTAGAAAAGTACTGATTTTTTTGCAAAATTTATGGTTACTGTAGAATCTACGGTAAGTCTTTTGTCCACTTCCTCTTCGTTTTAGTATAATGTAATTATCGGGTCAACTCGACCTGACCCGACCCCGCCCCTATTTAATTTTGGGTCGGGTCAGGTCGGGTTTTTTATCTAGTCGGGTCGGGTCGGATATTAACAAGATCGGGTCGGGTTAGTTATTTATAGTTCGGGTCGGGTAACCCGATTCTTCAGTCCTAGTTATGAGTCCAAGTGTTCTGAGGTACTACAGCAGGGTCGTCTAGCAGTTGTTATATGATTTGTTGCAATTGTGGATATGTAGCCCAGTTGATAGTTATGTCTTGTAGAAGTTCAGTAGAGACCATAAAAATAGCATGTAGTGTTGTAGTCTCACAAGAAAACCTAGAAAGAGTATTAGCAGCAGAGTTGTCTTCCCCTTTTTCTAAACTATTTCATAGTCATAGTACAACAATTTAGTCAACCAAGTGCATTGACAAGTGTTGGTGACTTTATGTGAGAGGAGATGTCTAAAGCTTTGATGATCAGGCCTAATAATAAAGTATTTTCCCGTCAAGTAATGGCTCCATTTTCCTACTGCGTATAAAATAGTCCATAATTCTCTCTTATAGACAGACTTAGCTTGCTGCCTAGAAAATAATGCATTGCTGATATAAACAACTAGTGATTGTGTTGCATTAAAATTGCCCATATTCTTCTTCCTGAGGCATTAGTTTCTATGATAAAGGGCTTAGAAAAATTGGAAAGAGCTACAATTGGGGTAAGAGCATGTTATGCTTGAGCATTCCAAATGTTACATGTGCCTCATAATTCAAGTTGAAAGCCTATTGCTTCAGTAATTGAGTTAGTGGTTTAGCAATAGTGTTGTAGCCCTGAATAAATATTATATAGTATCCTGTAAGTCTCAGAAAGCCCCTTAATTGTTTGATATTTTTTGGAGTAGGCCACTGTTTCATAGTCTTGAGTTTGTCAGGATTAGTTGAAACCCATTTGTCATCAATAATGTGCCCTAAGTAAGCAATGAAAGGGTTGCCAAAAGTACAATCGGAAAGCTTGGTATATAAGCTGTGATTTCTAAGAACATCTAAAGTGAGCTTCAAATGTGAAAGATGGTCCTCGCTGAATTGATGCATACTAAGATAGCATTAAAGAAAACCAAAATAAATTTTCTGAGATAAGGCTTGAAAAATGTCAGTCATCAAAGTTAGGAATGTGGAAAGGGGCATTTTTTATAGATATTTTATAGATATCTTGAGGCTGTATTCCGATTTGATGGTAACTAAACCTCAAGTCCAACTTAGAAAACTATATAGATCCTCGTAGTACATCCAAAAGTTCCTCAATGACTAATATGAAAATTTTAATTTTTTTATAGTATATGTTGAATTCTCTATATCCAACGCAAAATCGCGAAGTTTGATCATTCTTTTTATCGAGGACTAATGGAGAAGAATAAGGACTGGTGCCTGGTCGAATGATTTTATTGCTCAGCATCCCCTTTGATTATTTCCTCCATGGAGTCCTTTTGCAGGTTAGAGTACTTGTAGGACCTAATGTTGATTGGTTCAATTCCTTCCTTGAGAATGATAACATGGTCCAGGGATCTGGCTAGTGGTAAGACTATAGGTATAGGAAACACATCAGCATAGTTTTCAAGCAGTTGATGTAGTTGTTTATATGCATGTAAGTCTCTGTCGGAACTCATATCTTCTATTGTTAGCAGCACTAGCCATCACTTGTAATGAGTACAGGTGAATAGTTGTTGTGTCTTTGGAGTATTTTAGAATTGCTTATAGTTGTTTATGGGTAATGGGATGAACAACACTAGCTACTAGTTGAGGTTGTAGGAAATGTCGAATGTCCGCTAGCTGAAACTTTATCCACATGTGCTTGAAGTCTCAAGCGACAAAAATCAGTTTAGATAGCCATTGAATACCCATGACTAGTTCAGCTTCTCCAATAGGCAGTAGCAGAACATCAATTTAAAATTATGATTGTTGTAGTGTGTAAAAGAGATTTCTACACATTGAAGAGGAGATAGAGGTGCTGCCATTCACTATAGCTACTTTTGTATGATTCTCAAAATGCTCTTCCTTGTCGAAGATAAATTGAGGTTCATCTTGGACCTCAATGACATACACCTGCTTCCTTTTTTCACATTTATGGCTTCTGTAATTTGATTCACCACACCACTAGCTTTTGTTTCTGTGTCAACTCTTTGCTGAAAATAAATGTATGGAGCATTTTGACTACTAACTTTTTTGGTACTTGTAATAGTATTGTTGACTGACTATTAGTGTATTTGCTAAGGCGCATTGTTGTTGTCTATTGTTATTGAAACTAGAATGGACATGCAATTTGTGCTGATAAGAGATTGAGGAGATATGGAAAACCTATTATAATTGTTAGATTGTCTAGCTGGGGGCAGCTTGAATTCTTCAATAGCATATGCATCCAAGTAATTTTATGAGTTGTAGCTTCTTATCTTCTGCTCCAGATCCGGGGATAGTCCCCTTAAAAAAAAAAACTCAGCTGAGGTGGTGAGATATTACCTTGTCCACCAGATCTTCAAAAGTATCACGGTAGTCGTCTAGGAAAACATTATGTTAGAAAGATTTGAGGTCAGCTAGAGGGATCTTCATAAGCTGAATTATTAAATCTCAACTCTATTTCTCTTGCAAATTCACCCAATAGAATTGCTTAGTTGCTCCTTCTATACTTAAGAAAAACATTATACTATTGCATGGCTTTCCCTTCTAAATGCATGGATGCTAACTTCACCTTGATGTCTTCTTGTGTGTCGTCCAAATTAAAGAAGTGCTCATCCTTCATAATCCATGATCTAACCTCCTTGCCATCAAATTTTTAGAATTCAATTCTGGCGGATCTTGTGGGTTTATGGCTACTGATGAGAGCTCGTTATTGTGGCTTTATATCTATGTTAGACTAGCTTGGGAGAAGGGCTTGGTCTAGATGTTTGCAGCACAAATTCTTTCAAATCATCTAGTAATATAAAATTGTTGTTTTCTTCTATCTGCTTGATGTTGTTTGTTTGCTGCTGCTTGATGGCTGATGCAATGAATTACTGGATCTCTTAGGACACAGAGGTCTTTAGTTCTTGTAATCTATCTTAGATAAGGATCTCCACCTTGTCTGCATCTGGTTGGTCTTTAACTGAGCCTGTTATTGCTGATTTTTCTGGATTTCCATCGAATTATTATGAATGATATGTGGCTGAATTGAATCTGAATAAGATATGTCGGAATGAGCTGTTGATGTCTTAAATCTATATCTGCTTCCTTGAGGGATCGCCGGAGATGTTGTTGATCGTCAAGGAAGATGCCCAAGGATGACTCAACGCACCAATGTAACGCTTCCACTGAAAGGCTTGATGAAATTTCTTCGAAAAAGAGAGCAAATAGAAAATCTAGGTTGGAATGGGTGAACGAAGGTGATCTTTCTTGAGAAGATGATGTATAGTGATTGGAGATGATGTGGGAGAGAACTTTGCCGTCTTTTATTGATTTCAAAATATTTATTTGGCTACGGTTGGGTTCCTACATCGCTATTAATAGAAGGCCTGATCTAGACACATAATATGTTGACAAACTAACTCCTTACTACTTTTATAAACTAGACATTAAGTTGCTAGAAATTATGAGCTCTGCCACTCCATTTGTATTGAGAATTGCCATTGAAGTTGGATTTATTTATATCTTTGCCGTGAGCTGGATGCGCCGCTTCGTGTATCGCACTACCGTTTTGCTTGTAGCATATGCTTCTCTGTCTTCTTCAGTATTTCTCATTTGTTTTGTTCAATCTTCAATCCATTTATTTGTACCATTCTTCTTTTATAACGTCTGAGATAGATTCGGTGAGAAGATTCATAAGAGGTTACTCTAATCGGCGCTCGCAGATGACTGTGAGTAAAACTTTTCAAGGAAAGTGGAGTGACTGCAATGGAGAGGCACTCCCCACTTCCCAGACAATAGGTGGGAAGTGGAAAAAATTGCTCCCTTTTATAATGTAGAATGTTAATTTTTTTTTTTGGATTAAGGAACAAAAAGAAAAGTGGAAAAGCAAGTTTTCCACTGGAAAACTAATCCTTCATTATTGTTGCCATGCCCTTATCAACTCCGATATATTATAAGAGATATCGCTCGATCAGGCTCCCATAAAAAATAGTGAGGAACTAACCCGCAACGTCATTGTCCTACCCATATCAACCCCGCCGTTTGTACGAAAAATGCACGGGCATATATCACTGAATTACTAAAAAACTTAACAATATGGAGCAACCAAGCTGAAAGCCGATGCATTTAAACACCGCTATAGAACACGAAAAATACCAAAAAAAAATTTTTTTTAACTATAAATCAATACTTTATAGGCCATGTTTATTCGACAACTGAATTATCAACAAAAGTCATGCCATCTTTCACGGCAAGTTGTGTTTCTGATTTGCAAATGTTCTCAAAATCATAGACTTGAAACAAGAGAACAACTAGCCCCAAAATAAGAACCAAAAAACACAAAAACAACCATTTACATGTGTCAAAGGATCATTGACTCAATGACATTCAGCAACGTCAGTCAAATGTATCATCGATCGTTCTTAAGCCTTTATGTGAAAAGAAAACGTTAATGTAAAGGTTTGAATTGTAACGTTCAAGATAAAATTTTTATAAAATTAAGGTATAAAAAACACATTTAGTGACACAGTTCCCTGGTTTGTGGCTCAGCTCCAACAAAAAAAAAAAAGTCACTTCCTCCAAAGTATGCGGAAAAGCACAGGCCATATCAGAAACTCTATCGAAACCATAAAAAAAATGTATGAGAATCCACACACTAGGGCTTTTAAAAAGGGTAGTTTAGGATCTCGACTTCTTCCTCGACTTGGAGGATACCTTCTTCTCAGTATTTGAAGTAATTTGCGATCCACCCTTCGAATTGGCGGTTGATATCCCTGGTTTCACACCTGAAGTGCCACCTATGGTGGTACCATTATCATCGTGCTTCTCTCTAACCACCGCACCTTGTGATCCCCTCACCTGGTTTCTCTTATCCTTTCTCTTCGGCCTGTACGTTGACCTCTCCCTCTTGGGCAGCCACCTCTCGGGGTCAGGGGGAGGGCCTGGATTTGCCGGATCAAAGCCCTTTGGGTATCTTGGCTTTCGTTTCCTCTTCTTCGCCTTGGCTTTCTTGACTTCTTCAGAGAGTTCCTGCTTCCCCACATGCGCGGCACCTTCTATGTGCTTTGCACCAGAGGTTTTCTCTAAGTTTTCCACATTGACTCCCTTCAATCCAGAGAGCGGCCTCAACCGCTTCTCATACGATTCAGCCTTTTCTATGTCACTCCGTGCTGCTGTTATTACCAGTCCTACCAATGCCTCCATGTTATTTTCATTTTTCACTAGCTGTTCATAAATTTTTGAGGCCTCTTCCTCCTGCCCATGGTTGAGCTTGAAGGAAGCAGCCTCCTGCATTACGATATTAAGCTTGTTATCCTCTGTCATGGCGTTCTTCCACCATTGTATTGCGGAGTCCAAGACAGCAGCGGCACCACCAACGTCACCATACTTTTCTTTCAGAGAGACTAATGTGGCTACAGTACCAGGTAAGTGTTGGATGTCAGCTATCTTGGACAAGGACTCAGCAGAAATCTGATGATGTCCAGCAGCAGCTGCAATCTGTGCCCGGGCGAGAAGAACAGGCATCGATTTCTCAGGATATCTATCTGCAAACTGGCCGAGTATCTCTTCCGCCTTCGGGACCTTCTTTTCTCGCACAAGCACGGCCGCTTGAAGCAGAAGAGGCGTCAAGCTATTAGGGAACATGTCTGGAAGTGCCGAAGCAAGTTCTTGAGCCTAAAAGGTGGAAGATTAAGGAATATGAATATACAATATTAACAGGATAAACAAGCAGGAATACAAAGAGATTTAACATTTCGGTTATAAGACTGCAGCAGGAAAAGTCAAGAATTGAAACCTGGTCAATTCGGTTTGCCTGAAGTAGAAGCAGCATTCTGTTCGAGTATATCGCTTCCTTCTGTCTTGGAAACAATTTAGAATCCAAACCTTTAGCAAGCTGGAAGTGTTTTGATTCACCAGTTTTCTCTATTAACCGATCAAGCTTCCTCAGGCCGTCAGAAATCTCCTTTGTACCCTTCAAAGCAATGAGATTATTTGTAGCTACAGCAAGTGATGAAGCATCAGCCACATTGCGATTTATAATATCGTTATAAGCTTCCATTGCTTCTTGAGTTTGTCCCTTTAGCTGAAAAAGAGCGAGTTCAAAGGGTGAGTAACAGCAACGATGCACAAATCAGCAGTAACTTAAATTCTGGGCCAAATAAATGGACACACCTGTTTCACATATGCCAATTGGACAGCTATAGGAGCAAGTTCAGCCTCTATCTCATCATCAGCATAGTCATCTTCCATTAGTGCTTCCTGACCAATTCTAATGGATATTTACGAATGTCAGCAATTCCTGACCAATTCTAATGGATATTTACGAATGTCAGCAATTCCTGACCAATTCTAATGGATATTTACGAATGTCAGCAATTCCTTTTCAGCATAAAGCAGACAGTACATCAACAAAGAACAAAAGAAAGAACCTAATTAAGATTTCCGTCGTTCCTATCAGCAACGGATGAAAGATATCCATCTTTGCAAAAAATACTTGGAAAAAAATAAACCAACAAGGCCGCCAAACCTAAAAATCAGAAAATTGGGTAATATTCAATGAAGAGGGAGGATGAGATGCATATGGGTACTGGGGTTAGATTGCCAGGTTGTATTTGGCGACTTATTGTCCCTGGAAATTGTTGAAATAAAACAGGGGACCAACACTAAACACTCTACTTTTATTTCCACAAGCATTAGATTTACTACCATATAACAGATTACAGATGTACTGACATAGCAATGTCTGAAAGCAATGACACAAGATGCTAAGTATATGGGCAACTTCAAAGATAAATGCAAATACCTTGCATAGTGTCAAGTAAAGGAGTCTGTAAAGCTTCTAATATCCATATAACTTTCATGTAAATCCATTGGACTAAAGGTACTGCATAAAAACTAAGCCATAAGCTTTATATGAATGGGATCCATAGCTAGATATTTAAATAGGCATCAATATATGATGATTATCACCACATAACTTAAAAATTAAGAAGCAAAAATCATTATAACAGTGTATTCTCGACATTTCAGATGGTTAATAATCAAGGAATAAGGGTGCTCGGTAGTGTCTTTATCAAGTTGTAGTTTGTACTTATGATATTAAACTTCAATGAATTAATATCATAGATGACCCTATTGTTTTCCACATGCGATTGAATTAGCAAATGGACATAAAGCATTCACAAAGTTATTGAGTAACATAGATGTCGGACACAGAATGTGGCCTTACGAGAAATTTTGTAGTTCCATGATTTCAAGGTAGGCACATGACATAAAGACTAGGAACCAATAGGAATGCCTCCTCTATAACACTCTGGCAACCTGTATCCTAAATCTTCATAATGTCAACTACATTGATGACATAGATGTAGTCAAAACATCGTCAACGCAGATCAAATAGCTGGAAAGGAAGAATATGTTGCTATAGAATGTTCCCCCAACAAAATGATTTTTAAAACATTTGTCTTTGTTGAAGTATATTAGACCCCCAAGATTTAATACACAAAGTGTACCCTACTTTGGACTTTTACTGTTATTTTAGTCAACTAGACTCCTTTCTTTAAAACATGTATAAATAAGGTTACTGAACACCAATGTTCTAGAGAAAGATATCCATTGTTTGTGATTTGGAATTTGTTAAAGAAAAAAAAAAGGTGAACTGTACTTGTATCCAACTTTCAGTTCCACCATTTGCAAAGGATAATGAAATGCAGCTATTAAAAAGTTTTGTAGAAAAATTCAAAATATGTATCATTATATTAACAAACATAGATGTAATATTTACAGGTCTTTACAATGGCACTCACCTAGGATCTAATAGGTGCAGCATTGTTAAAAGACGCCCGGGCGCTCACCTAGGCACTAAGGCCAAGCAAGACGTGGCACGGGCTCCTTAAGAAGGTCAAGGTGATGCAAATATTCACAAGGCGCCACCTCGGTACTCGCATGGGTGCCCGGATGAGCGCCCTAGTTCGTAATGAAAAAAGTTGGGGTGAGAAGAATTTGTCATTTTTACCCTTCTCTTCAAGTGTTGAAACAACTTAAGTGAAGGGTTAAAAAGTAAAACCAAAGGAGAAAAAGTGTTTATAAAGGTTTTTTTTTTCTTTTTGGTGAATTCAAGTTTTATGTTATTTTGTATTTATGTAATGAAACTATTTGACATACAGCTTGCTGGTTCAAACCCTTGAAGATTTTTAGGTATGGTTTTACATTAGTTTCATTATTTTTTTTTTCTTTTCATAGTTCTATATTCATGATAAACTTGCATTGGCGCTTCACGTCGCCTAAGCGAGCACCTTGGCGCCTTAGAGGGCCTTTCGCCTTTAACAACACTAAATGGTGGACGACAAAAATTAAGGAGTTAATTGAACTACTAAGGAGTGACAAACGCTATGCATAGGAACATCTATTTTTGGTTTTTACAACATCATAAATGAGAAAACAATGTCTATGCAGCTTCTTAAGAAAGACTATTTTAAAGTAACTAAAATTTTCAAAATGCATAGGTGTTTGTGAAAAGAGGACTTCCAATTAAACTAATAGCATGGGACATAATAAGGGGCCTCGCGTAATAATAGAAGGAGACTTGCTGATGATAGGCCCTCACCAACAATCCCACGGTCAGATAATCTTTTTTTGAAAATGAAATAGGAAAACTTATCACTTCTTAATTAACAAACAGTGTCAAATATCTGAACACCATAGAGTGCAGGCAGATATTTTCAAGAGTTGAAACCAATTCTTTGAGCATGATACAAAAATTTTAGGAACATAGCTGATCTTAATCAGCTTACAATTCTACTTCAAATGCTAAGGCATTATTAATTTACCTTCGAGCAGAAAGCAACAGTTGCTCCGCTTCATCATATTTCTTCCTTTCAATCAATGAGCAGGCAGTATTATAAGACATCTCAAAGCTGCTGGATGCTTTAAGTTTCAGTGTATCCATTGTTGCTTGAACTTCAGAAGCTCGTCCGGCTGAGATTAAAGCAGCAACAATATTCGTTTTTAAATCTGAAGAATCAATTTTGAATTTTTGAAGCTTCTCATATGTTGCAATGCAAGCATCCATCTTTCCCAACCGATAAAGAATCTGAGACTCCAACTGCAGCACGGTAGGGCCTTTTTCTTGACCCTCTAAGCAGTTTAGAGCTTCATCTAGCTTATTCTGCCTGTAAAGGCAATATGCCTGCAAAAAGCACGAGAATAACTCCAGCAAAGTTGACATGCGCTTTTACAAAATTAAAATTAAAATTAGAATGTAAAAGAAAACTCTATGATCACTTTCCAAGGCCGGCATATACGGGATGATTTCAAAGAGAGAAGCACAGTAGTTATAAACTACTACATGCACACAAACACACTTTTTAAAAACGAGACACAAAACATACTGACTAATGTTCCTCAAGGATATCATAGTTGAATTCTACAATCAACAATATATGAAGTTATGCTACCAGCTAGCAAGTAGGATAGCCTCTTGTCAACCTGATGTCTTGTGATAGCAATGCTGGAGATGTTGCTAGTCACTATAACATCTCAAGAAGATCTGGCCCATTGCTCCGTCTATTGACTAAGGTATGGATAAAAGCGAGCCGAATGCCAATGCTCAAGAAGTTGAAATAAAGAGCAACAAGCTTGAATAACTGCTCCATCTATGAAGCTTAAATGACTGCGCAAAGCGAAAGAACAGTGTTCTCGCATTCTGTCCTTGGAGACTTCTCCAAGAGATAAAATCCTTTTGCAAAAGATATCAATGTACCATTCGAAGTAACATGTAAATATAAAATACTAATATCCCAATATCCGCAATCCCACAAATATAGTCAAACGCTGCTAGCAAGTAAGTTCTTGCAACCATACCAGTTCTTGCGTAAAGATAACACATTGAAGCATTTGAATGAATTAGTATGCCAACATGACTATACAAATAGAAGGTTATTAACGCAATTAAATGTCATAGGATGTTCTTCCCAGATAAGAATCTTAACAGGCCTTTATTTTTTATTTTTTTTCTTCTATCATAAGGTGCTCTTCTCCTTGACATCAATGTCATAAATCATTCTGCTATAACCCTTAAAGCCGACATAGCAAATCCCACTACTATTCCTCCATTCAGTATGCATTATTGGAGATGGAAAAGTCACAATGAAAGAATAACTCAATAGAAGATTTCCTTCAAGCTGGATTCAGCTATAAACAAACCTTATCCATGAGGACTCAGTGATAAAGACTATTAAAAGAAAAGTTACCTAATATAATTAGTAAAAAACCATGGAATTTCCAAATTTATATGTGCATCCAAAAAGTTCAAAGAAATGTTAATGTAGTGCGATTAAAGACCTTTTAACCAGGCTTTAGCTTATTGTAACTCATGCAACAGACGATGACTTTGAAAGTTTGAATATGATTATCTTGTTCAGACTAATCCCAACCTTATGAAAGTAATTAGAAAGGCAAAATATATATAGTGATAAATAGATATTATTGCATTGAAGATCTTCGAGTTAGCATTCCACTGCACAATAAAACCTGAGATGATGGATTTTCCAAGAGAATTATAAAGGGTAAGATGAAGCAAATGGCATCAGTATAGCTCAAGTAAATATTAAGGCTTGTTAACTACAACGACATGGGATATATTTCCTTGTTATAGCTACTGTTAGCTCCCAAAAAACAATTTTCGCCCAGCCTTTACGGCTCCATTTCCTATAGATCCTTAATAGGGCGTGGATACAATATGAGAAATTTTAGTTCATTTTATAAATGAGAAGGTATTACAATACGTGAATTCTAGGATGGTCAACATGGCAAGGAAGCTCCGCAAAATCCGAAAATGTAACAACAGGCAGCATTGATTTGACATAAAGGATTTAGGAAAGATCATTTACTTAAAAGAGCATCATACTGTTTCTCTCAATGACGAATTAATATCCAAGATCTTTTATGTCCCTCAAAATATACCAAAAACAGCTATTGAAAAGAGAAACTACTAAAACAAAGAACAACCAGCCACTCCCCAATCAGATGAAAATAATGAAATATTAACAATATGCACTAGCAGGATTACTATCGGGATTTAAGAAAGATCATCTACTAAGAATGTGCATCATGTGTCATCCACTTTAAAACTTTTCTCTCAATAATGGACCAAATCTCCAAGATCTTGCAAAATACACTAAAAAAATAAATATCGATAAGAACTAAACAAAAAAACAACCATAGGAATTAAAACTATGTAGTATAAATTCCTGATATACCTTAAATAAACTTAGATCAACAGGAAGATTCTCCGAATCCCGGATCACAGTGAGAGCCTTGTCGATCAAATCGGACTTAATAAGCGCCACAATCATACATCGCAACGCGTCCTCGTCTCCGGGTGCAGCCGCAAGAACTGACTCCAAATTAACAAAGTGCGTTAATACTATCAAACTAGATTCAACATCCAATCAAAATGTACAGAGAGAAGAGAGAAGAGAGAAGAGAGAAAGCGAAGACCTTGGCTGGCGACCTTGACGGCCTGGTCGTAGTCGTAATTCTGAACGTGGTGGTGGAGAGAGGAGAAGAGATCTTCTAAAGGAATCCCCGCCGCGGCTACGGCAGCCGACGGCGGCGGCGCGGAGGCCTTAGGCTTTTGTTTGGGCGCCATGGAGGAAGTGGCTCAGAGCATGGATGGATATACAATGATAATAATAATAACGGTGCCAAGGTTGAGTCCAACATTGGCTATGGACAAAAATTAGGTCTGATACTTCTAATTTTACTAAATATGTCAGCATAATTCTACATTTTGAAAAGTGCCTCTAATATTTTCGACCTATGAAAAAACATCTCTGATAATTTATTGCCGTCAATTTTTCTATTCGTACTGATTTTGTTGACATGATAATTTTTATTGTGGTAGATAGTTTTTTAATTATTTATGGACAAATTTATCCTTTTTAACTCTAATATTCTAATTTTTTGGGGCATTGCGTATTAAATACATATCTATATATATGTATTTTTACAAAAACTTTCAATATCAACAAGCATTTGAAAGTTTAGAGTTATAACAGTACTTTTTAGCAAAGTTAAGATGACTAAACTATATTTTACCTTTATATAAATTAAAGTTTATTGAAAAAATAATATAAGTATGTCAATAAATCTTCAAAGCATTATAATGTTCCCCAAAGATGTGACAAAATTATACCCATACATGTGGATTTGTGATTACCCGCCCGCAACAAGCATATGCGGGAAAGACATCGTTAAAAATTGGATACGAGTATCACCCTAATATCGACAAACACTGGAAATATGGTCGTATATCCGCATGTCCACAAGTTTCCACAAAATTTGATCCACACACTGCAGCGGCTCAAATAATTCTAGGGAAAATTGCGTTTCAGCCCCCCCGTTTCTCATTTTTGACTTTTCAGCCCCCCGAAACGCGTTTCCCCGCCGACGTGGCGGCGCGCGCGTGCCACCACGTGGCGTTTCGGGGGGCTGAAACGCGCGACCCCAAACTTAGGGGGGCTGAAACGCAATTTTCCTATAATTCTAAGACTACTTAGCAATGATTCCACCCGCCCGCCTTTCTCCCTCTGAACTTGAAGCGACACATTGCTACCCCGCCTCTCTCCTCCTCTCTCAGCTACTGCTTTGCCTCTCTCTCTCTCTCTCTCTCTCCCTCCCCCCCCCCCCCCCCCCCTCAACCACCAACGATGCTTTTCACTCCTCTCTTTCTCCCTCTCAACCAGTAGCAGCGCTTCCCCCCTCCTCTCTCTCTTCATCTATTAATCGCACCGCCTTCATCTTCAGCAGGTATCTATTTCTACCCATTACACATCACTTATCCATCAACTAAAAAATATCTATGTGACAAATAAAAAATGATGCCCACCAGCAACAAGCATTTGTGGGCAAGACAACATAAAAAATTGGATACGAGTATTACCTTTCCGTCTCAACAAATACAGGGAAAATGGTCGCGTATCCCCAAGTCCACATGTACCCGCAAATTTTGATGCACTCATTGGAGCTGCTCAAATAATTCTAGGACTACTCAGCGGCACTTCCACCCTCCCCCGCCTTTCTCCCTCTAAACTTGAAGCGATACATTGTTGCCCCTCCTGTCTCCCTCTTTCTCTCTCAGCTGCAACTTCGCCACCCCCCCTCTCCTTTTCATTTGTTACACCTACGAACACCACGAACAAAAAATAATGCTACAGTATTTGGAGGTGTTCGCAAGTGTTCATGTGTGTTCGTAATGTTCGTAGGTCTTTGTGGTGTTCGCGTGATTTCAAAAAAAAATTTCAGAATAAAAAATTGGTGATATTTTTGTCATTTCACATGACAAGGGGCACAAAAACACCAAATCTAATTAGAAGGCACGAAATCACAAATTTTAATTAGCGGGGTATAAAAACACAAATGGTCCTTAACAATTAAACTATCTGGTACTACAGTTCTAATATTTTGGACTGAAGCTAGTGGCTCAAGGTGTGTTTTATTTATCAAGATGGAAAAAGCAATTTTGAAGCAGAAATTCCAAATTGTTAGTTCTAGTACGCTATAATTCAAAATAAAGTAATGTCAAGTTCAATTAAAACAAGGATAAGTTCAACTATCTTTGCATCTTAGTGTCGCTTTTGCATGCAGGCAGCATGAAGAATCAACAACACATTTTTCTGAAGTGTCTGCAGCTGCTGCAGTCTGGGGAAGGTATGACCCATATTTCAGTTTACGTTTGCAGTTCATTCATGATCTAAAGGATCTTTTGTTTAGCATCGCTACTGGATCGGTCGAGGGTTCACCACCATGAAGGGTCAGTCAAGGGCCATTTGGATTCATCGAACGCCTCCTATTATAGATTAGATTGAATGTATAGGCTGGTCTCTGTTAAGAGATATTGTTAGAGGGAGATTGTTGTTAAAGCAACATCTACAATCGGTTGAAACTCTTGTCCATAGCAAAGACAAGAAATTTCATCTTCAGGTTAAGGTCTGAATCCAGGTAATACATTAGAATGTTCCTAATGTTAATATATCAGCTTGTCTGGTCTGCCATGCGGCGGATGGAAGGATGTCGGTGATTGAAGTCAAGACCGAAGTCTCGGACCGCGGCTTTAGTCGAGGTCCCGATTAACCCGAAACAAAAGGAAGAACGATTGCTGCATAGAGGAATCGCTTAAGGGCAATCGGATGAGCGACACGTGGCGAGCTATCGGCGGTTGACCGGGCATTAACAATTCCCTCCAAATCTGATTTTATCTAGTTTTCATAAATGCCCAACAATATAAATTTTTTTCTTGGTATCCAACTCCGTTTTGAGTGGCAGTCCAGACCGATGCGACATAGTGCTAATTTAAGGTAATTCACCCTCTCCCAAGTGATTGTGTGGGGGCTCGAACTCGAGACCTTTACCATGTCTAGACGCACCCTTTACCACTAGACCACAACCATTTGGTGCCCAACAACATGATTGCCGGTGGAGAGGGGTCACTTTTTTCTTACTGTTCTTGAGAGTTTGTGAGAGCCTGTCCAAGACTTCCTAAGAGCTCGAACTCTAGACACTAAGATATCATTATACTTAGGTTCTTTCAATTTTTAGTGAAAATTCTCTCGCTGATTGCTACGACCCGTGGTTTTACGTTGGCTCGAACGGGAGGTTTCCACTTAAAAAAGTCCCTGTATCTGTATGATTGCTTGCACACTCTTCTTAGCCATTCAGTTTTCGAGCATTTAATATGTCGGTCGAGTACAAGCTCGATCACCATATAAGCTGATGTGCCGGCATATTAAAATAAAAGAAAATCAGGCATAAGGGGCATCATTAGAAGACATGCAGGGGATTTGAAGTTTGAATTTTCATCTCTGTTATCTCTTGTATCATCTGTTGAAGCTGTCTTAAGGGGCCTCTTGGTTAGTTTACAGTGCTGCAAGTTACTATGCTTGTTCTCTGTTACTGATAAAACTGACTCATTAGAGTTGTTTAGCTTACTCGAGTCAAGCTGTTGAGGCTGGGTTTTATACCATGTGATTGAGGCTGCTAAGCAAGCTGGAACAGTCTTAGGGCAACTTCAGTGGCGATTCACCTTACAAAATGTGGTCGTCGGTTACCTTCTTTTCAATCATTTTCATTTATTAATGTTAGTTATGTATTGTAATTTGGGTATTTTTGGTATTTTGCTAGCTATATGTATATATATATATATATATATATATATATATATATATATATATATATATATATATATATATATATATATATATATACACTGTATGTATCCGTTAATAGAAACAAGTTATTATTTTCCTTGTTAATCCAAAATTATCATGGTATCAGAGTGGAACCCTAGATTTGTGATCCGCGCCGCCGCCGCCGTCGGACTTGCCAGTTAAACTCGATCGCCGTTTGCCATCTTCTCAGCGTTCGCTTCAGGCGTCACCATCTTCTCTGGGTTCTTTGGTCTTTGTGTAATCTCTTGCAGCAGCTGTAGAGATCTTCTCTGGCGGCGTTACGATCATCTTCAAGTATCCAGTTGATCAAGCTTTACTTGAATTGTTTTCATTTTTCACTGTCTGCATCTAAGGTTTGGGAATTGGACCTTCTTCTCCAGCAAATACTTGGTTTCTTTATCTTTATTTTGAGTGAAGCGATTGACAAGACCAAAAAAAGTTGATTTGACTGCTCCATAGTTTATTTAACCCTGTCTTTCTGAAGTTGCTGGACTTTATTATATAAAATATATATATTTTTTATTTCTGAAGTTGCTGGACTTTATTATATAAAATATATATATTTTTTAATTACATCCAACACTATCACAAATGGCATTCCTTGGAATTTCCGATCCAATTTGGACAATTGACATCCAGCTAAATGGTACTAATTATACCATTTGGTGTACTTCCTTAATGTTTTATCTTCGTGGTGCTGGTTTGTGGGGTCATGCTACTGGCATAGACAATTGCCCATCTCCACTTATATCCACTGAGGGCTCTGATATATCAGACAAAGCACTTGCTACACGTGATCAAGAAATTCGTGCTTGGCGTATTGCTGATGATCGAGCTATGTCGATTATAGCTCAAACTGTGGCACCATCTATTCGTCTCCAATTACGTCGTTTTGATTCCGCTTCTCAGATGTGGTCTTATCTTACCAGTGTTTATACTCAGTCTAATACAGCAAGAGAGTACCAATTATCACAGCTTATTTCAGATGCTCGTCAGGGTGATCTATATGTTCAGGAATTATATACTCTACTTTCTGGATATTGGGAGGAACTTGCTACTACGGAGCCGGAGTTCACTACAGATGCAACATTATATCAGGGTTATCGTGATCGTCAACGTCTTTATCACTTTCTGATGCGTCTCATGCCAGAGTATGAGTTATTACGTGGTCAGCTATTGCATCGTACTCCACTTCCCACTCTAGACACGGCATTATTTGAACTTCTTGCCGAGGAGACGCGTCTTCGAACTTTGGCATCCACTAGTTCTCTAATCACTGGCAGTACGTCTACTGAAACTCCTCATGTACTAGCTGCTAAACAAACATCAAATTCAAGTCGTTTGGTCTCTTCCAAGTCTCGGTCATCTATCCAATGTCGCTATTGTAAAGAGATGGGGCATCATATCTCCAACTATGTTCGTCTCCAGAAGAAACGAGAACATGAGGCATTTTCTCTACCTACTCGGGAGCCTCGAGCTACTGCTGCATCTATTACGCCACAGTCATCTGCATCATCCTCTCTAGAGCAGCAACTAGCTCAACTTAAGCTCAAAGATCCTCTTCAGTATCAACAGCTTGTTTAGGCCATGACTGGACCTACACTTCCCACGGGCGGTCCCTCTACTCCACTCGGTTCCTCTGCCTCGCACTCTGCCTTTGCAGGTATTTCTGCTCCCTCTTGGGTTATGGACTGTGGGGATACTCATTATTTAACCTCAGATTTCTCTCTTCTACATAATTGTGCTCCATGTTCTTCCAATTTTGATATTTCTACCGCTGATGGTACTCCTCTATCTATTTCTCACCATGGCACATTATCACTTGCTCATACAGGTACACCTAGCTTTTATGTTCCTAGTGTTTTTCATGTTCCTAAAGCTCTTTTGAATCTGTTTTCAATCAGTCAAATCACTGATCATGGGTGCATTATTTTATTTGATTCTAAGTCTTGTGTGGTGCAGGATCGAAGTACCGGCCAACAGATTGGTGTGGGCCGTAGACGTGGTGGACTCTACTATATGGATTGGTTAGGTCTTCCCTCATGCATTGCTACAATTACTACGTTACAGAAGGTAGAACCCTCTTCACTTGATGTTTGACATTGTCGTTTAGGTCATGTCTCTTCTACTTGTCTTCAAGCACTAGTTAAGCATGGAGTTTTAGGTCAAGTCCCTGGCTTCTAGCAATCATGTTTAGGGTGTAAACTTGCAAAGTCAGTTGCTCTTCCATTTGTTTCTAGTCAACATAAATCAACATATATTTTTTTATTTAGTTCATACTGATGTATGGGGACTGGCTCCTACTTCTTCAAAATCTGGCTATCGTTACTATGTTTCATTTATTGATGATTACTCTCGTTTTACCTGGTTGTATTTTATGCGTTCACGTTCTGAAATGCTTCATATTTACACCTCCTTTGCGAAGATGATTCATACTCAGTTTGATAAGAACATCAAAATTCTACATGCGGATTCTGCAGGAGAGTACACATCTCAACAATTTCGTATTCTTCTTCAAACCTATGGCACTCTTTTACAACTTTCTTGTCCTCATACTCCATAACAAAATGGGATTGATGAACGAAAACATCGTCATATTCTTGAGACCTCAAGATCTTTATTGCTTTCTAGTTTAGTTCCTACACAATTTTGGGCTGATGCTATTCTTACTGTGGTTTATCTCATCAATCTTATGCCTTCTCCTGTCCTTGACCATATCTCTCCCCATGAACGCCTTTATAATACATCTCCACAATGCTCTCATCTACGTGTGTTTGGTTGCACATGCTTTGTGCTTCTTCCTACTATAGAGCGCACTAAACTGCCATCTCGCTCAGCAATGTGTGTGTTTATAGGTTACAGCCCTGAGCATAAAGGCTATCGATGCTATGATCCTTCCTCTGATCGCGTTCGTATTTCCCGTCATGTGACTTTTCTTGAGACTCTTCCTTACTACGCACTTCCATCTCCTCCATCTCCACAACCTTCGTCTACCATTTCTGATCTCCTCTTTATGGACGTTGATGCTACATTTTCGAGTGAGTCTGCTAGTTGTAACCTGCAGCCTACTGTGCATGACATAGATGCTCAACCATCCATTTCCACAACTACTACAACGTCTATGACTGAAACAATAATCACCCTTTCTATGCTAGTGCAAGATGCTTCAACACCGTTATGTACATCCCCATGTGTGCCTTCTAATCCTATTCCACGGCGGAATCCAGTTCGGATCCGTCGTGCACCAGATAAACTAACTCTTGCTACTTCACCTTCTTTTTCGCCACAATTTTGTACCTTTCTTGCAGCACTTTCCACCTATCACGAGCCACAAAATTATCATGAGGCTGTAGAGATTCTAGTCTGGCAGGCTGCTATGGCTGAAGAATTGAGTGCTCTTCAGAAGAATCATACCTGGGATTTGGTTCCTCTACCTACAGGTGTAAAACCAATTGGATGCAAATGGGTTTACAAAATTAAGACTCATTATGATGGCTCTATTGAACGTTATAAGGCTCGTCTAGAGGCGAGAGGCTTCACACAACAGTATTGTATTGACTACGATGAGACTTTTGCTGCTGTAGCTAAAATAACTACTGTATGTACCTTACTAGCAGTTGCATCTATTCGTCAATGGCCTATTTATCAGATGGATGTGAAGAATGCATTTCTTCATGGAGAACTTAAAGAAACTGTTTTTATGACTCCTCCACTTGGTCTTGCTCATCCAGCAGGTCATGTTTGTCATCTTCGGTGTGCTTTGTATGGTCTCAAACAAGCTCCACGAGCTTGATTTGCTCGCTTTACTGCTGTCATCACTGCTGCAGGTTTTATAGCCAGTGCTCATGATTCTGCCCTTTTTGTTCGAACTGATGGCTCCACTCGCGTTGCCTTCCTAGTCTATGTTGATGACATGATCATTACTGGTGATGATCCTGCTTGTATTCAATCTACCAAGGCATATCTTCAGATACATTTTGATATGAAAGATCTAGGTCCTTTATGATATTTTCTGGGACTGGAGGTTGCATATTCTCCACGTGGGTATTTTCTCTCTCAACAGAAATATCTCATCGATATTCTTAATAGAGCGGAGCTATCAGATGATAAGACATGTTCCACACCTCTCGAGCTTCATGTCAAACTTACGCCTGACGATGGGGAACTATTACCGGATCCTACTCGTTATCGTCAGCTTGTAGGCGGTTTGGTCTATCTTACCATTACCAGGCCAGATATTACTTATGCAGTTCATATAGTTACCCAGTTTGTTGCAGCCCCTCGTAGTGTTCATTATGGTGCTCTTCTTCTCATTCTGCGATATTTACGCGGGACCATGTCTCACTCTCTCTTCTACTCGTCTTCCACATCACTGGAGCTACGTGCATATTCTGATGCAGATTGGGCTGACGATGTCACCACTCGACAATCTACTACTGGTTTTTGCATCTTTCTTGGTGATTCCCTTATCTCTTAGAAGGCTAAGAAACAAGATATTGTTTCTCGCTCCAGCTCGGAGCCTGAATATCGTGCTATGGCTTCTACAGTTGTTGAGATCGTTTGGCTTAGACGACTACCACAGGATCTTGGTGTCTCTGCTTCTTCATCCACTCCTCTTTATTGTGACAATAAGAGCGCCATTCAAATAGCCAGCAATCCAGTTTTCATGAAAGCACAAAGCATATTGAGATTGACTGTCATTTTATACGGCAACATTATCTTGCTGGTAGTCTGTCCATACCGTTCATTACATCGTCTCTCCAGCTTGCAGATCTCTTCACAAAATCTCACACAGTCGCTCGACATAATTTTCTTGTTAGCAAATTCTCGATGTATAATCCACCGTGAGTTTGAGGGGGGGGGGGTATTAAGTTATGTAATGTAACTTGGGTATTTTTGGTATTTTGCTAGCTGTATATATATACACTGTATGTATCCGTTAATAGTAACAAGTTATTATTTTTCCTTGTTAATCCAAAATTATCAATTAATTCCTAAGACAAGGTTCTATATGCTAGGTTTTGAGCTCGAACTCGGCTCGACTCGAAAAATCTCAAGTTTGAGTTCGTCTCGAGCTCGGCTTGATCGTATAATTTGAACAGAGTTCGACTTGGGTTGGAATCGATTTCACCATTTAGGTTGAGCTCGAGTCGACATCGGGCTCGAATCGTTTTCAGTAATCTTATTGTAAAATTTTTTTTTGAATAAAATAGGAAATCTTATTTAGGCTCGTGAGTCTAACGAGCAGAGTAACACGATACTCAGACTCGGCTCGTTAATTACTCGAGCTCGAGTTAGTGCTCAAATTCGGCTCGAGGTCGGCAAGACTCGAGTTCGAGCGGAGTTTAAACGAGTTCGAATCTGAGCTTCGTGAGCTGTCGGCTCGTTTTCACCCCAAAGCTACATCAACTTAAACTAAATCAACACCAGGAGAGTTGAACGAGAGAAATTGGAGGAATACGAGTTAAATTCAGTTTTTGTAATGGAAAAAAGTGATACACAAATATTTTTTTGTGCTGGTATTATTATTATTATTATTATCATCGAGCCTTCAGACTCATAAGTAGCCAGGAAAAACTAGTTCTACACAATTAATCACGACAGATATGACTTTAATTAGTAAATTACTCACAATTTTTATTCCATGAATTAAAATAAATACAAAAATGACTTTTTTGAGAAAATAACTACCATGAATTACCTCCACAACAAATTACAATAAATAATTAATTACAAATATGGAATAGCCATTAGCGAAAGAAGTAAAGAATGAAAGATGCATGTAATGGAGGAGCTAATTAATCTCAACCTCCTCTTATTCAAACTTAAACTGCATAATGTAAAAATCTGTAAACACAATGAGTTTTCAGAGGCAATATAAATTGTCTCAGCACTTGGGCATGTCAATGGCGGCATCATGGTGGACTATGGAGTTCAACCATTTTTCACTATGAACACGGTATCCATCCCCCAGCTCGAGTGGCGATCTAGATGATAGTGCATGAACCAAACACCTAATCATTCCCAAAACAAAAAAAAAAGAAAGAAAGTTTATCAGCAAAATAACAAATTATAAATTTATAAGAAATTCAGAAAGGTTTAATTATAATATTAGGTTATAGCTAATTACCAGGATTATTTTTTCGGAAACGGATGGTGGCCCAGCCATTCTTGGGAACTCTTAATGGTGTTCTCAAGTGGCGGATCAACAAGATTATAAGTGAGGGCGTCCTTCTCTTTGTCAAAGTTACCGAAGCCACGACCAACAACATATATAGAAGCTCTGGCCATGGAGATTCATAGGGTGATTCTCCCCACCGAGGATATTAGAACCGTGGAAAACTACCTCTACGCTCTTGTTATATTCTAGAACCTTCTGATGCAAGGAAGGGAATGAAGATGGATAAAGAAAGAAATGACTTGGAATTCCACCGGGAAACCCGAAAAGAACTATGTTGTCGTACTATGCGTGGAGTACATCTATCGTCGGAAAACAAAACTGTTGTTGTTGAGACTCGCAGATAGCCGGTTATTACCAGGGCCTAGGCAAGGTTCGCTTGCCGACGGACCGCAAACGTCCTCGTTCACTGATACATAGATGATCATATACTCGTCCAACGTCTTGGGGACGTCGATGGGGTAAGCATTGTTGGCTAAGCTTCTAAGGTCATCGGTGAATGCTGTTGCTGCATCAGTGTCATTGTAGGCAGGGAGAACAGGCATATCGGAGTTTCAGTAGAAGGTGATGGAGGGGGTAGGAGTTTTCCCTTCCGACCGCCTGCATTGTTGGTGGTGATGTACTCCAAAATGGCGGTGGTTGTGGCGGTGTCGAACTGAACATTAATAGATCCTAAATAGGCTCCAGCAGACATGTAGTAGCTGTAATTAGATAAACGTTAATTAGTTATTACATACCATAACGAAATAAAGTTAATAATTTGAAATTTGTGCTATTAGTTGACAAATATTACTTTCGCGCAGGGGTGATCATTGTTGGGTCCCAAGAGGGGGGTGAATTGGGTAATTAAAAAAATAATTAGAGCTAATTAGAGGATTTAACAATCATAACCAAGTTGTAGCTCTAATCACAAATTAAGCACAAAGCATGCAAATATAAATATCAATTAACCTAGCATGCAAGTCTAGTGAATATAAAATAAGGCAAGAGATAGAGAGATGACACCGTATTTATAGTGGTTCAGCGCAACCGGCCTACGTCCACTCTCTTGCCTCCGTGAGGACTTTCCACTAGACGATAGTCTTCCGGGTGACTACCAAACCGTACAATTAGCTTTTCGCGGCTAAGCTATATCCCGTGTCCCTTGGTTTTGCGGCTCCAAGCAACCGATCTCTCCCTAGATTTTTACGGTTATCCTAGAACCCGATGTTGGTTTTTGGATAACCAACAACCTTACAATTACTCTCAAATAAAATCAAAAACCCCAAGATACAACCACTCTCAAAATCTCACTTTGAAGGCAAGAGGGTTTAGGGCTCAATCTCAAGATTTACAAGTTAAAGCTCAAAATCTAGTTCCTAGGGGGCTTAGGAACCTCTCTAAGGGATATGAAATGTTTTGGCAAGTCTTGGAACCGTTTTGAAGCCTTGGGTATATATAGGCACCATAAAAACCACTTCCAACGGCTAATTTAACGGCTAGTTTCTGTCTGATTATCGGTCGACCGTTACAATTATCGGTCGACCGAAATGTGCTCTGTACTGACATTTCTGCTTCATTTCAGTCGACTTCATTTGGCTCGTTCTCTCTCATTTCTTATCCGTTTTGGATGAAACACATACCGTTGGAAAGGTCTTCAAGTCTTCTTTCATATGGAAGTGGTTTCACTCCATTTAGAACTTACTACAAAAAGTTATAATATAAACACTAGAGTGCTGTCAAGGTGCTAGATTGTTTGTCAGCTTTCAACTTCGAAAATTCACCGGGACTAGTACGCTCATCCAAATCTCGTATATTATATATTGTTGAAAAGCCATATGAGTCCTCTTTCAGTTGCCACTGATTTTGTATCATTTGGATATCATATGAGAAAGATATTCCTTGATAAGTGAGTAGATATCGGATGGACTATATTAATCAAACTTCATTATATGCAATTTTAACTCCATTCAACACCTACATTTTTACATCTTTAACAAACTCATTTGTAATACTTTTGCTATTGTTTTGTTATCATCAAAATCACATTAGGGCCAACAATCATAATAGTGTCCATCGTATAAGCCTTTGGACTCCTAAAATTCTCATTTAGAAATATTTTTAAAAAATTTTAAATATAAAAATTATAGAGCTTATCAGAATTAACGATTTTTATGTTGAATATTTTTTCAAAAATTATCTCTAGATGTATATTCTATGTATTTGTGCATACCAAAATACGATTTTATTTTGTTTTAAAAAATATTTTTAATATAAAAATTATAAAATTTTTAAAATTTATATTATATTTTATATATATATATATATTAATATATATATATATAATTGTTTATTTGAGTATGAAGACATGAGATGGAAAATAAAAGGAATCAAAATTTTTTTGCTTTTAAATCAATAATAAGTAGATTAATGATTAATTATCTTAAGATAAAAAAAGAATTAATAATTGTGGATCAAATATCTGTTCAACCAATATAACATATAAAATAAATATTTTTTTTTTAAAATGAAAATTATATGCCTTCTTCTTTATTGTATTTTGATTTTGAGACTTCAGCCAGGAGCAGATCGTGCGTGCGAAATGATAATAAACAATGATCGCGTGAATTGTCACGGCGATGAAAAAAAATCACTGTTTAGTGAACAGTGATTACTGTAGCAAACCGGAGTTGCCTGAGAATAAATAGTGATCGTGTGATGAGAATAAACGGATTATCTAAATATTACAGTAAGCAATTTTCAAGATGAAAACTGTAATTTTTTTTTTCTTATAATTTTAATAAACTTTCAACAACTTTCAGTATGAAATTTGTACAGATTTTTAAACTCTCAACATGAAAATTGTAGATCTTGATGAGAACTACAACTTTCATATTGAGTGTTTTTTGAGAAAACGTTTCTAAGTAGGTATTCTGAGGGTCCAAAGTGTGACGGGTTAAATTATAAGTTTATTTTGTTTTAAATCCTTTAGGTATTCTAAAACTCCGAAAATGCTTATTTAGAAATATTTTCAATAAATTAACATGAAATTTATAGATCTTAATAGCATATATATTTTTCATGTTGAAAATGTTTTCAAAATTTATCTCTATACATATATTTTTATACGTTTGTACATAGCGAAATATGCTTTTATTTTATTTTTAGTCCGCTATTTTTTTCTTTTTTCTTTTTCAAAATTTGACCAATCAAAATGCCTATTTAGAAACGTCTTTTCAAAAAACTCTCAATATGAAAATTGTAAATTTTGATGAGAACTACAACTTTCATGTTGAAAATTTTTGAGAAGACACTTTTAAATGATGTTCTTAGGGTCCAAAATATGGCAGCTTAAAATATGATTTTTATTTTGTTTTAAATTCGATAGGTATTCTAAAACTTCAAAAAGATACATTTAGAGGTATTTTTTCAATGATTTTCAACATAAAAATTGTAGGTCTCATTAGAATATATGATTTTCATGTTAAAAGCTCTTCAAAAAAAATTATTTTTAGACATATATTTTATACATTTGTATATACCAAAATACGATTTTATTTTATTTAAATCCGTTAAGTATTTAGAGCCCCATAATTTCTCTCCAGAAGCTAAAAAAAATTTACATTAAAATTTAGATCTCTAATGGATGTATAACTTTTAACCTTAAGAATTTTTTAAAAAAGTTTTTTTTTTAATATTTTTAAATTCGCTAAGATTTTGAAAAAAAAAAAAAACATATGTAAAAGTATTTTTAAAAAACTTTCTAAAATCAAAGTTTTAGATATAATTAGAATCTACTCTTTTATTTCAATTTTTTTCAAAAATTATCTATGCATACATGTATTATACGTTCATACATATAATAATATAATTTTACTTTTTAAATTTTAACAACTTTTAATAAATTTTTAAAATTTTCAATATAAATATTAATATTATTAAATATATAATAATTTATATTTTGTTGACCATACCAATGCGCTTGTAGTCTCTAATATGGATGGATGTAAGTTTGACAATAATGCTTAGAATTTGGGTAAAGGAAGGAGCTTGCTAGAGATTTCTCACGTGATGCACACGTGAGCAAGAAGACAGTTGAAGGACCGGATTGATCTGGAACAATCCCTGCTTCCTGTTCCAGAACTCTCTACTCCTTCAGTTGCCCTCTTCTCGAGCCATATATATTCTCGCCTTGCTCCTCCTTCGCATCCAAACTCCAAAGTATAATCTCAGAACTCGCAAGCTAATCATGATCTGCGCGCTCTCCTCCAACTCCAACCTTCTCGCCGTCCGTTTCCCGGTTCGCCGGAAACTGGTCGCCGGAAGCCGCGGCTGCAGCTCATGGAGCGTCGTGAAGGCGACCGCAGGTGGTGAGAGCAGGGAAAATCTCGATCATCTCCAGAGAACCAACAACAGACAGAGGCAGAGTACTACGGCTCAGTCGCCCAGGAGAAGACCAGCTGCTTCTGCACCGTTAGGTACTTATTCTGACATTTTTTTGGTTCTTCTTTCTTTCTTTCTTTTTTTTTTTCTGAATTTAAGTGAACTATGTTCGAGATTGTATTGGAATTTTGGGTTTAGAAGCTTATATTAATTTTAATTTCAATGAGCCAAATGAAACTTGTGATAGTAATCCAATTGTATTGTTTAGTGACTTGAGCAGCTTATAAAAGGACCGTCACGGTACACTATTAATTCTGTTTGTGCTACCGATTTACTTTTGTTTCTCTTTTGAGATCATATTTGGATTCTTGATAAAAGGTTATAATCAATAGTCGAGTAATGTTTATTATTGCTTATGTATATTTAGTTAGATAGTAAGTATTACTAGATTTAATAATTTTTACTTCATTCCATAGATAAATTGTATGAATTTCTTAAGTTGGATAAACTTTTGTTCATGTAATTAAAATCGATTACTCTCTTTTTTACTTAATTTAATTAAATTTTAATTTAATTATTATTTATTTATATATTTTATCTATTTATTTATTTAATTTAACTTATTTAGTAATTAGATATAACTAAATAAATTATTAATTTTTTAATAAAACTTAATTATCTATAGTTAAAGAAAATATTTATTTTAAGTAAAAATTAATTAGTTATTTTAATTAATTATATAATAAAAAACTAAATAAATTTTATTAAATAATTAAGAATAAATAAATTATGTATTAAATTTAACAAAATAGTATTTATGTTTTAAAAAATTTACTAAGTATTTATTTATTTAAAATAATATTATTTGTTAATATATTTTTATTAACTAAATGATATTTAATATTTATCTTTAATAAGAATTAATGATTTATTTAATTAACTATATGATTAAATAAATTAAATAATTTTTATTAAGTAAATAGTAAGTTTAATAAATAAGTACTTATTTTATCTCACTAATGTAATTACTTAAAAATACACAATATGTATATGATTATTAATACATATACATATTTGTAAGTCACCTCTTATCGGGTTATATATTTTTATTTACTTATATTAAAATTAAAATTATAATTATGGTTTTAAATATAAGTATAAAAAAAAATTAAAGTATTTATAAAATGTATTATATATTTTATTATATCTTATATTAATACACAATTAGTGGTGTTATAACCACTAATTGTAATATTAATATAAGTTAATAATATTATATTTTATAAATGTATTTTTTTCATTTATTTAAATTAATATAATTATTATGTAATATTAATTACTTTTCTATTATATTAAGTAAATAATAATATTGTTAAATATTTTATTTTTGTAGAAGTGATAATTTTTAAATTTTTAATAAATAATTAAGTTAATTTTTTATGAATATAATAAGTAACTTATTTACTATTTTTTAGTAATATTATTTAATTATTATTTTATTAAATATTAAGTTATTTATTTTAAAAAATATATAAATAATTTATTGTATGTATATAAAAAATAATAAAATTTTATTTGTTTTATAAGTAAAGTAATAAGTTAGTTTTTTAAAATCAGTAATTTATTATAAATATTTTTTAGTTATAAATAATAATTAATTAGTATAATTGATATTAATTTTAAACATGGTATTTGTTATTCATATTAATAAATATTAATAATTTAAATATGGATAACTGGCGATGGTCTGTTGTGAATGTAATAAGTAAAGTAATTAAAAATGAGTAGCGGTTAGAAGTCTATTATTCTAATTAAATGTTTATTAGGATAACTTTTATTTTTGTCAGGAATTCAAACATTATCTGAGAGATACTTAGACCGGAAAACTTAGTTTTCGATACTAATAATAGTTCAAAAAAGATCAGATAAACATTTAAGTTTAGACTATTTGAATTAGTGACATTTGTGGAAGCAGATTTATTTAACTTTTCAACTATAATAGATCTCAAACAAAAGCTTTGACTAGAAGTGTTTCCAAGCTTAGTAGGAACTCTAACGATGGGAAAATAGGAGATTGAATTTGCTGTGGTAAAAATCACAGCTAATCATCTGTGGTGTGGATCTGGGTCGTTCATCTGACCTAGTATGTATAATTAATTTTTTTTTATTTAGTATATTTTTAAGTATTATTTTATATGTCAAGATAATTATAAAATTTTTTAATTATTATTTTAAAATATTGTTTGATATTTTTTTTGAATAATTTTTGAAATTATAAAATTGTAAGTTACGCTAAACTTTATAACTTTTTAGTTTAAAATTTTAGAAAAAATACTTAAACATTGAAAACATAAAATTTTTATAATTTATATTTATAATTTTTATTTTTTAAAAAGATTTTTTATTTATAAACTTTTAATAAATTGAAAATTAATTTTTAATTTGTTAAATTTTTGGAGCTTTAAAATATTTATATATTAAAAAATATATTATATATTTTGAAAACTTGAAGTATATAAAAAGAATAATTTTTTGTGTAATATCAGTTTTTGCATTTTATTTTTTTTTTCATAAATATTTTTAAAAAGATATTTTAAAGGAAAAATTATAAATAAGTAAATATAATTATAAATTAAGTTTGAAGGAGGATTGTATTCAAGTTTTCCTCAAAATAATGGGTTTATTACACCTTCACCATGAAAGTATGCTCATAACATTTTGTTTTACTGAATGTAGAGTGATGCAACATTCTTTGTTTTCTTTTTATTTAAATATTTATATAGCCACTCGAGACTATCCTATTCTGTGCTATTCAGGCCTATGGGACCGCTTCCCGTCAGCAAGGACAGTGCAACAAATGATGGACACAATGGAGCGGATCATGGAAGACCCGTTCGCCTACAGCGGCATGTCCTTCCCTTCGTCCAGCGTTGCTGGTGTTGATGATGATAGCTTCGGTGGCTACCGGCGAGGAAGAACTCCGTGGGAAATAAAAGACACCGACAGCGAGTACAAGATGCGCTTTGACATGCCCGGCATGACTAAAAACGACGTCAAATTGTCGGTGGAGGACAAAATGCTGGTAATCAGGGCTGAGAAAAAACAGGAGAGTAGTGACGTTAATGGGGCGACTGGGGACGCAGAGGATGCTGGTGAAGATTGGTCTGCAAGGAGTTATGGAAGGTACAGTAGCAGGATAGCGTTGCCGGAGAACGTAGTGGTGGAGAAGATTAAAGCGGAGGTGAAAGATGGCGTCCTTTATATCACAGTACCGAAGGTTTCACCCTCCAGCAAGGTTGTAGACATCGACGTTCAGTGATGGTGTTGAATTACTGAGTCTACCTGTTTTACGTTGTAGAGATGCTTAATGTCGGTGATACTAGTTTTGGAGTCTTTGGTCGATTGATAGCGTTGTAGATGTGTTTCTGCGAGAAAACAGAGTTCCCGGCTCCACAGTTTTGTCCATATAAGATTGGAATAATGTTAAAAAAAAAAAAAAAGGTCAGCTTTTACTCTTTTAAATTCGTAGAATTAGCATCTATGTCTCCAAATTTTTCATCGGAAATTAGAAGTGTTTTTAGTTAGTTTAGTAGTGTTGCCGGTACTTAAATATGTTTAAGCGTTTTGAGGGAGCTAACTTTATGTCTTTATTTGAGTAAGTTTAATTTGTTTAAATTTTACAAAATAGGTTTTTTTTTTTTTTTTTGAAAAATAGTTAAATACCTACAAGCTTCACTTCTTGCTTTTGGTTTCGCGGTGTATGAAGATTTAGACACAATACTTGTTGAGGCTTGTCCTCGTTGAAGTTTGGCTTCCTAAGTCAGCCTCGCCTTGTGTTAGTTCTGTAATGTGGTGGTAGAATTGTGTTCATTTCTTTGTTTCAAAGTGTGCCGATCCCATACGCGCATAGGATTCCCGTAAGCGGGGGTATGGGACAAATAAAAAAATATTTGTGATTGTTTTTAGAAAAGTTTTTTTAATATAAAAGTTATAAATTTTGATGAAATTTGTAGTTTTTATGTTGGAAGTTTTTAAAAAATATTTCTAAATAAATATTTGCAATTTTAAAGTAACGGATTTGAAAACTATTTTAAAATTCGCGTCAAATTTTGTTAACGCTTCAAATTCGTTAACTTTTGGGATTCTAAAATATCTATTTAGAAATAATTTTTAAAAAATTTTTAATATAAAAATTATATATTTCATCAAAATTTATATTTTTTATTTAAAATTTTTGTCAAAAAATATTATAAATATTTTTATTTGTCCCATGCTCTTGTGCGTCAAATTTCTGTTTAAGTACGAAACATATCAAACATGTGCTTGCCGTCAGATGGTTGTCATAATAAAATCGCATGTTTGCCGTCAGATGATTGTCATATTAACATTCTTTGCCTCATCAAAATACGGGTCGGACTCACACTACACTTCTGCTGTAGGCCGTGGGTCGGCCTGTACTATCGTCGGCACCGGCCGGTCTAAGTTTGCCTCTGTTTGCTCTAGTGATTTGTCGAGCAGGCTTGCATGCGGGGCTGCACACCTTATATAATTTTAAAAAATAAAATTTTATTTTAAATTTTCGACATAGATACTAAATTGTAAAAAATTTAAATTAAAAATTTATATATTAACCCAAAAATTTTAATAAATATTAAAATCAAATAAAATTTAAATTGAGATAAACTTTAAATACAATAACAATTAAAAGAAATTAAAATGAAAAGTAGTATTCTTACTTTTGTACTTCTTCTGCAGTTCTTTTGGTTTTTAGGATTTTGTCTTTTAACTTCCGTACAGCATCAATCTAGTTTTTTTTTATGTACACATATATCTAAAGTAATTGGACTTAAACTGTAGCTTCTATCATTCAATACTTATGCACTTGCGTTGAAGCATAACTCAAATGTAACTGTAAGCAGATGATGTTAGTATATCACGTGCCATAGTTTGAAGTATACATTAGTAGGTAAATTTCTTCCACCAGTCCAAAACATCTAGATTTTCTCGTTCATATGTAGGCATAAACACAACCAATTTAGTTTCTAAATAATTACTAAGAGGTAGAGTAGAGAGGGATTTTATTCCGGCATGTTGCATTGTTTGCTTCAAGCATAGTGCTAATAGTCCAATATCACCATAATTATTATATGGAGAAAACATATAATTACTAAAACCACCGCCATTTATTATTAATTGTGATTTGCATTGGTTGTTGCACATTTTGTAGTGTTGAATATGCCTTATTAGCTGAGACGTATTAGAATTTTTAGCAGTAACATATTATTTTCTATACTCTTTACAAATTACTTTTAATTTACTGTCAGTTGTGTTTCTATAGTAAATAATTTCTTTCTATCTAAAAGTTGAATACAAGCTAACACAGTAAATTTTAGGCTTAATCAGTCTCAACGTGATAAGCCAGTGGAACAGTTGAAGCCTCTGTTATTTAAAACGTGGATGATGATAGTTTCGTCATTTCACATAGATAAGAGAGTTAAAAAAGCCATCGATTAGGAGGGCACAATTTTACAATTACATATAATGGAGGGCTTATTTTGGTAAATGCCCCAAGATGGGGCTTCTAAAGATGTTCATAATCTACCAGATATATGTAATTCATTTTGTAGAATGTCACAACAACGAAGTCCAAAATCATAATTGGTTGAGTTTTTACAGACAGATCACATTGAAAATTCCAGTGCTTCACAGCTTGAAAGGAACAATTAGGGATACACAAACAATTGCATTATTGGAACTTCAAATTTATTTTTCTACATTCAAATAAAATTATCTAAAGCCAAATAAGAATTTCGTGCCAGAAACAACTTGGATCGATGCAAATATCACAGAATAAAAGTGACCCTGATTCCCATGACGAAGGTAGAAGCTATAGTAATAAAAAAGAATAAACAACAATTTTCTCTTTTGTTTGAAAATATTCGTAGTTCATCTACAACGTGTTTTTTTTTTTCTAATTATTTTTTTATTTATAACCTTTAAGTAAATCTGCTTCTAGGATGGAGATAAAGGCTGACCCTTCCTGCTTTATTGGTAAATATCTAGTACAAATAATCAAATTTGAGGTGTATGAAGGCCGGATAGATGGGCAACCCATACTATCCAGCTTAATAATCAAATAATAAATTTAATGTATGTATTTACTTCATTGTTCAATTCAAAAAGCAAGCAGAAAATCATTGGTGGAGTAGCTTAATGAACCCTAGAGCATTTATAGAGTTATTATGATACCGTCCATAATCTATATAACATTATCCTCTTGACATTCATCCAGGGAAGATGCAGAAGCAGCATCATTTTCAAAAAGTACACAATCAAGAAAACTGCACTACATAAACAGGATATCATCTATCAGCGTGTAATCTATCGAATCATACTGAAATGCCGAGTTGAATTCTAGCTCATTATATGTGCCACCACGTACTTCAGCATCCGTCGATGAATGATTGCTTTCGAACAACTCCGTTCCGCAAAGGCCAAGGTTCTCGAAGCAGCCATATCCTTCGAGGGAATAAAGGCACAAGTCCTCGGGCAATGACACCAACTCCGTCCCATTTTTCAGACTTTTTTCTGCTATCGGCGATATAAGAGCACACTTACTAGCCTGATCCAAGTACAAATCTTTAACAGTCTTTAATTCACTATTCTCAGATTCTGATCCAAATCCTTGAGAATTTATTATTTCGTGCTCAACTTGGAGGGTGACCGAGTCGATCGTGCAAGCCACTGGAGCTACCGTCTGGACATGGCTGCTTCTGTAGTCGATGCAAATAGGTTTAATCTGAGAGATCTTCCTTTTTTCTCTCTCTGTGTTGCAAGTTATTGAGATCACAGCTGGTTGCATATGCAAATGATCAACAATATCATTTTCCTTCTCTACCTGTATCAGAGAAGAATCACTGTTCGATAAAGTAAATGGTTCATGGCTTTGTTTCAAGTGCTGCATGAATTGCACCACCGGAAGGGTTCCGTTCCAAGGCATTTGCTTCGTCGTAGCTTCACATGACTTGCTCTCAGCCGGTGCCTTTCTTCCCTTTAGAGAAAGAACTAAACCTAATTGGGAGACATTGTGGGAGTCATGTGATTCATCTTTTACAGCAATATTGCTCTCTGTCATTTGCAAAGATACGATGGTCTTGAGATCATCAGCTTTGATTTGGGGAATTACTCCTTGAGCTTGTATCTTTTGAGTGGTGTAAACGTAATTGCTAGAGAGATTTTGCTCCATTAGTAAAGAGCTCGGAAGGCTAAAATTCCTTGGCAAGTCCTTTGAATTGAAATCTGATTGCAAATGTCCGTTGATACTTGCTCCTTCATATCTACTGGCTACGATGTTCTGCTGCAATTCAAAGGAGTTATGCGTAGTAAAACTTTCGGAATGTTCCTTGTTGTGATAATCTGATTGTGCTTCTGCCGTATTCTTTCCTTCATTTTGTTTCTGCAATCTGCTCAAGTATAGACGATATTTCTGCATGAAGAATAGTTCTATGAGAACTTCTTTTATACAAACACAAAATCTCATCCTGTTTTCTGAAATCTGCGCACAGTAACTGCATTCTTCATTGAATCATGTGAAAATCCAAAAACAAGAACAAACATAACTAGGGGCCATAAAACAAGCAGCAAGGTTTTCAATACAGAGTCGAGCCATGTTTAACACTTCCTGGCCATGCCAATACACATTTATTGCCATTTTGCCAAATGTAAAAATATTAATCTAAAATTTTAAATAAAAAATTTTAGAGCATGTTCCTACGCTTCTTTCTGTACCGATAATTATCAGAACAGAAACCTACCGTCCTGCATGTAAAACCATGCCAAGCATGTTATTCTAAGCATAAAATAGCAAATAATAGAGGCTACTAATGCACTTGCAAATTATGCTATTAGATTTTGTCTTCCATTAAAAAATAAATAGCCTAGAGACTACATGATAGGATTACTATGCTCGCTCCATGAGAATATAGATATTACTAACTTTACCTATCCATGATGTACATATATTACTACTCAAATTAGCTTTTCCTGACGACACTGACTCGTCATTTCGGTATGTTAGTTATGAAATGAAATAGTAATAGATAATCGTAACTGCATCACAATTTTTGACGGCCAACAAAGAGTGCCCATCTGGTTCAATGCATCATAACAACAACTGAGCTTGTGTGTGGTTCAAGGACTTATATTATCTTTGAAAGGAAACTTTGGAAGTCATACATGATACAACCAACCAGATGACTTGGTTCGAGGTCTTACGTTATCTTTTCCAATAAGAAACACCAAATGTTGGGCATTGTGCTGCACGAGTAAGGCTGAAGGCCGAGTTTGAGGCAGACGTGGGGATGCGGAGATAGGTGATGCCAAAAGACAGCATATAAGGCCAGCTTGCTGTTGGACTGGAGTCACTGGACCAATTGGGCCATGGCTCATGTGACTTGACATCCTCACATTTATATCACGCAGCACAATACCCCACAATCCCCCTCCATTATAACTATCGAGATGGTTACCCCATCAGCCTCTGATATCAATTATTAGGATTGTTTAGTGCTTCACCCACATATAAGCACTTCAATCTTCCAGTGGACTAGCATATCCTAGTGCTGGGCTAATTTGGCCATGTCTCATGTAGCTTAACATCCACATCCCTTATCGTCCCACATTGTCGAATGAGCTAAATAATTTCTAGTAATACTATAATTTTTATTGTTTTACTCAATTGTGCCATTAGATTTAGATGTATGCTATATGCATTGATCCTTTTTAATTGCAACATTTTCTTATTCTTGATTTGCTCTTCTAAACATTTTGTTTTCCTAGTTATTATGCATTTAATAATGGAATGTAGAAAGTACGGATATTATCTAACATTTTTCATATTAAAAGCATATTTATAAGATTATAGTTATACCCGGTATAAAATTTTCTACACCAAAGTTCTTTTCATGAGTTTTAGCTAAAATGTAACTTTTTCCAGTTAAGTACATCATGATTTTAACGGTAAATTCGCTTAAGAAATTGGAGTCTACTTTATTTTGGAAATGGAAGTTCGTTTTGGATCTAGATAGTATATTTTCAACAAGACTGAATTTCAGTTGGCTTGAAACTTTTCCAATTTGTAAAATTTCTTGCAGAGAAAATACTTTAAAAAATGTAAAAAATGTTTTTCTTTCTGCATCTTCTTCCTTTTTCCATTTGATATAAAAAATAAAACTAAGTTTTAAAAAAAACTTAGTTCCCGGTGTATTCTTTTTGCTGATGATATTATGCTTGTAGATGGCATAAAAGAAGGGATTTGTACTAAGCCACAAAAATGGAGAGCGGCTTTAAAAGTAAAGGATTTTCGGCTAAGTAGGATCAAAACTGAGTATATGAAATGCAGGTTTAACGCTGATAACACGCATGAGCACAGTGAAATAAATCTAGGGATCGAGAGTATCCCTCAAAGGCGTGTTTTAAGTATTTAGGCTCCATTTTACAAGAGAATGAAGATATCGACAGAGATGTCGCCATCAGATCAAAACTGGTTGGTTTAAGTGGTGGATGGCGTAAGAGATACTGTGTGATAGGAAGTTTCCCACCAATTTGAACGGAAAGTACTACCGTACTGCTATATGACCAGTTATGTTATATGGCTTGCAATATTGGTTGGTTAAACGTCCTCATATTCAATAGATGAAGGTATCAAAAATAAGGATGTTGTATTGTATCTGCGGTTACTCTCTTAAATATAGAATCCAGAACGAGGTGATTAGAAAAAAATTTTCACGCGGTCTTAATTGAGGACAAGATGAGAGAAAGACGGTTACAATGGTTTGGACATGTCAAGCGACGACCAACGACTTCACAAGTTAGAAGATGTGAAGGTTTGCCAAGTGAGTAGAAAAGAAAAAACAGTGGACCTAAAAAGAGTTGAGAGAAACCATCCGACATAACCTTACATTTCTAAAAGTAGATGAAGACTCAGCTCTCGATCGAGTGGAGTAGCGGCGTAGAATTAGGGTTAGTGAGATTGCAGTTTAGATTATATAGTACATTTGCTTTTACTTTTATCTTTTCTCCCCATTTATACCTTATTCTATTTCTTTTATTATCTATGTATCTATATATCTTCTATTTTATTCTTATTGAGTGTGTGGGTAGTGCTTGTATTGTGCATGCTCGGTGTGATTTCTTGTCCAGTGAACATTGTGCTTGCTCGATCATGAGTCTTAGATTTGCTTTTTCATGCCGAGAGTTCTACGGAAACAGCTTCATTCAAGACATAGCTGTGTACATCTACTCTCCCCAGACCCGCAGTGGCGGGATTTGATTGGGATGTTGTGGGGTAAGTTTTATACAATATTTTGCATAATGCTTTGTGAATTTTTGAAAATCATATACAGTGTTTCTCTTTCTTCTTTGACGTTTTGGTAGTTGTCCTTGATTTTCTGTTTTCGTCTGTAAATCAATTACAGAACTGGGATTCGATTATGATGTGTACTTTTACTTGAATTTAGTTTTATTCAGTGTTTTGTTTCTGTTCTACCTGCTCCACAATAGAGTAATTACCTTCTCTTGTAAATTTTCTCGTAATTTCCATTTGTAACCTCAACTGTGAAAGCATAAGTTCCTAGTGCCTACAAACTAATTCTGCAGCTCTATATTGGAATAACTGTTTCATAAATCTGAATATAAAAGCACCAGACAAATTATTATTCTGTTTTTTCTACAATAAAACTCATAGAAGATAACCATCATCTTAAAAATCTTAAAAGAATTTAGTTCCTTCTTGAATTGCATAGTTAGATAAACACATATATACAGTAAACAGGAATAAGCTGCAGCTAATTTAATTAAGAAGAGTTAGAAAAATATCATGTAATACCTGCAAATGGCTGGCTACATTTTCTCTGGTCAACCCAGGAACATTCATCAAGTCAAGTATTTTCTTAGGACCGACTTCTGCATAATAAAGTAGTATCAGGAACTAAATTCCTTTATAGAGTGCTATAAAATTAAATTGTAAGAATGCCTCATTACTAGAAAATGGGGCAACCTTAAAAGGATCTTACACGTTCAGTAAGATATACTCACTATCGAATCCTATCTGATTTACTGCATTGACAAATTTCTGATGGAGATCCACAGACCAGACAACCCTTGCCTTTTTTACGGTAGTTGGATCAACCGAGTCATAATCAGAATGCTCTCTATGATGGACATCCTTCCTTTTTCTCACAAAGTTAATTCCAGTTCCACTTAATATTTGCCTCTCATCAAAATCCTCGAACGAATTTCTTAGACTATGAATATCTTCGTTGCTATCTATACTTCCGATCTCCTTCACCTCATGTTTCTTTTTTCGGTAAACATGCTGCCATATATTCCTCAGCTCTTTCATTCTTACAGGCTTAAGAAGATAATCACATGCACCATGCTGCACACCTTTCATAACTCTACTCGTCTCCCCGTCCACAGACATCACTGCATACACCAAGAAGATGAATCAGCAACTTTAAAGATAAAAATTAGGTGGCTTACAGACCGCATTCTCTTCTAGTCGTGTATAAATGTTTTATCATGAATAGTATTAGTTGAATAATTTTGGTTTCTATTTGGGCCAAAAGAGCATGGTGACTTACTGATAACTGGTAGATCCATCTCAAGTCCGACATGTTCTAGAAGTTTGAAACCATCCATGTCGGGCATATTGACATCACTAATCACTATGTCAAATCTGTCTTTCTTTTCCCGGAGCATGTCGAGGGCATCTCTTGCTAATCCACAGGTGGTAACTGTAACATGCTGACAGATACTTAGACGATAAAAAACTTTCCAATTTAAAAAGAAAGAAATATCTTAAGCCGTTCAACTAAATAATTTGATGAATACTGTTTAACATGTATAAACTGGTGGGGCAATTCAATCACCAATTAAAATTGTAAAATTGGGGCATCAGCGCTCATGTACATGAAAGAAAAGAAGAAATGGAGAACGGAAGTTCAAACATATCGACCAGATGTTTATCAAAATAAATCATGACTAGACGGAGTACCACATCTCCTAATTAAGAGCAGAGAAAGAGACAGATATTATTTAGAATTTGGTATTGGAAGGTTGGAAAAGACTCTTGTTCAAGTTGTCATATACGTTCATGTAACATAATGGTCCAGAGTTATACTCCAACAAGATCCTTACTCTACTTCATATATTACAACAAAAAAAAAAATATTTTGAGAACCTATTAAAAAAACTACATAGATGCTTTTTCTGAATGCAATTGCAAGTTGCAACTAATTCACAGACAACCTTAGCAATTGATATACTGTAAGTTCAACAGCCATATTAGACTTCAACAGGATTCCTATGTGCAATGATACACTTTCTTTGAATTCTGCCAAATGCTCCTATAATTGTTTAGAATATAGTATAAAGTGTAAAGTGAAAGTTTCAGCAAGTTTCTTAATCGTTTATAAAAACAGAAAGACAGCTATTAACTCACTAGGACCATCCCTCTTGAGATTGTGCTAAAAAATAAAGCCATCTACACTAGGTGGGGTCGGCGGAGCGTTAGCACATTTACAAGTGAGATACATGTCATAAAGGACGTGGCAAGATTTTATGGTAACAAGCAACCTAACCCAACCCTCCTCCTTTATCCGGGCTTGGGACCGGCTGCGCGAACACAGGCGGAGTTCATTTTCTTGCAATAAAATGAAAAACAAAAACAGAAAGATACTTTTTTAAAAAGTAGTTGACTTTTCTGCACGGCATTTGTAGTAGTTACTTATTAGCAAATTAGGATAACTTTCTAGTTTTAATTATGCGAGTAATCAAGTTGAGTTGACTAAAAGTCTCGCTTTGCTCGAACTTGATTAGAACTTGAAAGCTCGAGCTCAAGCTTGAAGAGCTTTTGGAATTCGATCTCCAACTCAACTTGACAAGGAGAACCCACTCGATCTAGACTCAGGCTCGGCTCAACAATCGACAAAACAACCTTGAGTTGATGTCAAGCTCAGATAGAGGTGAAAGGGACGAAGTATAAGTTGTTAAGATGTAGGCAGTTGGTACGGAATTGGGCGATGAAGTATGACTTTTGGAAGGGATGAGAACAGTATAACAAAAACAAATTTAGTTTCTTCTAAACACTAGGCCCATGGACTCTGACGACACATCTGATTCAACTTCTCAGCGTCAATTCAGTCAGAGGGGATCCCTTGCAACTCATCTCCATAGCCTTTTAGCACATACGTGAATGAACAGTGGTAACGATATTCTGGTACGGCAAATCCAGAACAGCTAGTTAACACTTTTTTCATTCTCATGTTCTCTATCTTGTCAAATTGACTGGATATAGCTACACCGTAAAAGATATCATCCTTAGCAAGGTTGTGAACTTAATCATTTGAAAAGCATAGATCTTCTAGCAAAGAAGGCTATCGACAGAGACAGAAGCATGGCTGGCTGTTTTTTAATAAAAGAAAATTTAACTAGCACGCCACTTGCCGAGGCTAGCTCAACTGGATGGAGGCGCCTTAGGAAGCGTCATCATCCAGGTTCGAGCCCGCGTGGGGCGAAATTCCTCGCAGGATTTTCTAAAAATCCTCTGTACCCCGTGACAGGAGCCCCCGTTCATGGAAGGCCTGTATCGGATCCCAGAGCGTCTGTCGGAATGGGCGTGGGGATTTTCCGCGAGTTCGAGGTCCCTACGGGGGCGTACGTTCGCATTACGGATTCCACCACGATAATCACAAAAAAAGAAAAACTAGCACGCTACTTAATTATGCATGAGAAACTCCTCACTTTCTGCATTACAAAGTCCCATGCCACATAAGAGACCAAATAACACATTTAGTATATTTTTCTGTGAAGGGCAGGGTTACTATCTATCAAGAGGCGCAAGCACGCTTCCTCGGACATTAACAAGCTTAAACGAGCAGCGGTAAGGTGTCGATGTTGCTCCATTAGGGTCGACCAAGATGATTAGATGAATGTTTTTCTTTTACTCATTGCTAGGCATGCTGCTGCCTGCATAGATGTTTAAGGTCATTTTGATGACCTTGGTTGCTTTGTATTTCACTGTATTTTGCTTTGTACGTAGCACTCTAACGTTGCACCTTCTTATGTGGCCATTTTTGTTGCCACCCTATATTAAATGAAATTAAAAGCCAATGCCATAGCTTCTCAAAAAGAATTAAAATATCAAATGAAAATGAAAAGCCATTCAGTAATAAAAGCAAACAATTGGCATACGTACTCTGAAACTCAAGTAAGAAACCACTTGAACAACACATAAGATACCACTCTAACTAACAAAAGCCCAGCAAAATCAGCACAAAAAAAAAAAAGAACCGGAAGATCGAAGCGGAAAAAAAATTACCCTCATAACAGCACTTCCTGAGCATCTTTTCAAGAATCTTGAGCCATGTGGGGTCATCATCAACCACAAGAACTCTGAGCCCTGCAGGGAAGGACTCAAGCCGAGTAGAAGCTGAAGGACAAATTTCTACAGACATGGCTTGTTAATCTTGAACAATGGAGATCTGCAGTCCTTGTTGTGTTAGAAGATAGAAGTGCAGAAGAGAGAAGAAGAAGAAGAAGAAGGAGAAGAGGAGGACGAGGGGAATGGTTTGTGCTGAGGACACTCTCTCATATACTCCACTATAAGAGCCAAAAGGCATTTGAATACTACTACAAGTACTTTGTAAGATAGTGGGTGGCCCCTAACGAATATTGGCTCCAGTTAGATAACTTTTTAACCACTCCTCGAATGTGCTACATTTGGGTAACTATCATGGCTTTCACTTTCCCACGTAGCTATAGGTACCTTATCATATATGTATGTATATATAAATTATTTGGGTAACTAGCTTTTTAGGTACTAATATAGCTGTAATTATGTTATTATTTTTTTATTTTTATGACATGTCATCGTCCATCAATGCGAGAATGAAATGTAAGATATCAACATCATGCTCACTTATGACAACTGTAAATAGTCGAACCAAGGCTGACACGATTTCTCGTGCATTCTAGGACCTACCTGCAACTTTAAGCTGTTCTTTCTTTTTCGGTAAAGACATGCCATTTTGTTTATTAGAAAAATATAAAATAAAATAAAATAATGAATTAGAAATTGAAGGATTATATAATATACAGGGAACCACAAACAAGCCTACTGTAAAATGTTAAAATTGATGCACTGTTGCCTCTCAGTATATCTATAACTTTGCAGTTTAACGAATTTTGCTTTGATTAGAGCGGACGTGGCGGAGATCGAAATGATAAGAAGCATATTGGAAAATAATTTTCAATAGACTAATTTGTAGAAAATTCTGTGGAGACCTATCAGCTGTCTAATAGACCATCCGAAATTGATCAAAAAAAATGTGCGCTTTTTGAACATAACTTCCGACAATACGTTTGACGTAGTCTTTTTTATATTTTTTGAAAAAATTTGAACTATCATTACAAAAAAAAAGTCAAATACGACTAAACAAATAAAACAAATTTCTTTTTAGTCCCCTAAACTTTATCAAAATATATCACTATAATCCTGAATTTTATTTCGTGTCCATAATAATCATGTACTTTACAAAAACTCCCGCATTAACCTTACCATCAGCTTTTTCGACCGCATCGTTAATTTGCTGACGTGGTAATTTTTTAATTATTTTTAGCTTTTTTTTTTTATTTTTTATGGGGTAAATAAGCTTTTAATTAAAAATAAATACTTAAGAGTATTTTTCAGAAAACTTTCAACATAAAAGTTGTACATTTTGATGAGATCTACAACTTTTATGTTCAAAATTTTTTCAAAAAATACTACTAAATAAATAATTTGGGACTCCAAAATCTTAACAGTTTTACCCACTATTTTTAAACAACTTTTTAGAAATATTTTTTGAAAAAAAAAATTGAATATAAAAATTATAGATCTCATTGAAATCTACAATTTTTATGTTGGAAGTTTTTCGAAAAAAGATCCCTAAATAAGGTTAAAAGATAAAATTGCCCCTAAAGATAAAAAAAATAAAAATAATTAAAAAATTACCACGTCAGCAAATTGACGGCCACGAATAGAAAAGCTGACAGCAAAATAATCGCGGACCTTTTTCGATACAGAATTATCGTGGACACGAAATAAAGTTCAGAATTATAAATGCACATTTTGGTAAAATTCACGGGCTAAAAAGAAATTTGGCCAACAAATAACTGTTATTTAGTCATCGATAGTATAAATTTTGATCGCAGAAGCATATCGTGACTAAATTAAATAGCGTTTAGTCGTCGGATCCTTATCACTAAAGATCAAATTTCTGGTATCTAAATAAATTTTTTAGAGACAGCTGGTCTCTAGAAAATTATATTTTCCAAGAATTTTTTTGTCAATTCAAAAAAGTAACAAAAATGTGGATCATTTATACCACTATGATACTACAATATATATATATATATATATTTAGCTACTGCTGTATATCAGCAGCTTTTGGAAGGCAAATGTATCCAATGTCCTTCCTCCCTTCAATTGGTGGTTCATAGATCCTAAAAAAATATACTTAGAAAAACATGATCACATGAATTGCTGTATTTTGGTGTCTTGTTAGGCTGGTTGATGCACTCCAGATTGCGGCTGCTTTCCGGTGGGGGAATTTTGTAGATGTTCTTGTTTGTACATATTTTAAACTTCCTAGCTAAGTCTAGAAATCTACAAGATAATTTTTTTTAATCATTGTTAGTCTCTTATAAATTGAGATTAATGATTACTACATTATATTGTGATAAGTACTAGTTTTGCACCCGTACGATTCACGGTTATAAGTCATAATATATATAACTAACGATACTGCAAAACTTAATTTTCTATTTTTTCTATTTTTAATTTCATATAAATTTTATTAAAATATTATACTTTTTTCGTAAGATGTTATTAGAATAAGAAAAATATCAAATGCAATATACAAAATTATTTGAGAATTGACGTTAAATAGTATATGTATATGTTAAAAATTCTTACACATTTTAAAGTTTTATTTAAAAATTAATAGTACATAATAAATAATAAATAATATAATTATTATTATAATAATTTTATATATGTATTTATATCATTTTTATAAATATTATTTTAATTAAGTATTTATTTTTAATATTAGACCTTTCATATTCTTCAAATAAATTCCATGACTTTATAAATTCCTATCAATTAATATAAATACCATGTGGAATAACGACTTTTATCTCCCAATATATATATATATATATATATAATATATAATATATATATATTACACTTTTATTATAATAATTACATAACAATAATCGCAAATGAACCTGCGCCCAACAGCCGATAATACCGAAAGGAGTAACAATTCTTAAATTTCAAATATATATATATATTGTCACAAAATGATCAAAATCTACGGCACTTCAAAGAGGCGCCAGTTAATTAGGTAATTAAAAGTTTTATAGATAATTTAACAATTAAGTACAAAGTTAGCACAAATGCGTATAAAGATATTTCTAGATAATCCTACGTATACAACTAGTGAAGATATATAAAAGCAAGAATAAGTAGATGACATTATGAATTTTATAGTAGTTCGGCACAACCGGCCAACATCTACTTTCAATACCTCTTCCCCGAAGGCTTTTCCACTGGTCTACTAGTGCGATCAACTTTTATGTGTTAATTAATCAAACCATACAATTCACTTTTCCGGACTAACCGATAAATGTTTTCCCTTGGTTTTCAGCTCAGCAAATAATTACGGGCAAGGAGAGTTGTCTTTTACAATTCTCTCGAAGAAACTAAAAACTCCAAAAATAATCTCTGAATGATTTTCTCACTTACATGCGATAGATCTAGGGCTAATCAATATAATTTGCAAGTGTAAGCTCAATCTGTACGTTACAAGGGAGTTTTGGAACTTCTCTAATAGGTATTTGAAGTATTTTTGCAACTCTATAGATTTTACCAAACAAAAAAAAAACTAAACTTATATTTATATAACGGCACCAGCCGCGCATTAGCAATCGACCGATATTGATTTTCGGTCGATCATTTTGACGGTTTAACGATTAGTCTATGCAAAGTATAAATCGGTCGATCATTTTGACAATTTAACGACTAGTCTATGCAAAATATGTATTGGTCGATCATTTTAACGGTTTAACGACTGTCTATGCAAACTATATATCGGTTGACCCAAACCATGTATTGGTCGACTGATTTCTCGTCTAGAGAAACCAGTCGTATTTCGTTGACCAATAATATATTTCGGTCTACCTATAATCTCACTATTTTTAGTAGTATATCAACTTATGATTTTTGACCTGAAACCATTTTATCTTTTGAGTTTTACTTGAAAACTTGATTTCTAGCTCTAGAGGTTATATAAACACAATCAAAGAAAAATATAAATAGTTATAAAATAGTGTGCTTAGGAGCAGTCACATCTTCTTAAAAAAAAAAAAAAAAAAAAAAATCCATTTCAAGCTCTACATGCCTCCAATGTGTTTTTTTTTTTGGTCAATTCATGCATGTTTTATTGGCTTCATGGACATATCCAAATTTTGTTCATATGCTACGTTACTTCTTTGACTCATTTTGCTCTTCAAACCTTATCGAGCAACGCCTACATCTTAGCAAAACTTTGAACAAACTTATTAATAATACTTTTACTAATCATTTCGTTATCATCAAAATCATATATGTACAACAATCTCATCTTTTTTGATGATCACAAAACGATAGCTTGATTTAAAACTAATGCACAAGTGTTTTAATCCAAATCAAGATACTCCAATCAAGCATATTCCCCTCTTTTTGTCATATCAGAAAGGTTTACCAATTCAGAATATGATATGCAAACAATGTTGTATCTCAAAACAAGGTTTAAAGAAGTATAATACCAAATAAACCAAAATCAAGTTTTTTCATAGCAAAATTGTTATTTTGCTACATATTGGTCGACTGAAAACGAATATCAGTCGGCGGATAATTTCTGAAATTGTAGAAATCAGTTTGTAAATATGCCAATAAATTCAAACAAATTCCGAAATAGTATAAAAATACTTCCAACATATTTACCATTCTAATATACATGTGGCTCTCCCTTTCCTTTGTAAAATTTTCATGATTTTTAAAAGATTTAGCCCAAATCAAGATTTCTAGCAAATATGAGTCTAAGGGATTAAAAAACTCATCTAAGGATAAAAATCGCACTTTAAGCAATTATAATAGTCAATAAGGTTAAATACACATGTCTCCCCCCTATCGAAAGTAATTCATGCATATTTTCATGATTTAGCATGTTTAGGAGCATATATACCTGTTAACCTCTAAATCTCAATTTATATGCATAAATTTGTATAAACATATCATTTTTATTTCAAATTTATAAAACACGCTCTCAAATAATATTAATAAATAGTAAGACGAAGAAATATGATCAAAACCTTTAAAACCTTACTCTTTTCGCCTTGATAATTTGAGCTCCGGCTTCATGGATATATTCAAGTTTTTTTTTTTTTTTTCCATATACTATGTTGCTTGCTTGACTCATTTTTCTCTTCAAGCCTTATTAACCAACACCTACATTTTAGAAAAACTTTGAACAAACTTATTAATAAGATTTTTACTAATTATTTTATTATCATCAAAATCACAAAAAATACAACTATACTTAAGCAGTTACTTATAATATTAAAGCAACTAAATTTCTAAAAAATTAAAATAACCTAATATTATCAAAGTAATACTACACTACTATTTACAATTATTTCATTAACAGGATGAGCACTATCCGATAGTTTATACGGAAATCTACCAAGTGGGCCCATGGCAGATAGGATTTCTCGTCGTTAGTCTAACAAAAAAACAATTATTTCATCAATGAGGTAAAAACATTGTAATGACAAGTATCCAAACCAAGCCGCATAAAACAAATGTGAAGCAGGAGAAAAAATTAGCAATTTATAAGATTTTGATGTATTGATAAACATATCTGACTAGCTAGTTGATGGGATTAAAACAAATTAAAAAAGAAAGAAAAGAAAAAAGTCAAAGAGTTGACTGGAGTATTTTGATCCGACAGCATGGGAGCTCTTGACATTTTAAGAAAAAATTTTGAATGTAAAAAAAAAAAAAATTCTATTAGTTTTTATAATTTTATATTTTAAAATTTTTCAAAATAATACTTCGAAATTGCCAAAAAGCCATCCAAATTTGCCAAAAGAGATCCAAATTGTAGGGAAGCTTCTTTGATGCATATAACACTTTTTAAAAAAAAAATTAAAATAAGAAGCTGTAGAAAATAATAAATTTATTTTTTCAGTTTAAAACTTTTTGTAAACGCTCCTAAGGGATGCTTTGGGTGCACCCGCACAGAAACTCCTTGCTTTTATCCGCAGTATGGAATCAGTACTTCACATAAAGACCTTAAATTCACGGAAAATTCCTACATCTAATCCCGACCAATATGCTGGAATTTAAGTACATCCTTCTAGAAACGAGATCTTCTTCCACAGGATATAAAAGATTTTCCTACGAAAAATTTTATGAGAAATTTTATTTTATACGGTCTCGAATCCAGATGATGACACTTTCTGATAGCACCGTCCGTCTTTTGTTAGAAAGCGGAAGTACTGGTCCTTCCTAGGATTTAAAAGCTAATTGGTCTACATTCAGTCCAATCCAACTGAAATAAGCTGGTGTTGGATCATGATCATTTTCTTCTCTTTATTTGATAATTATTTATAATTATCAAAATTAGATTGTGTCAGTGTCTCCCTTAAATTTATCTATTATGGGATGCTTATATAATAAATGTTTATAGTAAAAACTTTTATACTGATGATACATAATAAATTATCAATATTATATTTTATTTTAGAAAGATTTTCTACTACCTACCTATTGTAGTGAGTATTCATCTTCTTTGGTCTTTTTAATATTTTTATTAAAAATAATAGAAACAAGACCATTTTATTGGTATTTTACATGAAAATGTCTAAAAATTAACGGAAACTTATTCATATTGTTTTGAGTTGATTGTCATCCTAAAACTATTTCAACACCGGTATTCATAAGTATTCTTATTTTAATTGGATGATGAAAAAATGTGCCGCTATTATTTTGAACTTTGCTCAAATGTATCGCTATAATTTTGAACTGTCAGAAGTGTCTGCAATATTTCTGACCTACGAAAAAATATCCACAATAATCTTACCATCAGCATTTTTGTCCGAAACCATCAATTTACTGCTTTTTAATTATTTTTCATCATTTCATTATTTTTATTCTTTTATTACTTTGTGAGAGATAAATGTGTCTTTACCCATCCTTGGGGCATTTGCGCTCTTATGCCCCCCATAATTTATAATAGCAAAAATATGCCTTCTATTGTGAAATAGCTCTTTTACGCTCCCTTGATCATGTCAAATGACATAAATACCTTCTCCATTGTCTGAATGACACAGATGACAAAAACATACTTAGGAATATTTTTGAAAAAATTCAAAATAAAAGTTGTAGATTTGATAAGATTTACAACTTTAATATTTAAAGTTTTCTAAAAATACTTCTGAACAGTTGTTTAAAAATAGTAACGAAATATGTAAGTACTTTAGAGCTCCAAAACACATTAATTTAAAAATACTTATTACTGTTAATCACTCATTCACACACACGCAGACATACAGACTTACACACATTAATATATATATATTATATATATTATATATATATATATATCAAAAATCCTGTTGACTTTTGGATTTTATTAGTAGTATTAGCATAACCAAAGCCAAAAGAAGAGAAGTATTTCAGTCGATTCTCTCCCACAACATCTGGAGAAAATTCCGCTACATCAAAATCCTCTATATCAAAAGTCTGAAAAAGAATAACCAAATAGTACTCAATTTGTTTCTCACTTTTCAAACACATGGAGCTAGCAATGGAGGGACAAACTCTTTAAGTGCCATAGCAAAAACAAATCTGCTAATTGTTTTTAATATTATACTAAAATTTTGCTTTTGTAATCCCTTTATTATATATAACAATCGTAATAAATAAATTTATAAATAGCAGTAATTATATTCTATTAACCGAAGAGTTTCACTCGTTATGATTTCTCCTCAATTATAAACACAATCACTATTAATACTTTAAGCCAATTTAAAAGATGCATGACTTTATTTTTAGAATTAAGTTAATGTGCATATCATCACATGGAGTCAAACAAAAAAAAAAAAAAAAATCAAACAAGATTATACAAGGCAAAAAGACACCAATAATGAGTTTATTAAATCAATAAATGATGCATTAGTTGGTAGCTAGATGCCATTCGTTCAGGCCATATCAGATATAGCAAAAAATAAAATAAAATAAAACTTGCAATATTCTCATCTTCATCTAATATTAGTAATAAAAAGTTACATATGTGTCGGTGGTGCCGTCCTTAAGCAAATAAAGCTACATATGTGGAGGAAAATGCATGAGCTGATATCACTTTACACTAAATCATTCCCATATGCATCATCCAAATAAATATATCTTTTCAAGCTAAGCATTTAAAATAGTAAATGAAAAGTTTCAAAGAACTAAGTTGACATGTGTTTTTTCTTAAATAATTACGTGAAATGTTTTATGCAGCAAATATCATATTATTTTAATAGACACAGTCTTCTAACTACAATTTTCGACCATTGTTAGATATAACCTCGCTGATGTGTGTTGTTTTATGGAACACTTTTGAGTATAGACACATATATGCAATAATTTTAGCTTTTTTTTTTTTGAAAAATTGGAAAACAAAATTATTCCGTGTTGTAGCGGACGAGACTTAAATTTGTGAGTTATTAGTTGATAAAAATTTGGAGTTAGTGCAAGCAGCCTCATTCAGTGATTCCATTCAAATATTCTTTTTTAATTGGGATTTACAAGCTAGTATCTAGTTCGTAAGAAATTCACTTCGGACTTGTCACTTAGAGAGAAAAGTGAAAAAGTAGGAATAGAAAGTCAGTTTTCTTATTTACTTTAAAAGAAAAGTGAAGTAGAAAGTTGAAAAGTCAGTTTATTTATTTATATTAAATTAGAGGTGTTCAAAAAAATACTTGACCCAGGACCCGTACGAACCCGACCTGACCCGAAGGATTGGGTTGGGTCTATCGGGTCCATGGGTCGGGTCGGGTCTAAATACTAGACCCGATGTTCGGATCGGGTTGGTTCCGGGTCCAAGTCGTCAAGACCCGACCCGATCGACCATATATATATATATATATATATATATATATTTGATGATTAAAAATATTATATGAATGACTCTTACATAGACTAAAAACTTAATCAAATTTAACCCATAATTGATATGGGATAATTTCTAACGCTTAGTGGACTTATTCTACTTAACTTAACTCATAAGTGAAATAAAATACAAGTCCATTAAGTGTTAAAAATTATCCCATATCATATATGGATTAAGTGTAGTATGGGTGTCTAGTTTATATAAGAGATTTTAGTGTAATAGATTTAATAATAATAAAATATATATATTCTTCATAGATTATCATATAATATAAAATAGAAATAATTTTTTTAAAAAAAATTAGACCAGACAAGACCTGTTTAGACCCAACCCGACCCGATCGGACCTGAACTAGCTCGGGTCGGTTTGGGTCTTGGACGGGTTGGATCTAGCTAACCTAGACCCAGGGAGAGTCGGGTCGGGCCCGGGTCTGGCAGGACCCAGACCCGACCTGATTTTGAACAACTCTATATTAAATAGAAAAGTGTGAAAGTGAAAAACTGATTTTTCTTTCACTTTGCATTCTCTCTACAATTTTTTTAATTGTCTCATCAAAAGCTAAAAAATAGGAGAAATTGAGAGTATTAGTAGCTAGAAAGTGAGAAATAGAGATACTCTCCTCATTTGTAAGCAAAAAGAGTGAAGTAAAGTATTCAAGAGTTTCATAAGTCCTCTACTCTTGCATTCCTTCTTTCCTTTTTGTTCTTTTTCAATTTGCACTTAGAATTTTCTTGCAAGACTAAGCTTAGCAACTAGATGCATTGTCTAAAGAGAAAATTAAGTGCCGCACAAGGTGCTATGAAAAAAGCATAGCCTTATAACAAGTGGTATCAGAGAAAGCACCCAAGGAGTGACAACTTGGAAGGATGCCATGGCAACCTTCAAGTACAAGCCTGCCAGCTGCAATAGTTTTTAGACGAGCTCATGGATACGTTTGGGGACCTGAAGACTGAGGTTAGATTGCTCAAGGATCTGCATGAGGGCCTCGAGGCGCGGATAGAAGGAGCACTAATGCCTCGTTTGACAGTAAGGGCAAGTTGAGGTCTTGGAGGCCTATGTGGAGATGCTGTGCAAGGAGAATAAGGGGTTGCAAGTAGGGCTATGATGGGAGTGGGTGATTGATGACGTTGTTAGGCACTTGTTGGTCTGCGAGGCTATCATAGCTTAGAGAGTTAGGGACGGGGAACTAGTAGGGCGCACGAAGGCGCCAAAGCCTAAGGCCTACAAGGGGCACACAACTCCTGTGAGATCGACAATTAGCTGTACCAGATGGAGTGCTACTTCTATGTAACGTTCTTGCTCGACGACGCTTCGGAGTCGTGCACGATCCATTGTACCTTAGAGACAAATTGACCCTATGGTAGAAAAAGGTGACCGATGACGTAAATAGGGAAGAGTGTTGCCATTGGGACGTTGTAGGAGTTCAAGGGGAGCTTCAACGCCAATTCTACCCAAAGTGTGTGACGAACGAGGCAAGGGCCAAGCTTCAGCGTCTTACGTAGGAGGGCACCATCAGAGACTACGTCAAGTAGGTCATTGAGTTATTAGTTGAAATCCACAGACATTGATATTATTTTGCATTTATGGATGGCTTGAGGGGATGGTCAAGCTTGAACTCAAGTGATGAAAGAGTGCAAAACTTGAAGGATGTTATTCGTGTCACCAAGTCACTTAACAAGTTCAATAATGAGTCCAAGAAAAAGCCAACCAAGAAGGACAACGATATTGTTGGTGGAGGAGCACAGTATGACAAGGCCAAGGAGAGGGGACAGTTCCATGACAGATGGCGTGCAGAGAAAGCTACTAGAGTACTTTATCTGCGACGGGCCATACAAGGCACGGGAGTGCCCAAGCCGCAATAAGCTTGCTACTTTGGTAGTCTAGGGGGATGCAACAATGGCAGAGTGACATGAGAATATAGGGGCCGTGCGACTGTGAGCAATGCTAAGGAGGAGACAAGTCCTAAGGACAAGGTGACACAGGGCAATGTGGCTGCTTGGTGAGGGCAATGCCAAGGAGGAGACCATTCGCAAGGACCAAGGTGACATAAGGCCATGCAGCTTCTTGGTGAGGGCAATGCCAAGGAGGAGGCTAGTCGCAAGAGCCAGGAGAATATGTAGACTCTACGATTGATGCTTGGCGGGGTGGATGCCAAGAGGGACACCAGTCGTAAGGGTCCAATGTTTGTAAAGATTCAATGGAACAGCCAGCCATTTCGCGTGTTCGTAGGCACATGTGCCTCGAACATTATAATCTCAAGGGAGACCACTGACAAAATGGGGCAACTCAGATCTAAGACCACATGTAGGAATAACCAAGCAGTTAAAAGCCCAACTCGCAGAGTTGACAGGACATGAAGACATCATCGTCGTGGAAATTGATGACTATGACGTACTAGGACTTGAGTTTTTTTGGGGGAGTGCTTAGACGTCGTTATCGTTCCCAGCATAACACCATTATCATAAAAGGAAAAGCCATGCGTCTTGCCAATCCTATGAGGGGGATCGACGGAAAGCACAAGTTTGGTATATCCAGATAATGAAGGAATGCAAATAATGAAGGAACGAGAGATGACCATTGCATGTTACACCGTTAGACACGCCAATAAACACGATCTTCATTGAAAGGAGCGACAGAGAGGAGATGAAGCAACACAAGCTAAGGCCTCAACGAGGGCATCGTGAGTACGAGGGGGGGGGGGGGGTGGGGAGAGTTGGAGAAGATGTCATGGTCTAAGGCACTTGGCCAGTGCCTATGGAACACCTAGGTCGCGCAAGCACGTAGACCGCCCCTTGGGGGCCTGTGCTGCGTAGGTGTTTGGACTGCATGGGCTATGTGGTGCCTGGACCGCACGTAGGCGAGCCCAAGGCATGTGGAAGGGAAGGGGAGAAGGGGGGGGGGCGGGGGTTGCAAGATTAAGTCCATTCTTGGGAATATCTAGAATTTCTTTGAGTCTTGTAAAGCCTTTAGTTACTTAGGCAAGAAGTAAGAATACTTTAGAGAGAGTATTATAGCCGTAGGTTGTAATGTAGCCTAGCCGTCCATTAGGAACCAATGAGTCTATAAATAGGAGTCTTCTCTTCATTTGTAAGCAAGCGCAGAGTTTTCTCGTCTGGCTGAGGTCAGCAACTAGAGGCATTGCTTCAAGAAAATATTGCTAAGTGCAGCATAGCGTATCTATTTTTTGCATATTATTTCTACAATTAATTTTTTTTTGTTTCATACTGCATAATAAACAAGCAAGTATAATATGATGGCATATATGAACTCTTATATATTTCTGGAAATAATGATAAATCAGATTAGAAAATATGAATGATGGTGAACTTCATCTTGCTAAGTGTTGCAAGTAATGGCCACATTTCAATCTTAATATTTTTTCTTCAAAAATTAATATTGTTTGCTAAATATGGTAGGGAGTAGGACTTATTGTTTTACTCATATAAAAGATAATAAATTTTTTTTTTTTCAAAAGTTAATATCATTTTTAATTTAATCTTTTTCTCCAAAACTTTCAACTAATATCATTCTCCAAAAATTTTCCCAAAAGTTATATCATTTGTAGCTTAACATCATTTTCAATTTAAATATTCAATCTTCAATAACCGTGGCAACGCGTGGAGCGCAAAATACTTGTAAGTATATATTAGCCTCTTTTTTACAACCTCTTCCAATTCAGTCCTTCAATTTTTAGAAGTTTCAAATCAGTCCCTATCTTTGCTGACATGGCAATGTTGCCGTGTTAGCAAAATACAAGATGATTTGAAACTACGAGTTGAATTTTGAGAGTTCGGTCTAGTAAGGGGTGATGTCATTGGCACTAATTAAACCTTAAGACACCAAGAAACGTATAGGGATTGGCTGCACCCCGTGGTCTTTGCAGCCACGGCGTACTCACCCAAACGATGAAGAGGATAAGTTGATGAGAAGAAGAAAGAATTTGGAAGAGGAAGACTTAGGATCAATGGATAGTCAAAAGTCCTAGCTCCTACCACTCAAGACTTTTTTTCTTTCTTTGGACTGGACCAAGTCGTTGCGCTCTGGTCCGACCTTTCCTCTTCTTGAAAACAGTCGAACCTACGATGTTATGATTCAACTCGCGATATGTGCCGATTTTGAACCAAAATTGTAACTATCTTGGATATATATGTATATATGATTATATATATATATATATATATATACACACACATATAGGATAATTTGTCAATGCATTTTGATATAGTTTTGATTAAGAGTACTAGATCTGCACCAATAGCTTACTTTTGACAGTCCGTTTATTTATTTTTTTTTTTTTTTTTTGTCTGTCACCGTCAAGTCAGTTTCTATCCCACATCTCATCTTTCTTTTAATAGTAAGATAGAGTAGATGAGTTAATATGAAAAAATCATTTAATTTGAAAATAGTATCGGAGATACTTGAAGTATCTCTGAGTTTCGTTTATATAGGAATGAGATATCTAATGCATTAAGTTTGCCATTGATCCTTCCTATAACTTTGCAATATGAGTTCTTAGCCATGGCTCGTTACAACATGATCTCATCTAAAACAGTGGACCCGAATCTGCGAACCGCGAGTAGAACCCTCTATAAAAATATTTTGCAAAAAATTCTTACACTTTTTACTTGAGAAGACAACTAAATAGAAAAAAAAAAAGAAGTCCTATACTTATGCTCTAGAATCATATATACATATATACCTGAATCTAACATAAGATTCGTTGATTCTTTGATCACTATCATTTAATTCGAATCCAAAGAGCACTTGAAGGACATGATTTTGTTCTTGTCAAAAGGCAAAGCAATTGGGGCGACGGGATATTGCACTGTATGGATAGAGGGTTAGAAATAATTCCTACCCAAGTTCGACTTTCCGTAGTGCAAGTGTCTAATTGTAAATGTGTGTGTCCTCTGACGTACAACGAGTGATTCATCTAGTGATATGTAAGATAATCTTTTTCAAGAACGGACCAGATACCGGTATTTTTAAATAAAAAAAAAAAAGGAAAAGCTTTCTATCTCCTCTCTCAATGGGATAACAACTATCCAAGATGGCCCATGTCTCATCTACACTTATTGGACATAGCTTCCCATCCTACCGAATTTAATTTAATGCATGATTAAAGTCAATGTTCCAAATAACCTCCTTTATCCCAAGGATAACTTAGTTCATTGGTGTTTTTATCATAATTTTATCGGGTAGCCACCCATCTCGAGACACGTGCACCGAATGCTTTGGCAACTCGAGTGGGTTTCTTTAGGCCCTAAAAGATAATTAAATAAGAAATTAGGGAATTTGGAAAGTGAGAAGGCAAAGTATCACAAGCAAAGAAATATTAGAATACATGTAAGTGGGGAATGAAGCATTTCCATTATTATGAAAAAAGCACTTATCAAAACACCAGTTGGTGGATTCTCTAATGAGCCAAGTGACGGAGCCCCTTTTTTTTGGGAGGGGAGGGGGTGTTGTTAAATAAAATTCTGTCAAATAAGTCTAAAATTCTTTATATTCAAATATATATATATATATATATATATTAACTTGATTTAGTAATTATTGAAAAAAAAGAGTTTATTTAGGAGGGCTATACAAAAGTAGGGATCGATATGAAATTATTCCTTTTTATGTGATACTTGGTACCTGAAAGCTATGTTTCTACATAGTAAATACCTACAAATTCTTGCTGTTATTCTTGTTTCTTCGCTTAAAATAAGGTGGTTTTTAAAAAATTACCTGATTTGTAAGACTCTGTAAAACAATAATTTAGGAAAAAAAAAAGACTTACAAAATCACTTCAAAATCAATTATAATAAGTCTTTTTAAAAAATCATGAATATGACAAAAAAAAGATTTGGTGTGTTGTACTACTATTAGAATTCAAAGTAATTCAAAAAATATTTCTAAATAGATATTTTGAGTGTCCAAAATTTTTGTAAGTAGTAATAATTCAGAACATTAAACCGCATATTTAAACCTATTTTTAATTTTTTTTGTAATATTACAGTAACACAGCATATTAAAATCTATATGTTTTCATAATTTTTTTTTTTTAAAACAAAACCTATATGTATGTGCTTTGACTCGATTTAGTAATTATCAAAATATTAGGATTTATTTAGGAGGGCTATATAAAAGTTTGTGCTGATATAAAAATATTCCTTTTTTGGTGATACCTGATAGCTGAAAGCCTATATATCTACATAGTAAATACCTATAAATTCTTGTTCTTGTTGTTCTTGTTTATTCGTTCAAAAGAAAGGAAAGAATGGACTCCAACACATATCCAAGTGGCGATCACTGGCCACAGTAAACCCTAAGAACCTTTTCTCAGCCAGCTTATAAGGAATTCTGACAGGCGATGAGGGGAGATTCCTCTTTATCAAGTTTGTTGCTGCAGATTGAGGGCCCTTGATCTGTGAGGATGAGAGTTTGTCGCTAGTTCATAGGCCTACCACTCCTACCACTTTATTCCATTCACTGGTTGGACAAATTAAGGGGCCGTTTACTTTGGAGAAAATGGGGCAAATGAGGCAAGTGGATAAAATGAAAGTGAAGAGAGAAGTGGGAGAATGGAAAGTGGTGGAAAAGTAGGTTTGAGTTTTTTTGTTTACTTGTAATTAGAAAGTTGGAAGAAACTGTGATGAAATATATTTAAATATAATATAAACAATAATTATATATTATTAATAATTTAAATATATTAATTGCATTTATTATATATTAATATATATAAATTAAAATATTAATATAATATTAAAAATAAATAATTTATTAATAGTATATTTTTATTATTATATATTAATAATAATAATATTATTATTATTATTATTATATGATTAACAATAATTTTATTTTATTATTATTATTATCTATTTTATAAATATAATAATATATATTTTATTATTATTAATGTTATTTTAATATTATCATATATTTTTTATTTTTTATTTTTATTATTATATTACTATATTAGTATACCTAATTATTAATAATATTATTTTAATGATATATTATATTTATTATTATTATTAATATATTACTATATTATTATTTTAATAATATACTAATATATTTTATTATAAATAATTAATCTTAATAATAAATTAATATAGTATTATTATTATTATTATTATATACAATTGTATGCAATAATGACTTCCCCCACTTCTCTTCAATTTGGAGAGAAGTAGAGAAAGCGAAAAATGCATTAAAATGAATAGTAATTGGAAAGTGGAGAAAGTCACTTTCTCCACTTTCTTTTTCAAGTAAACAGAGAAAGTGAGGCAACTGAGTTTCCCACTTGTCTCACTTTCCTCACTTCTCAGGTAAGTAAACAGACCCTAAGTGAAATTGCTTCTTTTATATTATCATGGAAGGTCTGCGCTCAGATCCCAGAAAGTCGCTCGGGACTGGACGTGGGAATTTTCCGCAAGTTTGAGGTCCTTACGGGAGTGTGCGCTCGCATTAGATGTTCCATCACGATAATTTCAAAAAAAAAAAAAAATTATCGTGAAAAAACTCTACCGTGACTGACTTACTTTGCATAACCGTCGTAATAAATAAACCCATCGATTACACTCATTCATACTCCATCAACCGAGAATATTCAGTTTTTGCTTTTTTTTTTCTTTCCCAATTTGGACATTCCCAAAATCTCTTGTTATCCTCCTTGGAGTACATAGAATATAAATTCTTCATATCCTTATAAGAGAGATTTTTTTTTTTTTTTAAATTGTCTTTCATGCCATTGATGTTGGTGATGTATGCTTGGAGACTTGGAGTCACTCTATAGTATATACCTTACTACTATAGGTGTTAAGTATGTTATGATGTATGTATGATTTGATCTTGTAAGAAAGCTTCATCATGAATGTGAGTTGTTACGAGTTGATAACTTTTAGGAGCCGTGGCTCGGCAATCTAAATTTCAGAAGTTTGTTGTGTTCTCTATCACATAGGCTGCGCGACCGAAGCATATAAGGAGCATTTTAAACTCTAGCTAGCTCTTGTTTTGTATGTTAAATTTTGATTTAAAAATTGCCGGGCACACGTGATCCAATGGAGCCATGCCGTTGTCGCTATGCCTACCAATGAGGCCATGCAATTGTCGCGAAGTACCATAACATTGTGCTAACTTGTTACGATATTGGGCCATGCCTAGTCATAGCTCACGTCGTGCTGGGCTGGTGCCGGCATACCCACACGGCTTGCTCGACATCTCTATCTAAGCCTAAGCCGCCAATAAAGAATTAAACATAGAGCAATGAAAGATTTGAGGAGTGCTAGGCTTTGTTGGAGTGTGATTAAAAGAAGTCTCCACTGAGTCTCCACCACCAACTCATTTTTCAGATAGATAATCAATTAATTTATCTCCCATTGAAAAGGTTTGAAGTGATGGATGAAGAATTAGTAGGTCATATATTACAACCATCCCCTCTAATAACCTAATAATGGTACTTGTTCATGTGAGGCGGCGTAGAACAACTATCTCTTTTCAAAAAGGCGTCTAAATTCATTCGGGTAAGGCATCCACTCCGAAACGAGTAATGGGTAAAGCACAACCCCTTTTACATATATTAATAGCCAAATTATTATTTAGTCCAATTAAATTTGGTTTAACAGATCGTTATAATTCTGACATTTCAACTGTATATATATGAAAACTCTGCCCTACGAAGAAAAACATCGACGATAGGCTTTACGTTCGCTCCTGCCATCTACGCTCGTTTAATTGCTGATATGACATTTCTTAATTAATCTCTTTTATAATTTTTAATTTTATACCGCGCAAATGTATCAGTTAACATTCTTGTCTTTAATTATTTTAGATGAATCCACGGAGGAGAGGAGAGAGAGAGAGAGAGAGAGAGAGAGAGAGAGAGAGAGAGAGGGAGGGGGGGAAGAATTCCGGCAGGTGAAATTCTGTGCAGTCATGTTAAAATCCAAAATTGAGTTGTTGAATAAATCAGCATGTGCTAAAGTTGAATAAATCAAGTCAGTACGTGTGCATGCAGGAAAATAGACGATTAATTGACACCAAGAAGGGCTGCTGATGCCCGTCTATTTGAGTTCTCTCTCTTCTTGTCTCTCTCCTGTCTTTGCGCCTCCGCACGGCACCCATCTCCGCCACCGCCACCAGCGCGTCCGGCACAGCAGCTCTCAGCTTCTCCTTCGTTGCGTTCAAATTCAGATTCCACTTCCACACATGGTGTTTGATAAAATGTCACAAAAATAAAAGATTTAACAAAAAAAAATGGAGAAACTAAAAAAATGACGATTGTGCCGTCAATGTAAGAGAAAGAAGAAATTTTTTTTAAAAAATTAATTCTTTTTAAATGTGAACGTTAGATTAAAAGATGTCACATAAGTAAGTCGACGGGTGCATATGATGAGATTATCTCGGACGTTTTTAATAGTACAAGATTATCACAAGCATCGCTAAAATTTTTACATATGATAAAATATTTTTTTATATTTTATATTATGTAACTTAATTTCAACCAAACGTGTGTGGAAGGTGTCGTATCAGAGGAGCTGCTAATACCTCTAAGTTCTTATTACTAGACCACTGGGCGAGTTGTTCGGTGGTGATTATATGTACGATTTATGGCACTTCTTAATTAAAAATATTTAAGATTCGATAAAAAAAAAAAAACGAAAAAACAAAAGATCTAACATAATCTAGTAAGTTTAGCTCTATGTGTATAAAAAATAGTCAATTACTTCTTACGTATGCAACTAATGGATATTTAAATATCAAAGTAAGATTAGAGAGATGGCATTATATTTATAGTGGTTTCGCATAAATCGGCCTACGCCTACTTTCTTGCATATATTCTGCGGACTTTCTACTATTCAATAATGCGACCAACTTCCGGACATTAATTAAGTTATTTACACCTCGCTTTTTCGGATTTAGCGATAGCCATTTTTCCTATATTTTGGCGGCTTAGCAAGCAACTGATGGTTCTCTCCTTTACGAGTAAGGAGAGCTGTCATTTAAACTTTCTCAAAGAAATTAGAAATCTCAAAATACAGCTAAATTTTCTTTTTAATACCCCGAGTTATAGAAAATTTTGTAAATACCAACCAAGCTGTAAAGCTTCCTCGACCCACACCTGCTGTCAAAAGCTGCTGATGTGGCATCTCTCCGTTTCTTTTTTAATTCTTTTTATAAGCTCACTCCTCCAGTCTTCTCCCACAACCCGTGCACCCCACAGAGCTTTCCCGCCCTTCATCTACCTCCTTCCTGCCACAAATCCCACCCCCCCCCCCCTCCACCTTTTTATTCATTCCAGCCATCCGGTGGTCCCTCCTCCCGACACCAATTTGTCTTATCCCCACCAAATTTCTTCGTCCCCACCAACCCTCGCGCTCTAATTCTCAATCACACTACTTCTTAGTCCCCAACAACCCTCGCGTTTCTCACACAGCAATTGATTATAATATTTATTTGTCCCCCTAGTAAAATCGGGAATCTTCATATTAACAAACGAACAAGTGAATGGCTGGAGGCGGGCAATGTCATCATGGCGATGACGGAAAGAGAACGTTAGGTGAGTTTGAGCCTATGTTGCAGCCAGTCTCAACATTTTCTTTTTTTGGTCATTAATGTGTTAGGTTTGTCATCATTTTCTTGGTTTTACTTGGTGTAGTTGTGTTTTGTACGTGCAGTAACGACTGATCCAGATTGAATGACTGTAGTTATGCATCATAGTGGGTTCTTTATTGGAAAACCTGACATGGAGTATATAACAAAAAACGAGCCACGTTTTATAGATGATGTCGATAAGGATCATGTATCCATTATTGAGTTTAAATGAGATATCTAGTGAATAATTTGAATGCTATAGGCCTGTGGTAGCTAGGTTAGTGTATTACTGGAGACATCCTAAAAAGGGTTTTATTTGCTGCTAGACAGATCAAGATGTATATGGTATGGTCCAATGGTGTAATGAATTTAATTTGTATATGTATATCAGATTGACCCTCTACATAATTTGGAAAACAGATATGCTGAAGTACAAAGTGATACTTCTGGAGGTGATGAAGCCATTAAAGAGCATGTAAGAGTAAATGAAGAGGATAGTGATACTGATCCTGAATGGTGCTCTGATGAGGATGAAATTGCTGAGGAACAGATAAGGAGGGAAATTGAGGATAGTGATAGTGTTGGTGAATGGCCTTCTGATGAGGAATATGCAATTCCAGGTCCTGCGTATCATGTACATGATGAGAAGAAAATGCTATAGAGTACCCAAGCTCAGAGTATGAAGATGAGGATGAGTTGAGGAGGTCGCAACAAAGAGCCTTTTTGCCCTCATTTTATTAGCAGCCCTATTAGTAGTTACCTCGCTGAGGTTAGCAATAAAGAAACCCAAGCTGGAGGCAGCAACAACGAGAGATATTCGACTGGCCCACATTTTGAAGCATATATTCGACATCTAAGAGATAAATACAAATCCAATATGTTTGATACATCTGTAAGCAATAAGGATGGGAGATACAAGATTGTGGATGAGACAACCTGGCCAGACATCTTGCACAATGCAGCAGCCTAGTCAGCAAACTCATACATCTTGCACAATGCAGCAGCCTAGTCAGCAAACTCAGACAAGTTCAACAAGATATCATTCAAAGAAATCACAGAGTTGTATTGGCTCTATTATACTCTTGTAATTTTGGGGTATCTGTTGTATTGGCTGAGCCATTTGAGGTTAACTTTATTTTGTATTAAAGTATTGGTTATAAATTTAGCCATTTATTTTATATTTGTTTTTATGTATCTTCATGTTTGTATTGGCTCTGTGAGGGTAACTTTTTGTACTCATTGTGTAATCAATGAATGCTTGTACAGTGATCAATGAATGCTTGTGTAATCAATTAGTACTTTTGTTGTACTCATTATTGGCTATAAAAGTTATTGTTTGTTGCAGCCATTGCTTGTACACCCTTTGTTTACATAGCCATTGCTGGTACATAGATGTCAAAAACAAGCTGCAATTAACTATCATAGAGCTGATGTTGGCTCATGAATAAATTATTTTAGTCACACAGTGAATTAGTGCCATGCATTTGATCAAATAAGCTGCCAGGCAACATTGTTTACACAGCCATTGCTTACAATAGAACTATTCATCATTACTGTCATTGCTTAAACAACAATTACTTACAAGCCATTCACACAACTATTGCATACACAGCCGTTCTTACATAGCCATTACTACAGGATTGATCTAAACTAAATAAGCTATCATGGTGAGAATTAGCACAACTAGTAATTGCTTAGTAGTCATTTCCTACATCAGCCTTTGCACAAAACAAAACAAGCTGCTTCAAATCAGGAACACAATCACAGCCATCAAAACGATTATTAAAAACCATAGCTTCTTTTCTTTGAGTCTTGCTTTATCAAGCTCTGCCTCGGCGTTCTTCAGCTTCTCTTTTAAGCCATGAATGATATGGCTGTATCTATCAGAGGTTTGAGGATCAATCCAGCGGGAATAGCCGCAATCACCTTCATCTTAATGAATAGAAAGGAAAATGAAAATTAGATCTCTAGTGGCATCAACAGTAATTGTATTGGTATGAAAGCATACTTACCTGCCAATTTGGACACCTCATAAAACATCTACCAGGATGTTCACTTGAGAAGGAGGTCAGGATCACCACTACCCGCAGCAACTGCATCGATTTTGTGTGTATCCGAGGACAAGCGGATTTTCGCTGCTTGACACGAAGCTTGCACTCATTGTTGAACTTAGAGCTCAGATTTAGAAACTGTTGAGAAACAAGAAGAAGGGAATATTTTATGGTGGAAACAGGCAGACGAGAAGGATTTATGGCGGGAAGGAGGCAGGCGGGGGCGAGAAAGCTCTATGGAGTGCGCGGGGTTGTGGGAGAGAAGAAGATGGAGTGGGCTTACAAAAATAATTAAGAAAAGAAACGGAGAGATGGCCACATCAGCAGCTTTTGATGGCAGATATGAGTTGAGGAAGCTTTACAACTTGGTGTTTTTTGTAAAATTTTTAATAACTCGGGGTATCGAAAAGGAAATTTTAGCCCCCCAAAAGACACTCTCTCAATGATAAAATTTTAAAGGCAAGAGGTATATGGTTAAATTTAATTATTTTCAAGTTTAAAGCACAAAACTATATTCCAAGGGAGTTTTGGAACTTCTCTAAAGGTGTTAAAGTATTTTTGCAAGCGTAGGATCAATAAAGAGCAAAAATAACTCAACCCTTATAAATAAATTTCTCCCCAACGGTTATTAACGGCTAGTATAATGACGTTTTGGTTAACCGATCGAAGTTTTTGGTTAACTGATTTTTCGATCTAACCGTCATATCCTATGAACTATCGGTCGACCGCAACTTTGTATCGGTCACCCGATTTTCGGTTAAGAGATACCAATTTGTACTTAGCATTGTTTTGGTCGATAGTTAATTAGTTTCGGTTGTCGATAATTGTTGTTGGTATATGTGATTTGGGGTTATATTTAATCTATGCTTTTTTACCCCCAAATTATTTTACCTTTTGAGCTCTACTTCAAATTATATTTTCTAGCACTAGATAATACATTAACATACGCATTAAAATGTAAATACATTTAATTTGGTGAGTTTCGGAGTAACAATGTTTTCATTAATGTGGTGGCCCTCGACCCGAGGTTGCCACGGGTACTGACTCCAAACCACACATGCAACGGGGAAGCTTTGAAATAATATGTGTAGCTTTTAAAACTCGTATATAAACTGAGTTGACCAAAAATAGAAATTCAAAAGAAACGTTGAGCCGCGCTTTAGGCTATCAGCACGTGGTGAACTACCACGAGGCAGGTGAGTCCTACCACATTGGCCGACTCAGCTTGCTAAAAATCCTAATGCATCAATCTCCCTCATTTATACCCAAAGATCCTTAACAATCTAAGGTCCAAAATTTAAAATATTTTTTAAAGACCGTTTTAAAACCTTTTTGTAAATTCCGGCTCAATCTGTACTTTTCTAAAACATTTGGAAGTACTACATATCCTAAGTATGTGGATTTTATCCATAAAAACCTCCAAAACCAAAATAAAATAAAAATCATTTAAATTAGTATTAAAAATCCTCATAACAGAGCTTTTATCGGTCGACCAAAAATGGAAAATCGGTCGACGGTTAGTGTGACGGCCCGTGTCCCGGGACCGCCCCGCGTATCCACGCCAAACCACACACACATGCGGAAGCTTTTAAAATAACCATGCGTGGTTTCAAAAATCAAATACAATAAGTATTTGAAAACTCTTTTAAGAGAAACCCGAGCCCGAGCGTAGAACTATCAGGCACGTGTCGAGCATCCGCGAGGGAGGCGGTTCTCTCCACATGAACCCTCCATAGCTTGTTAGTGATCCAAATGCATCAATCTCCCTCATTGATACATAAGTATCAAAAACAACCTAAGGTTCTCAACTCCTCCTAGGTACTAAAACCATTTTCGATTTAAAATACGAAAATAATATTTTTCTAAAACTTTGGGGATTGTCACATACCTTAGATATGTCCCAACAATCCTCCCAAAAGCTTAAAAATCAAAATAATTATCATTTAAATCGATTTTCAAAAATTTATTCCAAATCATAATATCGGTTGACCGATTTCGGGTTTCGGTCGACCGAAAAACCAGAACACAAGTTTTTCAGCTTTACGGACATTATCGGTCGACATTACACATTTTGGTCGACCGAAATATCTGTAATCTGTAAAAATAGATTTCAGGAAACTCATTTCTCAAACCCCCCGAAATCCACATTTTTCAACCAAAATGTAAAACATGCATGCGCACACATGCATCATACATAAATACATATGTTAAAAGTTTTCAAACCGGATTTTGAATCCCAAAATCCTATTCTAAGCCAAGATATGTATTTATACCAAAATACGGAAAAGTATTTAAATAAGGGTTCAAAATCTACATTTGTTCTTAAAACCAAGAACCGAAATATGTATAACACCCTATATATGATTCTAAACATGCCCAAACATATACATGTGTGTTAGTACTTCCTTTCTACACTTTTATACAATTATCCACCTATACAACTAGGTATACAAAATATGGATTTTCCAAGTGTTTATAACTAACACTTAACCTCCAAAAGCTATACCTCAAAATACTATAGCTACAGATCCCCTCTCGTTCACTCTAGTCGCCTAAGCACCCTCGGCCGGTGCATTTCCGCAACTACCTGGATCTGTAAAAGAGAGGAAGAAAAGAGCGTGAGTCAAACCGACTCTGCGAACGGTGCCGTTGCACTTTCCAATTCAAATGTTCCACGGGCACAACATCTCAAATAAGAGATCACACATATATGTACGTAAACATGTATATAAAAACACAAAGCCACATAGGGCACCACATATAAAGACATAAGCCAATATACACAATTTGATCACCATGTCGATATGTCAAGTTCGCCACCCAACCCAAATCAACTATACCATTGATATCCATGGATTATGTTAGGGTGAAATCACTAACCCAACCCAATTAGTCCTATCAGGTTTAGTTTAGGTACCCGAATTGACCCACGGTACCAAGGTTTGGCTACCCGCTTCTAGTGCACATCCGAAGCACCAAACCTACGGTAGGAGGGATCTCATAACGTCCCGTAGAGATACTCAGTAGCGATGCACCCTCCGGAAGGCGCAACCCTGAGTCTCAAATACCGCAGGAACCACCCTGGTCAAGGATGATCACCCTACGCCTACCGGCCTCAAATAGAGACATCATTCATTAAGATTAACACTCCCGTTGTTAACCGCTCATCATACCGCCACCCTAGTCGGTAAATCACACGACCTCCGGGTACTAGACGAGCTCACAACTAATCCCTGCTAATCTTAACATCACTCTACCAAGAGTGTCACAAGAGCTAATCCGCTCACGTAGGGCTGAGCATTACCCGAACCTACCCGAAAAATCGAACCGAACCGACCCGAATAAAGCCAAAATTTCGGGTTCAGTTCGGGTCGGGTTCGGTTCGGGTTGACATTTTAATAGTTCGGGTCTATATAATTCGGTTCGGGTTCGGTGGTCAAATTTCGGGTCGGTTCGGGTTGGACCCGAATTATCCTCACGAGTCATGTATTAATTAGTTTTTGTTGGTTTTATGTGCTAATTCTTTCTATTTAAACAAAATATTCATGTTACAACTATTCGGGTCAATCCGAACCGACCTAAACCTACCCGAATTCGAATTGGTGTTAAATAAAAGTGATTTGTGATGTTATTCGGGTCAACCCGAACCAACCCGAACTGACCCGAATTTTAGTCAGTTCGGGTCGGTTCGGGTTGAAATAAAATTCGGGTCGGTTCGGGTCTAAAGATATTCGGTTCGGGTTGGCCTTAAAATTTCGGTTCGGTTCGGTTCGGGTCGGGTTGACCCGAATGCTCAGCCCTACGCTCACGCACCAACCAGGTAGAAATAACGTTACGCACACAAGCGTATGTCACAATCTAAGGTCCAAAATTTAAAATAATTTTTGAAGACCGTTTTAAAACCCTTTTGTAAATTCCAGCTCAATCTGTACTTTTCTAAAACATTTGGAAGTACTACATATCCTAAGTATGTGGATTTTATCCATAAAAACCTCCAAAACCAAAATAAAATAAAAATCATTTAAATTAGTTTTAAAAATCCTCATAACAGAGCTTTTATCGGTCGACCAAAAATGGAAAATCGGTAAACGGTTAGTGTGACGGCCCGTGTTCCGGGACCGCCCCGCGTATCCACGCCAAACCACACACACATGCGGAAGCTTTTAAAATAACCATGCGTGGTTTCCAAAATCAAATACAATAAGTATTTGAAAACACTTTTAAAAGAAACCCGAGCCCGAGCGTAGAACTATCAGGCACGTGTCTAGCATCCGCGAGGGAGGCGGTTCTCTCCACATGAACCCTCCATAGCTTGTTAGTGATCCAAATGCATCAATCTCCCTCATTGATACATAAGCATAAAAAACAACCTAAGGTTCTCAACTCCTCCTAGGTACTAAAACCATTTTCGATTTAAAATACGAAAATAATATTTTTCTAAAACTTTGGGGATTGTCACATATCTTAGATATGTCCCAACAATCCTCCCAAAAGCTTAAAAATCAAAATAATTATCATTTAAATCGATTTTCAAAAACTTATTCCAAGCATATATCGGTCGACCGATTTCGGGTTCGGTCGACCGAAAAACCAGAACACAGGTTTTTCAGCCTTACGGGCATTATCGGTCGACAGTTACACATTTCGGTCGACCGAAATGTCAGTAATCTGCAAAAATAGATTTCAGAAACTCATTTCTCAAACCCCCGAAATCCACATTTTTCAACCAAAATGTAAAACATGCATGCACACATGCATCATATAAATACACATATGTCAAAGTTTTCAAACCGGATTTTGAATCCCAAAATCCTATTTTAAGCCAAGAAAATGTATTTATACCAAAATACGGAAAAGTATTTACATAAGGGTTCAAAATCTACATTTGCCCTTAAAACCAAGAACCGAAACATGTATAACACCCTATACATGATTCTAAACATGCTCAAACATATACATGTGTGTTAGTACTTCCTTTCTACACTTTTATACAATTATCCACCTATACAACTAGGTATACAAAATATGGATTTTCCAAGTGTTTATAACCAACACTTAACCCCAAAAGCTATACCTCAAAATACTATAGCTATAGATCCCCTCTCGCTCACTCTAGTCGCCTAAGCACCCTCGGCCGGTGCCTTTCCGCGACTACCTGGATCTGTAAAAGAGAGGAAGAAAAGAGCGTGAGTCAAACCGACTCAGTGAACGGTGCCGTTGCACTTTCCAATTCAAATGCTCCATGGGCACAACATCTCAAACAAGAGATCACACATATATATATGTAAACATGTATAAAAACACAAAGCCACATAGGGCACCACACATAAAGACATAAGCCAATATACACAATTTGATCACCATGTCGATATGTCAAGTTCGCCACCCAACCCAAATCAACTATACCATTGATATCCATGGATTATGTTAGGGTGAAATCACTAACCCAACCCAGTTAGTCCTATCAGTTTAGTTTAGGTACCGAATTGACCCACGGTACCAAGGTTTGGCTACCCGCTTCTAGTGCACATCCGAAGCACCAAACCTAACGGTAGGAGGGATCTCATAACGTCCCGTAGAGATACTCAGTAGCGATGCACCCTCCGGAAGCGCAACCCTGAGCCTCAACACCGCAGGAACCACCCTGGCAAGGATGATCACCCTACGCCTACCGGCCTCAAATAGAGACATCATTCATTAAGATTAACACTCCCGTTGTTAACCGCTCATCATACCGCCACCCTAATCGGTAAATCACACGACCTCCGGGTACTAGACGAGCTCACAACTAATCCCTGCTAATCTTAACATCACTCTACCAAGAGTATCACAAGAGCTAATCCGCTCACGCACCTACCAGGTAGAAATAACCGTTACGCACACAAGCGTATGTCACAATTATGTTTACTAAAATACCGCTTAGAGCTAAGGTCCGCTCTCGCACCTATCCAAGTAAACATTTCACATAGCTAACCGTCATGCCAATATAATAAAATCCGTCCTACCACATGTATTATAAACCATACATCGCAAGGTAGAATTTAACACATCAAGCATGTATACCATTCAACGCATCCTACTAAAGTGTTTACCAAGTATAAACATATTCAAACACTATCCATAGTAGAATTAAAATATCCACATGCTAAATTATACCAATCATACTAATCAACCAGGAAAATGGCAAGATCAAGCTAATCATGAGTACCCAAAATCATTGTTAAACCCTAACAAGATTTCTACTCATCTACACATGCCATAAACCATATACCAAACATGAACACACATAATAAAAGGCATACACATATAAAGCAAGCACCGCTCACCTCAAATCCGAAACCCTAGAATCTCCTACGCGCCAAACCTCGGCCGAATCCGACGAGTTCGGTATCCTCACGTAGCTCTTGACTTCGGGACCTCGAATCCACGATCAAACCAACACCCCGCGCACCAATCGACCAAGGAAGAGCAAAGGAACTCAAGGGGAAAGGCTCTCCTCTCGCTGGCTCGGTGGAAATGGCAAATGGACTCGCCCACGTGTCTAGAGATTTCTAATCACGGGTTTCTATTGGACACGTACCCCGGATATGCATCAAAGACGGTAAGATATCGCACATATGTGTTCATAAAAATACGAACAAAACATCGAGTAGTGTAAACCTATACACCTACAAACCAAACACAACAACATAAAGCACCAAGACCTCACATCCCTCCCCACTTAACAAATTCGTTCCTCCAAATCAATTAAGTGAAGGAAACAAACGCGCACGTCAACCTCTGGTCCCGAGGTAAATTTCCTGAAACGCCGACTGCTTCCTAACGAAATGAAGATAACCAGAATAGGGTTGCCTAAATACTCCATACAAGAAAACGCTGCAAACGCATAATAACTGCCTTTGTAGAACAAATATGTAAACCGTAACTCCCATCTGTTCGTCAACTCGGAAAAGGAGTAAAAATCTCATACCCAATCTGTCTTGCTTGCTTTTACACTGAACTGTCATTGGAAATGATACCTTGAAACATAACTAAATTCCCATTCCGAGACTCATGCTCACTGTGACACATGTCTGCCTGCGACTCTTTGCAGGACTATGCAGTCTATTTTCTGATGTATCTCTATATTCTAATCCTCTGATCAGCTTCCTCAATAATTCTTGTAGCTACGACTCCCGTATCCACCATCTGATCCCAACAAGGGAGTGCAACCTCGTCTGCCATGCCAGGTCTCACGTAACACCACACTGATACAGTAATAGTACTGTTGTTGTAGGCAAATTCGACAAGGGACAGACAATCATCATAACCACTGCCAAGGTCTAAAATACAAGATCGTAACACATCCTCAACGTCTGAATGGTCTACTTGGATTAACCATTTTCCACCGATGTCATGTTGCTCCAAACGTCAAGCCTGTAACCAACTACCGCTAGAAAACTCTCTACAATCCTGAAGCGAAGTCGAAATCCTAATCTGACACTATAGTCAAGGCACCTCGTATAATTCTAACGATGTCTGAAACAACTGTCCAACCAATCCCACGGGTACACAAATACCACTAATCGGAATGGAGTACACAATCTTCATCAAACAATCTATAACAACCCAAGTGACATCAAATCCATGCCAGAACCTCAACAAACCCTGTTGACACACTGTATACAATACTACACCAAACTCTCTAACATCGAACTCGTCATCCTTCGGTACCCATATCTGGCTCTTTAGACTCAAGGCATCCTCGTATCCCTCCTGAAAGTCAGTGTCGTCCTGCCATATCGCGCTCAGCCTAAAGCAACTCCGACTCGCTTTTTGATATGTGGCGAAAAGTACCACTATTTCACGCTCAAATACGTGCAAAACCTAGGTGGTTAAAATACTTCGCCACGTCCCTCTCCAATATATATATATATTAAAATCGACGAGGCGAGTCGAGCTCTTCTGGCTAAGTGCATCAGCTATGACAGTTGTCTTCCCATGATGATACAGGATATAGCACTTGTAGTTCTTTGAGTACTCTATTCCTCACCTCTGGTTGAAAACAAAACCTCTTACTAGGTAATTTCTATCTCTACAACCACTTCGCAAGAACCACGTTGGCTAACCCAAAAATCGAGAACTAAATAGTCACCCTGGTGAATTCCTGAACTATCAAAACCATTATGCAATAATTATGTCTCTCAGCATCGATGATATCCCAAACTAAGCGAGAAAGCATTACTGAAATCACGAACTACTCAAATCATCAGATAATACCAACACTAATAGTACTAGCTTCGCAACACTCAAGTCGGGCAACCTTTCGAATGAGCTCAACAATCAATGGCATAATTGATTTGGATTGGATGGAAGATACTTGGCGTGTTAGCTGGTTAAACTATGGAAGGCCTTGTATTGTTTATACTTGTACATGTATGTTATGATATTGTTTTTGTGACGCATGTTATGCATTGACGGGAGATGTAGTCGTGCCACTCACTGAGTATGTGATGACTCAGCTCTTTTTTTTCCTCCTTTACAAATCTCCGAGGGAAAGCGCCTGCCAAGGTTGCTTAATCGTTAGCCGAGAGGGCTATCTTTTGGGATTTTAGAGCTATTATTTTAAGGATTTAGTGTAGTTGATACGCTTATAAATCCTAGGGATACTTTTAGGTTCTTTTTTTTGTAAACTTAAAAGTGCAACAGATTTGTAAATGAAGTATTAACTCATATTTTGTATGCAAGCATGTTAACAACTTATCCATAGATGATTCTAAAGGTTTTGGTCATGTGAAACCTGTATATTTGGAAATATGGGATATTAAGTTTTACTTTCCCCTATTTCAGTAAAAATGTATTTCTATGCATAACTTGAGGAATTGTGGATAAAAATGAATTTCGAAAGTTGATGCATGTATATCTACCCAAGTAATGTAGGTATGATTGAAACACTGAATGGATAAATAGTTTAGATTTCGGACGGTTGAGTTCGTTAGTGACCCGAAACTGCTTTTGCTGCTAATTGCAGTATTGGTCGACCGAAACATGTATCACTCGACCGACTGTGATGCCCCAGGATTTGGGCGGGATCGGCATGATGGTGCGCGATCTGCTCAGGTATCGGTCGACCGATACCTGGAACGGTCGACCGATAGTTACGGGTCAGGCGTGAATTGGGCCGAGATTGGGCCGCGCTCGTGATCCGTTAACAAGATTTGTCCCATACCAGCTGGATAGGGCGGGAATTTGTGTTTATAAGCTTGGGAGGCCAAGCTCTATCACCAACCAAGGTGATCACCCTTTTCCGAAAGGGAAAAGGACCCAGTTCTGTGGTGAGGCCGGGGCTTGGCGGGATTGGCCTGGGGCGGGGAGCGGGACGCGACAGAAATGGTATCAGAGCAACCCCGGTCACGGATACGGGTGGGTGCATAGGCCCAGGGACCCGCGGAAAGGCCAAGATAGCCTGCGGTAGGGGCAGGATGCGCGACTTGCGACCCGTGTGACTGGAGAGAGACTGGGCATGTACGTCCGTCCGTGACCTGTCCCGTACGACGGGGACGTCGTATCCTAAGGTGTGGGGGATGTGATGCCCCAGGATTTGGGCGTGATCGGCACGATGGTGCGTGATCTGCGCAGGTATCGGTCGACCGATACCTAGAACGGTCGACCGATAGTTACGGGTCAGGCGTGAATTGGGCCGAGATTGGGCCGCGCTCGTGATCCGTTAACAAGATTTGTCCCATACCAGCTGGGTAGGGCGGAAATTTGTGTTTATAAGCTTGGGAGGCCAAGCTCTATCACCAACCAAGGTGATCACCCTTTTCCGGAAGGGAAAAGGACCCGGTTCCGTAGTGGGGCCGGGGCTTGGCGGGCTTAGCCCGGAGCGGGGAGCGGGACGCGACACCGACCCTGTTGGAATGGGCATTTGAGTTGTTGGATGAACTTTCGGTTGACCAATAAAAAGGATTTTTTTAATATAATATTATTTTAATAAAAAATTATTTTTTTTAATATCAAATTTGAAAAATTTACGAAAATAAAACCGGGTCTCCTGTTTAACATGCGAGCATTACCAGCGTGGCGGCCGCCCATTTGGTAGCATGCCACGTAGGCAAAAGTCGCCTGTTAAACAGCTGCCAGTTGATCGCATGTTTAACAAGCCATCAGATGATAATATTAAATTTCAACCTTTTGCTGTTTTTATTGAAAGATAGTAATCATATACTATTATTTTGGCCAAAATTTAGTAAATGCCCCTCTACTATGCATTTTTGGACACTCATGTCCCTATATTTATTTTCGTAACTTTCATACCCCTTTACTATTAATTTGGGAACGCGATAACCTTAATGACGATTTACGAATAATATGCTGATGTGGCACTAATTAAGCTTTTTAAAATATTTTTTACGCTGATGTGGCACTAATTAAACTTTTTAAAATATTTTTTAACATTTTTAAAATACTCCTGTTTATATTAAAAAATAATTAAATATACTTAATTGGTGCCACATCAACGTAATTAATACTTAAATCCTCTTCAGGGGTATCGCGTTCTCAAATTAATATTAAAAAGGCATGAAAATTACGAAAATAAGTATAGGGGCATGATTGCCCAAAGATACATAGTAGAGGGGCAATTACTAAATTTTGGCCTATTATTTTTGTCATAGATGAGATGGAGTCGTATACTGAGGAGATATTAGCAAGCCTTCCTCGTTATTGCACAAATGGTAGAGATATTTGGCGTGCCATATTTTTCAGTGTCATTGAGTGGCACACGCCAGATCGGGTGCTGCGTTAGTTCGGCCTAATGCAAAATATTTTCAGAGCCTATAAATATATACCCCAATCTGCACGAAAATAAATTTGGTGCGACAATAAAGTGGGATGTCAAATATCGACAGTACATTGAACTTTGGAATGACAGGGAGAACCAAATTACAGCGAGAGGAGGGGAAGACCTCCAAATCTATATGAACTGGTATAGGTAGATAAGCAGGAGCTTTATGACCCATGAAGGACTAATGAACGGATATATTATATGTCTTTATTTTTTTACCACAAATGCATTAATATTATATTTTTATCTAGCTTTTATATATATATATATATATATATATATATATATATATATATATATATATATATATATATATATATATATATATATTTGTGAAAAAACAGACGGACAACAGGAGACACATCTCTGATATGGTTGGACAGTATAGCTGTCCAAACTATTCACACGGCGCATATATCGAGAGTTACTGCGACTCCATAATTTCGAACTATCGAGACTATGCTCTTGGAATACATTAAAGTGTACTTCCTATGGTTCCCCCTTTTGCAGCACACCATGACAAGCCAGAAGCAATGAATGAATATGCTGGTGATGAATAACAAGAGGATGTTGCTGAGTAGCAATATCCTATGTATGGAGTGCATCCCGAGTTTAGAACATACGAGCAGGGTCATCCATCTCCACACTATGGAGATTATGGTCAAGGGTCATCGCAATCCCATGGGTATGATCACGATGCTCATCATTACGTACATACGAGTAGGATCCGTCTACTCCACCATATGGAGATGATGGCCAAATATCATCCCAACATCAAGCACCTTCCACCTTTGATCCTGGTGACATTACACAGGAGCCATCCCACCCTCAAACGACTAAGGCTCCTTAAGCACCGACGCAACAACAAGAATGGCATAGTCGTGGTATTGTGGTACTTTTCTAGAAGGTCAAAACGACCAAGAAAACCAAAACAAGTGTACAAGACATAAATTTTTTTTTTATTATTGCTGAAACTTTAAAACTGTTGTTTTTAAAATATTTGTTCTGTTGGATTTACTATTTTGGTATCAAATGTTTAATTAAATGGTATTTTTATAAGCAGTATAATGATATATGTAATTGTTAAAATGCAGGAAATATATGGTCTCGGGTTGGAGAGTGTGAGAGAAGCAACTCTCGGTTATGAAGACTACCCACTCGTCTGTTACAGAGGCGAGCGGTTGGTCGCTTGTTTAATAAGCAACTTTTGCCTGCACGGCATGCTACCGGGCGGGCGGGCACCACGCTGGCAGTGGTCGCCTCCTAAACAGGCGACCCAGTTTTATTTCGTAAATTTTTAATTTTGATATTAAAAAAATAATTATTTATTAAAAATAGTATTATATTTAAAAGGATCAATAAAAAAGCTTTCGAATAAGAAATTTCAAAACGATTTTAAATTATTTTGATTTTGAGTTTTGGGTATATATACAATTAAAAGAGACATATATAAGATGTGTAGCACTTCAAAATATTTTGGAAAAATATTATGAGCTGGGATTTGCGAAAATGTTTTAAAATGGTATTTAAAAATTACTTTAAGGTTTTAAACCTTAGGTTGCCAAGAATCCTTAGGCATCAATGAGAGAGATATATTGATGCATTATGATCATTAACAAGCTAAGTTGGACGACGTGGTGGGACCCGCCTCTCTCGCGGGAGTTCGCCACATATGGGTAGTCTAAAGCGCGGCTCAAAGTGTTATTATGTTTCAATTTGAAATATTAAATGTATTTCGGCAATTTCCAAACTATATATTACATTTTCAACAGCTTCCGCATATATATGTGGTTTGCAGTCGATATGCATGGCAGCCCCGGGTCGGAGGAATGCCACAATGCACTTGCGAGCTTCTATATTGTATGCTTCAAGTTATTTTTTAAAGGGTCCTCATCATTTAATCAAAATATATAATGCAAAGCTCATACATCGTGAACGCAGCGCAGTGAGGCCATACACAACAACGACAATATTTGATTACTTACTTTAGTTTTGAAATTGCTTTGACATTAATGCATGATCGACAATGGTGTACATTGTCGAGTATTTTTTAGGGAAAATCAGGAAGGACTCTGTTGTATCGGGCGCTTTTTTGTTGAGGGACCACCCTGCTCTGCAATTATCGGGAGACTTACAAACCTACCAACGATAAATTTTTAGTTAGCTCTAATAAATAAATTTTGGTGAATCCACTGGAAATTGTTTTTTCTATTACGCTTATTCGAAGACAAATTTTATTCTAAATGGCTGACAAATATACCCAGGTGGAGTTGGATAAAAACGTGTGTTTCAGGTGTCATGTTGATCTAGTGGTCAATCCAACCTCCCGTAGATGTGAAGGGTAAACATAAAATATACCCAAATGTTTTGTGAAACGCTGACGACCAAAGGCCACTTCAGTAATTTAACAATCCATCTAGAAATGGCGGTGCATGCCTCAGCAAAAGTAATATAATCTTTCCATCAAGACACCACCTACCAAATCGTGGAGTTGTATAGTTATGAGCATATCCGTTGCGTTTTGGTACCATATATTTGCTCACAATATTAGCAAATACAAAAAGGAGTACCAAAATTAGAAGTGTGAATTAAAATCTTTTTTTGCAGGCGAAATCTTAAATGTAACGTTATTAGCTACACAATGGTCAATTCCTTTTGCCTAAAGCAAAACCAAATAAATAACCCCCTGACACGGTCAGTTCCTTGAAAGTTGTTCTTAAAATTCAAGCCTTATTAATGCTTTTATTCTGCGAAGTCTATGATCCAACATAATAAGCTTTCATCTTTTGTTTTTTTTTTTTTGGATTATTTTCTTTAGCAATACGAGCAAGAATCATCATAAACGAAGACACATAACAAAAGAAACTAACATGCGAACATGTACTATCACTATTGGAGAGCCGATCGAACTAAACAAAATAGAAGGCCCATTAAGTGGGCACCTAGAAGAAGTTAGATAAATTTATTTCTTTAAGCGAACACACCGTCAACATACTCTACCATCTACAAGCATATAGAAAATATAAGTAACACTTAATATAAGATATCTGGCAAGAAAAAGATAAAGTATTTTTTGATCAATATAATATAGTCCTCGCTTCACACAAGAGCAATACAAAAATCACACCACAGTTTAAGTTAATGGGACTCGAAAAAGAAAATGAGAGAATGAGAGAATTTAGCTTTATATGTGTACCCATATTAACTTAACAATACATAAGCTCGATTCGACACAAACAGTGCATGGCAATAAACTCTTCATCTAGTACTTTAAAAACTAATCTTGAATTTTTTAAAAAGTTAATTTCTCTTTACATTTTTCCTTCAATTCCAACACCAAAGCACACTTACATATCATGTGTTATCTTAAGCTTCGTTAAGCGCAAAGATAAAAAAAAAAGGGTACAATTTTAGTTAGTACGCTAAAAAGTTGTTAACATAATGTTATAAATAGCTTACCACACCTTGCCGAGAATATCTCTATATAAATCACATAATATTCATGCGCACAATCAAGAGGACCGAATTGCAAAATTCCATAGGGTTTTCATAGAGGATGTTTTCATAGAGGCTTTTTGAACAAATTGCTAAACTTGAGATTATTATTATTTTAGTTAGTTTTAACATTATTTTCTTTAAATTGGAAACCAAATAAATTAAAATCACTAATGTTTCCTAGAATATATTCAGATTTTAATTTTCCGGTCGTTGGTAAGTAAGGAAATCAACTCCAAGGATTCCGGTTGATAAAATTCACAAAACACGTTTCTGTTTTTAATTCTTCACCAAATATCAGAAATGTTAATTAGTTTGTTTGTAGTTTTTATTTAAAAGAATTTGTTTTATAAAAATTCTAATTTAAATAAATTTATTATTTTTAACTAGCATATTGTAATTCAAAATATACGATTATATTTTTTATATTATAATAACATAATTTGTCAACTACTTTTGCTATCACATATTTTTTAATCATATAAATTCATGCTATAGTATTAGATTATGATATTCTGTTTTATTTATCCTTGCACTTGCAGAAGTCTAAGCTTACGTTATTTCGTTTTTATGACGACATAGCATCATCAAAATCTCCTTAACACCGACGTACACGTTTTAGTAAGAGGCCTCCATACAGGCCTACTTACTAGAGCCCTCATACAGGCCTCACAGTAAGAGCCCTCAAATAGGGTAAATTCTATGGTGCGCGGGTGCGCTAAAAAAATTAAAATAAATAATATTAAAGTTTTTAAAAAAAAGTTTTAATATAAAAGTTATAGATCTTAATGAAATTTACAATTTTAATGTTGAAAATTTTTTCAAAAAATACTTCTAAATATGTATTTTGAAATTCCAAAAATTAACAAGTATTTAAACAGATTTAAAATTCATTTTAAACCCGTTAATCTTTAAAATTTTAAAATATTTATTAAAAATATTTTTTTTAATTTTTTTATTAAATTATGATAAATCTATAATTTTTATATTAAATTTTTTTTTTAAAAATCTTTAAAAAATCTTTATTTTTATTTTTTTAAGGACGGCCGCACACCATAGAATTTGCCCTCAAATAGGCGTAATAGCAAAAGACTGAGAGCAACAAAAAGTGTCCAGTGTTTCTCTTCCCCCACAATACCGGCGCTGGTATGCCTTCCCACCCCTCTTATCTCTTCCACTCACGCTCTCTCTCTCTCTCTCTCTCTCTCTCTCTCTCTCTCTCTCCATCCGTTAGCTGCGGTGCCTCCGGCTTCGGAAGGTAATTAACCCCAACCTTTGCGCCACCGCGGAGATCTCCATCTCTACATCTGTTAATCACGCTGCATCCGGCTTTAGGAGGTGTCTATAGCCAACGTTGCGCCGCCGCTTCTAACATTGTTATGTTATTGACCTAGTAGATCAATGACAGTATCTTTGTAAAAAGAAAATTCAGATTTGTTGTTGGAGAAGGTGATGGATAGAAGAGATGAAAATTATAAATTTGTGCTCTCACAAAGTACTGTAAATTTAATTGATGCAAGATCAACTATCTCAACTGTAAATCCGAACAGAAATTCAAAAACTCTATGAAAATTTCTAGCAATATTACGCAACCGGATGGTAGTAAGAAGTAACAACTCTTACCGGTCACTGGCAAGTTGGGTGGCTCGAACTATTGGAGATTGGAGCTGGGGAGATCGGGTGATTGAAGCAAAGGGAAGGCGCGTCCTCATTGAATTTTTTGCTAAGCGGAAGAAGGAAGAGGAGGAAAACCCCCATTAGCTTTTACAAATTGAAATTTGTCAACAAATGACCTCACCTGCTGCTAGGGCTGAGCATTCGGATCAACCAGATCCGAACCGATCCGAACCAAAATTTTTAAGACCGATTCGAACCGAATACATTCAGATCTGAACCGATCCGAAACGACTAAAATTCGAATCAGTTCGGGTTGGTTCGGGTTGACCCGAATAATATCACAAATTATTTTTTTATTTAACACCAATTTGAATTCGGTTAGGTTCGGATCGACCCAAATAGTTCTAAAATAAATATTTTGTTTGCAAAAAAAGAATTAGCACATAAAAATCAACGAAAATTAATTAATACGTGACTCATGAGGATAATTTGAGTTCAACCCGAACCGATCCGAAATTTGACCACCGAATCCAAACCGAATTATATAGACCCGAAAAAATACCAATCCGAACCGAACCCGACCCGAACTGAACCCGAAATTTTGGCTTTATTCGGGTCGGTTCGGTTCGATTTTTCGGATAAGTTTAGGTAATGCTTAGCCCTATCTGCTTCAGTTGATTGTTGGAAGGCAAATTCAAACCGAATAATGCCACGTGGACACTCATTGTGCGAGAAAACTCTACTTTTGTGTAGAGAAAAGAAAGATATTGAAGGAATAAAGCAACCTTCAATATATTATATAATAATCCGAGCTTATCTTAGAAAATGTGGATAACGTATTAAGACGTTGCCCTCTAAAGAGGAAGTTTAGTATTCAACCAACCTATGGAGTTTGTTCAACAAAAACATCAAAGAGGTAAAGAAAAGTATAATCAAATCAATTAAGTAAAGCTCGCAAGACTTTAAAAATATTTTGTAAATAATAAAAAATAAAGATTGTTTTTGACTAATAATGAGATAAGATGCCAAATTTGACAAGGAAAACACATTTTAGTAAACGGACGTTAAATATAAATAATAAGTTTCCACCTACCATTTTTTATTCTATTTATGGTCTTGTCCTCTCTTGTTTCCGGCTTTATATATATTAGTTAGCATGGCCGCGCCTTACACGAGCATTGCCCGCCAATTGAGTATTGATCATGGTATTTAAAAATAAAGCAATAAATACTTTTTTTTTATGTAAAAATTTTAAAAAATATTTACCTATCACATTTTTGTATAATGAATAAGATAAAAACAGTAATAACAAAAAAGAAAATAAATATTACTATCAGATAATTGTTCATGTACTTGTATATGCGACACATTATAACCGTTAAGTCAAAAAAAGAAGATATCGTGAATCAGTAAGTTAGACGATGACGAAGCCGAGCATCAGCACCGTAACCGTGCAATTATTGTTGATAAAAAAAAAACAAACAAAAAAAAAAAAGAAAAAAAAAAAAGACGAAATTATTTTTAAACTCTTTAAAACTTTGAAGTCCCATACCCCGATTTACCCTATTTAGGTACACACAACATACCATATATATATTTAGTTATATTTTTTAGGAGAGTAGGGTGTTCATGTTAATTTATTTTTTTTTTTAAAAAAAAAACTTATAAATAGATTTTCAATAAGAAAACTTATTAGACAGAAGTCAATAGTTTATAATTATTTTGTACTAGCTACTTTTTAACTCGGCCAGTGAGATAGCCGTAGATATTGCGGAGTCTTACATTGTGGAGAGGATTGAAATAGAAAATAGCCCGCACCCTCCTAGTGGCTGAAATTTTAATATATTTTATAATAGCAAAATATTAACAAACACACTGAATAGTGTTTCATGCAATCAACATTCATATTTTAGGGAAGAAGAATCAAAGCGCTTTAGCTTTTAGCTTTACAACTCGGATCATTGAAAATTAATTGAGATTCTAATGCTAATCTTAATGGGGGGACTTGCATATCAACCCTTGTACTGCTTTCGATTTTACAAATAAATATCTCATTTTAATCTATTTATTTATTATGTCCCTGAATATCTATTTAGAAAAATTATTGAAAAACTTTTTAAAATGAAAGTTAAATATTGCATTTAAAGTTTTTTTAAAATATATTTAAGTATGTGTTTGTGACTTCAAATTCTTAGCAGGTATTTAACTCGTTAAGACTTTGAAGCCTCAAAATACTTACTTATAAGTATTTTATATTCACAACTTTTCTAAAAGATATTTATAAAGTAGTTAAAATACTGACATAAATTTTGATAGAGGACTGATTTATAAAAAATTTAAAATGAGGAGTGGACTTGCATAACCTTTTAAAAGTAGGGTTGATAGGGCATCTGCCAAATCTTAGTGTAACATTAGTGATAAGTCTGTTAAAATTGTTAAATTTGGAAATGATAGACAAAGATATTTGATGACCTTTTTTTAATAACAGGTAAAAAATTTTATCCAGTAAACACCAAATTATTTTACTATATGCATATTTTCAAACATAGTTATTTGACCAAGTTCATAGAGTAAAAATCAAGACGTGCATTATTTTCCAACATGCGCCTTTTTTATCGGCACATAACTGCCACGATCATCAAAAGAAAACTTACTACAACAACAAAATCCTTCAGCGACAATTGGAGATGATCCTTGAAGACTAAAAATCTGTCATTAATAAGTTAAGTGGCCGCGGTTAGCCACACATTGACGTTATGTTTGGATACATGATAAGTGTAAGAGTTATCCTAGTAAACATGTTACTAGGATAATAAACTAATAATAGTAATTCATATTTAGATTTTTGGTACTTATTATATGGATAATAGACTAATAACAGTTTATCTATATTTGAATTACTGGTACTTGTTACATGGATAACGGGTGTCATACTTGGAATCATATCAATGATACTCATAAATTGTTATTTATAAATAAAAAACTATTTATATTAAATAATTTATTTTTAAATAACTAATATTTTAATTTATTTATTAAACAAAAAAAAAATTCTTTAATTTTTTGTATACAATAACTAAATTATTTATATGTTTTTAAAAAAAAGTAGTTAAACATTTAATATAATAATAAATAAATACAATTTTAGTAAAAAGTAATAAATAATTAACTTAGTTAGCAATAAAGAATTTGCTTAATTATTTATTAGACAATTTAATAAATTCTTAATTTTTAAGTAATTTAATATTTAATAATATTATTATTTAGTTAATAAAATAGAAAAACAAATAATATAACTAAATAAATTATATTTAATTTAAATAAAATAAATGCTAAGTAAATACTAGTAAAATAAATAAATACTTATCTATTAAAAACTAATTTTACTTGTTATTAATTTATTTAATAAGAATTTGTTTAATTATTGGTTATGTCATCAATTAAATAACCTATTGATTTTTTATTAAAATAAATATATATTTAATGTTATTTAGTTAATAAAATAGACAAATAAATAATATTAGAAAAATATTATTTAATAAATAAATATATTGTAAGTTTTAGTAAAAATAAATACTATTCTGTTAAAAGTAATACATAATTTACTTATTATTAATTATTTAATACATGTTTTTTAATTTTTAATATATAATTAATTAAATAAAATAGTAATTTTTATTCAAAATAAATATTTTATTAATATTATTTAGTTGTATATAACTAATTTTTATAGAAAAATTAATAGTCTATTTAGCTATATATGATTACTAAATAAGTTAAATTTAATAAATAAAGTTAACTAAAAGAGAAAGGTGAGTAATGGATTTTGATTACATGGATAAAATTTTACTCACATCAAGTGATGGTACAACTTTACCGATGGATGGAGTAAAAGTTATACAATCTAATAATATTTACCATCCAACCAAACAGCGATAATCGGAGGTAAACATTAATCGAATATTGATTACCATCCTTATATAAAAAATCCAAACATGAATTGAAAGTCGATCATTGAAGCCTTTAGTAACTAACTTTTAATGCAATTACTAAAACTATCGCTTCAACGACTGCTTCATATCCTTCACGAAATTGTTTTTGGCAACTGAAGGTGATGGTTGCGGAAACCACTTTGTTGCAATTGCTGTGGCGGTAGTTGATGCATAGTTACAGCGACCGTGCTGATTTGGCATCCAAATAAGGGACCGTCTTGGTCGCTGATTTGGCATCCAATTCAGCTAATGCTTGCACATTAATTGGCTGATTGGCATATAGACTTTTTTTTATAAATTAATTTATAGTTTTTCTGTCAAAAGATAACACATTAGATTCATAACAAAACCAATTCTTAATTATTAAAATCCGAATATGATTGCAAAATATACCTTACAATTTAATACCATATAAGTACATATAAAACACGTTTCATTGCTTAATATCTAAATAACACATCAGATTCATAACAAAACCAATTCTTAATTAGAAAAATCCAAATATGATTGCAAAATATACATTACAATTTAATACCATATAAATACATATAAAACATGTTTCATTACTTAAATATCTATGTACATCAAGAAGAACAAAAACATACAAGATCAAGATGATCTCCGTCATATAGCAGTCGGAATTCATAATAGATAATGGTTTCATGAGCAACCGACAGCACCAATTAAGCTGCCTAATCGGGGGCTATTTGATGACCAATTTGGAACTACTAATTGATAAACCAACACGGAAGTCAAAAGGAATTGATCCCTTCTAGAAAACTGCTTCAATGTTTAATATTCTAACGCACATTAATCTATTGGACCCTTAAATCTTGCGAGAGAGACTTTGCACCGGAGAAACTCAGCCTATCGGAGAATTGATCCCCGGAGAACTCAGGGCGGATTTGCAAAGCCTACACCGTCCAGCAAATCCACTGAATGTCCATGCAGACATTTTCTTGGGGAGAGCCGAGAGTTAAAAACTTGGATCATCCTTCTCTTTATCCATCGGCAATTATGAGCTGTGTTCAATATTCAATCAAACATTTTGTTTTCCTTTCTGTTTTAATAGATATCCTGAGCTGAGCTGACCCCCCACCCTAAAAAAAAAAAAAAGATCACCACACGTTTGCGAAACTCGGTATTTTTGAGTTCGAGTTTCCTTCGAGTTGATCTCGAGTTTAGTCGATCTTTTTTTTCTTTGAAATTATCGTAGAAAAATTCTGTCCATAATGTTTCATTTTTGTACGACCGTTGTAATAGATAAATCAACGGATGGCACCGACACATGTTCTACCAACCGAGGAGTACAAAGGAGATAAATCTCCCGCACCCTTGCGGGTGACGCTTGCGAGATTCGAACTAAATACCTTCACTTCATAAGGTGAAAGTTCCAACTATTCGTCCTAAACGCTCTAAGCACCGAGCTTACTAATAAAGAAAATTTGAATATATACATCTATTTTTTTTTACTTTTATATAAATTTTATTACACTTATACCTTCAAAATAAGTTAGATACGTTTCTCACAATTTGTATTTTTTTTTAACCATCTATTGTCTGTTGTAAATTGATATAATGAGTAATAAAATATTCTCTCAATTTCATAATTTTATTAAGCTTACGAGCTTTCCGAGTTGAGTGCGAGTATTATTCTGCTCGTTTAGACTGAGTTCATGTCAAGCTCAAACTGTTTATGGGCGGCTCGACTCATTTAGATCTTTATTAATACATGCTGACTTACGTGAAAGGAATATCTTAGGAGAAAAAATTACAGAAAAAATATTAAAATTATTCTTAATGTTAATTTACATGAAACTTCACAAATTTGCTTCAAACGAATTTTAGATTTTCGAAGGCAAAATATTAAAATTATATAATGAAATCATCCATCTAATCATGCAACAGCGGATATAGAATCACCACCTAAGCAGTGACGTATCCAGGCACGGCATTGAAAGCCGGAGGTATGGCACAGCCCGAATTTTTGCTCATCCGTAAGTTATATATATATATATATATATATATTTATATACTAAATTGAAAGATTTAGTGGTATCGTATATTTTAATATAATTATTTAATAATTAAATTATATTTAAATTATATATAATAATTCTAATAAAAATTTTGTAACTTATATTATGTGAATTTATAAAGCCTCCAATTTTTTTCTCTGATCCTCTAATATGATTTTATATTAGATTTTTTTTATTTGTAGTTTTAGAGTTCATTAAGATCTTTTTTTTTAATTCTCTTTAGAAAAATATAATACGTAATAAATGAGCGAATTAAAAATATTGTTAATATAAATTAAGTAAATTATAAATTTTACTAATTATAAATATTTTATAATATTTTATAATAATTTCTTATATATGTATCACGGATGCGTTGTCTACTGGTATATCATGAAACACCGGAAATAGAATCACCTCAATAGAATCATGAAACATCCTCCTCTCTGTTGTTCTTTTGATTGTTTCTATTATTGCTGTCACTGATATTTTTATTTCTTCTTTTTTTTTTATTGATTATTGCTGCCATGTTGTTTTTTGTTGTTTCTTTTTTTTTTTTTTTAATTCAGAAGAAACATATGTTTAAAATAGTGTAGTTTGAATCTTGGATCAATTGAGCCTAAATAATGCAACAACATCCACATTTTCTTAATGTTGGGTTTTATGGCACACACAAGACGGAGAGTGGATTAGATAATTAAAAAATTTTAGATTGCATTTGGTTCATGACTATATAAAATATCCATAAATATTGTATTTTCAGTAATCTGGTTTTTTTTTTCAGAAATCACATTTACAGTAATATTGCATTCCTCCGTTTGCTTCAATATTTCGTATTGTTTAAATTGCTGTGAATGCTGCTTTTCGTCGTTTGGTTTGGTTGCAGCACTTCTTGGCACATGGCAGAATATTACTAAAAATGTCCCTATTTAAAATTAAATAAGAAATGGTAAAATAACATCGAAATATTTCTTGAAAAAACAAATTTGATATGTTTTGAAATAACATCTTTTGATTTACTAAAGTACCTGTGGTTTGTATGTTTTAATGTATATACGTAATATTAAAAAAAAGGTTTGCTATTAAATAAAATATATTAATATCGATGTACGTGTATACATCAAAATATTAAACACGTTCAGTTACACCAAATAACATATTTCGTAGAAAACATACATCTACATGCATGTTATGATTTTCTATGATAATAAATCAAAATAGTAAATTATAATCAACATAAATACTTACTTATTTTGATCGATAGCGTCAACGATGACAACAAATTACAGAGAATGAAGAAGCAATTGTCGCTAGGATTTGAAATGTATGAGTTAAGTTAAGGATAATTACCGAAGTAAGAAATTAATATTGCAAGAAAGTTGCAGGGAATCAAGATACCCACCTTTTTTATGGGAGTCTGGATTACCTCATTTGTGGGAATATTGCATATATGAGATTGTTGCATTTCCATAGTTTTGATGAACAAACATAGGAATTAGATTTTTGCATGTTAAATTCTAGAAAATCCTGTCAAAAATATTTAATACACGTATGTGTTTTGAAATGAAGAGATCCACGCATGGGCAATGGTGGATAAAGATATGTTTTGAGTTGTGATGCTTGTATATGATCACAACAAGAAATAGGCAGCATATTTTTTAGTATATCTACAACAACAACCCAATAAAATCCTTTTGCAGCGGGATCTAGAAAAGATAAATGTATGCATCCATGCCCCGGAGGAAGCCACTTCCGTAGGGCCCTATGTTTGAAAAGTAAGCACACGGGTGAGCAGTTATACAGGTTCATAGGATAAACAATTACTCCGAGTATGCACCACAACCATGACCGACAGGAAAATGATCCCATGCAGTCGACACCATTCAAATAAAAAAAAAAAAAATAATAATTTAAAGTTTTTTTGAAAAGCTTTACAGTACGAAAGTTGCAGATTTTAATGAGATCTACAACTTTCATGTTGGAAATTTTAGCAAAAAAAAAAAATCTTCTAAATACGTATTTTGGGGCTCAATATTTCAAATCCGTTTCAAACCCATTAATCTTTGGAACCCCAAAATACGTATTTAAAATTTTTTTTTGAAAAAACATCCAATATAAAAATTGTAGATCTTATTAAATTTATAACTTCTGTGTTGTAAATTTTTCAAAAAAAACTTTAACTTTTTTTTTGAATCCAACGCAGCCTACTGCATGGTAATGCCACGCAGCCGACTGCATGGGATCGGTTCTCGGACCCACGCGTGTAAATGCGAAGTTTTAGATCATCCAAACATTCTCTCAAATGCGAAGTTTTAGATCATCCAAGAACCTCATAAGTGCTAACCTAGATGAGATTACTTGAGGTCGACTCCCCACCATAGCAATCATTCCTATCCATGTGCAGCACCTGAAGCGGATCAGAAAAGCATCGTGCTTTATTAGCAAAAAATGATTTGCACAAACAATATATCACTAACAGATATCAAGTATAACTTCCTAATCTTCATATATTACATAACTAAATTAATTGGCATAGAAAAAATGGGGCGCGGGTTCCCTGCACCGCACTCCTGCGCCCGTCCCTACTCCTTCAATCCTCACCGTCCATCATGTATAGCACATATCTCGAGACACTATTTAAAATTTTCATCGGCTCATTTGATCTATTTTTAACCATTTTTACAAGAAATTTTAAACTATAAAGTTGTATATTTTAATATGATCTACAACTTTATAGTTGAACGATTTTTAAAAAAATATCGATTATTATGTCAAAGTAATAATTAAAACTTTAATTATTATTTTGATATAATATTTGATGTTTTTTGAAAATTTGTTCAACTACAAAGTTGTAGAGCATATTAAAATCTATAATGCTGTAGTTTAAAACTTCTCATAAAAATGCTTAAAACTAGGTCAAATGAGCCGACGAAAATTTTAAATAGTGTCTCGAGATAGGTGCTATGCGTGATGGATGGTTGGGATTATAGTTGCAGCGAAGGGCGCAGGAAGCACGGAGCAAAGAATCCGCGCCCGAAAAAATGTGTATAGGTATTCAATTCAATCCTACGTATCCTGCGAGTGAAAGTATAAATGATAGAAAAGATAAAGATATATGACACCGAATTTATGGTGACTCGTTGCAACCGACCACTTCTATTGCCTCCTCACTGAGAGATTTCACTAATCATTGGTGCGATAGACTTCCAAATATCTATCAACCCATATACCTCACTTTTACGGGCTTAACGATAACCGTGTTCTTAGTTTTACTAGCTAATCAAGCAATCTGTCTCTCTCTATTTTTACTGGAAGTAGAACCGCCTTATACAATCTCTTAAAGGAAGTAAAATCTTTAAATATATTTCACTTAGAGATAAAAATGTAGCGCTAATCCATATGATTTATAAATTTAAGCTTAATCTATAGTCCAAGGAGAATTTTGAAACTTCTCTAATAGGTGTTGAACTATTTTTGCAAGTGTAGAAACTCTTAGGAGCAAAAACAACTTAACCCCTATTGATAGATCTCTTTCCAACGGTCACTAGCCGCGAGGTATCGGCCGACCGACACAGATTTTCGATCGTCCATTTTTAATCGACTGATTTACTATCAATTGATTGATTTACTATTTCGGTTAACCGATTTCTTCAAGAGAGAAAATCAGCTTATTACCGAAAACTATCAGTCCACCGAAATTCCATTGCAGTCAACCGATATTTGTTGTTGTTTCAGGTAGTTTAGGATAATAAATTAACTTGTTCTTTTTGACATCAAACTTTTTTATCTTTTGAGCTTGACTCAAAATTATGATTTATAGCTCTAGAAATTATATAAACACACTTACAAAAATAGAAAAAAAATTTAAAAAGTAAATTTCGTAGAAGCCTAGTCTTCATACCATTTCTAAGCTCTACGTGCCTCTAACGTGTTTTACTCATTACATTCATGCTCTACAGGCTTAATGATCACATCCAAGTTTGTTTCTCAAGAAATGTAGTTCGTTTGTATCGTTTTGCTCTTTATAGTTCATTGAATCAACACTTATAACTTCTCAAAACTTGAATAAACTTATTGATAATACTTTTACTAATTATTTTATTATTATCAAATCATGTTAGGTAACTATCTCTTTTTTTTTATGATGACAAGATCATAACTTGATAAAGTAAATATTAGTGCAAAACAATACAAAAGCGTTTTAATCCAAATATAGATTTGTAAATCAAACCCATTCTCTCTCTCTCTCTCTCTGTCTTTGTCATATCAAAAAATATTGTCAGTGCAAATCACGACATGCAATATATATCTATGTCTTAAAATAAGGTTCAAAAGATATTTAAAATAAATCAAAACCATGTTTTGTGAAGCAGAATTGTCAGTTTCGAAAAAGTTTTGGTCGGCTGAAAATATTTATAGGTTGACCAATAATATTGTAGAAATGATTTTGTAAATACACCAATAAATACAAATAAATTTCAAAAAAAAAAACTTCTACTATATTTAGCACGCTAATTTTTTTAGAAAATTAGCATGACTTTTAAAAGAATTGGCCGAAGTCAATATTTGTTAGCAAAGCAAAAAAGGTAAGAGATAAAAAAGTCCTATAACCATCAAAATCATACTTTTAAGCATTGGAAACACTAAAGAGTCCAATACATATCTCTCCACCTATCAAAAGTAATTTACACACATTTTTCATGATTTAGCATATTTTGGTACACATATGCACATTAACTTATACAAATTCTACTTACTTTACAATATTTTCATGTAAGTATATCATTAGCATTTGAAATATATCAAGCATGCTCTCAAATTATATCAAATATATATAAGAAGAAGAAATAAGATCAAACCATTCAACTTTCATTCTTTTGGCCTTGAGTTTTAAGCTCCACTCCAAGATACCTACAACACGAGTTTAAGCTTTGCTTTTTAATACCCAAGTTTGCTTGTGTCCATTTGAATTAGCAACTAAAAATTTAAGTACCTGTATAAATTTTTTATTGTTTTTCTTATATGGCTAATCATGAGCAATATGACCAACTCTATTACAATAATTGCAAATAATTGTAGAGTTGCTATGTTTATGAGCTATGTTTGAGACATGACTAAAACTATACTTATGAGTTTATCTGTGGGACATGAATGGCATTAATATATTTCTTAACATTAAAAATTTATAAAGCGATGCATTTAGATCTATAATCCACCTCTTTATGGCCATGCATTCACTTGTCAAAAGTTTGTTGGCTTTAACCATTTGATCATACTTGACATGCATAGAGTACAATTCAAGAGTGTCGATCCGGTAGGGTCGAATACATGTTTTTTTTGCAAAAACCTACGATACAAATGTTGTAGATCTTGATAAAATATGAAACTTTAATGTTAAAAATTTTTCCAAAAAAATATTTTTAAATATATATTTTGGGATTTCAAAGCTTAACGGATTCCGAATAAACTTGCAAAACCCGTTAAGCTTCCGAGCCGCAAAATACCTATTTAAAAATATTTTTTGAAAATTTTTTAATATAAAAGTTTTATATTTCATCAAGATTTACATGTTGAAAGTTTTTGAAAAAAACAAATATAGATACGTGTTTTAAGGGTCGACCCCATGGGATCGAAACACAATTCAATGTCATATTTACTCGCATTATCAAGTTTGAACTTTAAGGCATCTATCTTGTTAGTCATGCACTTTTTTTAAGCGAATAATTGACCCTACTATTTAAATCATTATTAGTAGTGAAGAGTGATATATATGCTCTAAAATTTTTCTTATGGAGCACCTCATAGCCCTCTACCATTCTTCAAATGCTTTTTGCAATTATTATAAGAAAGATTATTAGTAGAGCTAAAAGAAGTGATTATCTCATCATCGCTATCCCATATATTCATGTAAGTGTGTATCTACCTTACTGTTGTCACTTGAGGTGCTTGAAGATGCATTTTCGTCACTCCAAGTCCCTCTCACCTTTTTTTTTCTTATTTTTTGCATTCTTATATAGTGGACGATTCGATTATATGTGTCCTAATTTCTTCCACTTTTAATATATTAGTTCATCTTCATTGCCTGTGGGGTCACTTCTTATATGCTTCTTAGTCTTCTTCTCTTCATCTCCTTCTTTTAAAGCAAATTCTTTATTTTTTGGGAGAGCATTGCTAAATCATCTTGATGAGCATAGTTTTTGCCGTAATTGCTATGCTTTTTGCCTTTGATAATTGATACCGCCTGGAACTTGACACGGACACGTGGCGATCCCAGAGGCTCTACCGACCTCACGACCACTGGATATGCGTGAGTTAGGACATAATGGAGAGGTGACCTCTGGACCCGGAGGTCGGCGTCGGCAGGCCGAGGCCGAGCTCGGATTGGAGCCGAGGTCGACCTCGGCGTTGACCGGAGTAACTTAGCTCGGCCGATCCCGGTTATCTAGGTTTCACGCGAAGACGGAGGGAAGCCCTTTGACACCCAAGACCCGACCTCGGCCGACCGAGACCGAGGTCGTCAACGGACCGAGGTCGACCCCGATTACACCTACCGCATTAATGATCACTTAATGCTCGTGTTAAATGCATGTGTCAGAGACGCAGACTAGAGCAGCAAGTATTGAATGCAACCAGCTGTCGGACGCGACGGCTGCGGAGCTACGACCTACGAACCGTAGCCGACAAACAGCATTTATGACGGGCAGGGAGCATGACGGCGAGAAGCGACGGGAGCTGGTGTCGACGTGGATCAATCCGAGCCGCAGAAGCCACTTCATCCTGACCGTCCGAGCTCGGCAGTCTCGCCTATAAATAGAGGATGAGATCATACATGGGGGGGTTGGACTTCTGATAGGAAGATCACCTGTAACCACTAGAGAGAGAGAGAGAGAAATTGTAAACATTTTAACCCCACGTAATATCAGCTTAGACGCCGGCGATTTTTAGTCGCCGGCACGTGGTTTTTCACCTCGGAGAACATCCCGGGGTTTTCCACGCTAAGATTCCTCTTGTCTCTCCTCACCCGACCTCTTTCTACGCACTCTAATTCATCCGCGTCATCGTCGAAAGCGTCGCAACTCATCTCGGTCGCGAATCGCGCTATCAATAATGAATTCGCATTTTCATTTCCATCTCCTTCTTCATTTACTTGCTAACTAAGTATCCAAAGATTGCTTCTCAAAATCCCGTTCTCTATAAACTTATAAATACCACAATAAGTTGTATGATCTCATACAATTGTCCATACTCAATTCAGGTTCTTCTGTTTACACTTTTAATTAATTCGATAAATTTCCATCCTTCTCCAAATTTTATTTTTAACATTGTTATCAACTTTACTTTTTAGAAAGATCAATAGGGATATCTGGGCACGTAGTCAAATATGGAATTTTTTTTTTATCATTCACATATATTACAATGGAAAACAAATAGTTATATAACAAAATTGTCAGAGGTGTGACTCGCCTGCCACATAGACACGCACAGGCGTTTGTGCTTGCCTTGGTTCGAGGTTGGCAAGCTTGCAAGAGGCGCGGCTGAACAAGGCTGGCACGCTTGTAACAGATGCGACCTAACAACCCCACGGACGTGTATACGGCTTGGTGTGTGGTTGTGGACGCGGATCCTCCCTTCTCCCTGCGCACATGGCTGCGACTGTCATCGCCACCGTCCATCACACGCAGCACTTAATTTGAGACATTATTTAAATTTTTCATCGACTCATTTAACATATTTTTAAACATTTTTACAAGAAACCTTAAACTACAAAATTGTAGATTTTGATGTGATCTATAATTTTATAGTTGAACAATTTTTTAGAAAAATATCAAATAGTATGTCAAAATAATAAGTAAAATTTTGATTATTATTTGGATAAAATATTGGATATTTTTTTGAAATTTGTTTAATTACAAAAGTGTAGATCACATTAAAATCTACAATTTTATAGTTCTCGTAAAAACGCTTAAAAATAGATCAAATCAGCCGATAAAAATTTTAAATAGTATCTCGAAATAGGTGCTATGTGTGAGGGACGGTGACGATGGCAGTCGCAGCGGTGGGCGTAGGGAGAAGGGAGGATCCGCGTCCACAACCCAACACCAACCCACACCAAGCCATATCCTCTTCCTTTAGTTATTAAAATTCTCAGACCTACTCACATCCTCCAATCTATTTTTCAATCGATTGTTTCTATTGCAGCATGCCAGCATTGCTGCTGTTCTTTTAAATTATACTTGTAACTATTTTGTTTAATTGAACGTTGCTATATTATTTGTTGCAATATTTTCTCTTTTCTTAGGTTTTAGAAAATTAAAATTAAAAAAGGTCACAAATAGACCGCTCTGAGCACAACACAGGCACGACTCGATAGCTCGTGCCCATGCTAGTACCTCGGCCACTTTATGGTTGTCGTGCTTAAGTACGCACAACCATTTGTACCTTGTATGAGCATGGTACTTGTATATCGGGCCGTAACTATAATAACCTATAAGTTTAGACTAAGGCTCAAAAAGGCCTACCTAGGTACCAATATGTGGATCCACTCTTTTCAAATAAAACCAATATGTGGTTCAGCCGGTGTAGAAGTGTAACGTCGATACGTCAGGGGGTAGAAGCGTGACAGAATAGTATCAGAGCGATCTTGTCGCTTATACGCTAGGTACCGAAGTTAGGCAGGAGTTAGGACTAGCCTGAATACGGTAGTAGTGACATCACCACAAAAGGACTATGACACTAGTGTTGTATCGACAGAAAAGAGTTTGTGATTAGATGTCTACCAATGGCCCGTCCCGTACGGAAGCGACATGGTATTATAAGGTAGGAAAAATGTAATAGTGTATATAAGTTTGGACTAAAGTCCAAATGGAGCCTTAGATCCTAGGGATCTAAACATATTGATGGTGTTGGGAGGAATAATTTCACATTATAAATTGTAGAGAAGAAATCAGGTTGATACATTTGGAAGGCCTAGACTAAGCATCAGCATATCGATGTATCATTTTTAAATAAGAAAAGATACCTGGCCAGTGGTTCGGACGGAACAGAAGTACAAGGCTGGTAGGCCGGACGGGTCGGAACGTGACAGTAACTATGTCAGATTAGCTCATTTTACAACCCGACCTCTGAATGAGCGATAGACATAATAGTTTAGGAAAAGTTAAAGAGTATCTCCAATGCTCAATACGTTAGGAAAAGTTAAAGAGCATCTCCATGGGCAAGTGTGTAGAAGATTAGGGAAATCTGGATCAAACTCGAGTTGATCCATCACAATATCCATCACAATATCTGATTTAATGTTAAAAATTCCAGAAAAAAATCTAAGTAATTGGAGAAGATATATAACAAGATTCATAGACAGGAATATTATCCCCAACTGATCCACTACAGTTTGTTTGTTGCCAATAGTTGCATTAGCCTGCAAATCGCCGTCTTTCCGGGCCACCAATATACTGCAGTACCAGCATATAATCAATGCAAACACCACTTTTCCTTCCCGCCTCTACCTTCTTTTTTTTTCGTTTCTTTTCTGGGCTATTACAAATTAGTCACTTTTTTACATTATTTTTCAAAAAACAAAATTGATTTTTATTGATAATTATTAAATTAAATTAAAATGCATATTATAAGTATTTTATTAAAAAAATTTAATATGAAAAAATAAAATTTTGATATATTTTACAATATTTGTATTAAATTTTTTAAATATATTATTTTGAGGATCCTGAATATTTTTTTGATTCAATATTTTAGAACTTCTAAATACCTATTTAGAAGTTTTTTTTATAAATTTGAATAGAAAATTATAGAACCAAAGCTTATATATATATATATTTTCAATTGATTTGTAAGTTTGAAAAAAAATTAATTTATTTGACAAAAGTTTTCTTTTCTCTCTCTTTATATTTTATTTATTATTTGTAGAAAGATGTTTCGGTTTGTTGTTTGTTGGTTTTCCTGCTCCATTCATGGAGTTTTGGTGATGGTGGGGTAGAATGCTATTTTTCTTCTTGTATGACATACGTCTCTCCTAGAATCACCCTTTATTGTACTGGACGAACAGCTAGGGTCTGAATTGTCTTTACGCTCTCAAAATTCAATTTACAATTCTTAACTAATTTATGTACACTAATTTAGAATTTAGAGAGGAGTGGTCCAGGGAATGGCCCATGGAGTGACAGAAATTTATAGTTGTTGGAGTATTTATATTTTATATTTTTATAATTTATATACTTTAAAATAACGTTTTATGCTTATCGAGCTATCGGTCAATCTCTAGCTCTTGAAGGAAGCTTATCAACCTTTGCCCCCAATTTGTCATCTTTCTTCTAGACCCTCTCTTGCTTGCCTATTCTTCAGTCTTCTTTTTCTATATTCTGCCATTATTCAAATATAAAAGTGTAAATTAAACTATACAAAAGCCTAAATATTCGTTTATTTGTATTATATCCCACCATATCCTTTTCCTTCCTCTGTTATTGTACAAGTGTTGAAACCAAGCCAAGGATTCCCTTCTTCCTTTTTTCCGCCTTCTTTATTCATTCCCTTCTTCAATCTGCTGAATTTTCTTCAGCTCTTATCATTGTTTTCATCGAGGATTTAAAGAGCCTAAGAGAATTGCAAATATAGAGAGAAAAGAGCGATTTTTTTTTGATAAATCAAAAGGGAGACTCATGTACCAGAATCAGCTTGCAACAAGGCCTCCACCACTATTCAGAGGCTCCCTCAAAGCTCTTGAGGCTGATATACAGCATGCCAACACACTGTAATCTATCAATCAAATCAATCAACTCTTTTTTTTAATTTTTTTTTATTTTTATGGTGATCTCTTTGTGGAAAAGTTTAAAGTTTTGTTGCTAGGGTATACTTTCTCTTTTGCGAAAGACGAAATTCTTGTTTTTGGTGTGTCAAAAATCGTTTTTTTTTAGGTATGCTTTCTCTTTTGCTAAAGGCTAACCCAAATTGTGAGAACATGAAGCTGCTACAGCAACTTGAAATTTAAATCGTTTGGTTTAGTTTATTTTTGTTCCTTTTATTTTGTGCTTTTTGTTGTCGATGTTCTTGTGCTTTATTCCACCAAAGACGTTGGCTGCTGAAGGTTGTGCGCTTTGGTTTATGATTGAGTCTTGGCTAGGGCCTCTCGTTGGCAAAGTATTTATATTTCTCTCATAATATACGCTTATCATATATTTGTGCCTTTTGTGCTGTTGTGTTTGGGATTGATTCCCAGTTTTGTTAATGTTGGCTGTACCTTCTCTTTGAGTGAGTCTTCGCGAGCGAATTCTGCTTTGTACCTTGTAGTTTCTAGGCTCCCTCTCCCTTCCAAAGAAAAATAGAGAATGAAAAGTAGAACATCGATGTAGAATCAATCCCTGTTTTTCTTGTTATTACTGAATGTAGCAGTTCTTTTTTTTTTTCCTTTCATAGTAAGCCGTTCGAGAATGTTTATTTGCATTAATTGAAGATGATGAGCCTGTTTTTTACTAAAAATCTGCAAGGTCAATTTTCTTTTCCTAATTTGTCATGTTCTTATCTATTGAAGTCCGAATAGTTGTTTATTGGTGTGTTGGAGTATGATATGGATTGTTAAATTCCTCAGCTAGCAACTAGTTTGAGATATTGATCATTGTTCTGAATACGATTGCTTTTGGCTATTTTCAGAGCAGATGCTATTAGACGAGCTTATGGCGGGGCTTGCCTCCAAATGAAATTATCTTATAGCCCCCTCGCACCATTGTATTTTTACTTGATGCGTTGGTTGGATTGTACCTGTTCTTACACGATTCCTAGCTATTTTGGTCTTCTCCAAGTGCTTGTATTCAAGGTTTTGATCATCAATTTTCTCTGGCCTTCATTTATGACTCAGTGATTAAACCATTTGTCTAGGTTTCTATTACTAATAAGTTTTTTTATTTTAATAATTTTGAAGGTATACGTTGATGGAACACGAACAGTAACTTCCTATGAGAGAAGGGCTAGCCTTAAGGAATTTTATGGTATCTATGCTATTATCATTTCTCAATCAGTTGTTATATGCTTTCCTTTGCGAGTAGTGTTCATTGTGGCTTTTTTTTTTTGGGAAAATTGGCAGCTGTTATATTTCCATCTCTTCAGCTGCTGGAAGGCAACTTGGTGATAAACGAAGACGTTAAGGAAAGATCTCGAAATCAGGATGTGTACGGAAGGAAGAGGATGGACGAATGGAGGAAGCCCTCTTCTGATATGGAGAAGGAGGATGAATGCGGAATTTGTATGGAGATATGTACCAAAATGGTTATGCCAAACTGCAACCATGCTATGTGCATAAATTGCTTTCGCGACTGGTAAGCGCATTTCATCTGTCATTATTTTGTGCCCTTCATCCGTGTCATAATTGTTCTTTTTTATGGAAAGAGAATCCAACTTTGATACATTTCTCATACTTCCAATACCTCTTTTGGAAATGAAAACTCTGCTACATTATTTAAATTTCTACTACTTTAATCTTTAAATCAATAAGTTTTTGTTACCAGTAGGAAGTTGTTGCACCAGCTCGGACCATGCTGAAAAAAAACCTGTAGTAGGTGGAATTGTAAGCATAGGAAGGACATCTCCCCTTGTCTTTTCCACCACATCGGGTGGCTGATTTTGACATTTCGACATATTTATTAGCTATCTGCCTTGTCTTTTCATTTGATAATAATAGTCTTTGTTTTGCTAAGTCTGTCATTGTGTAGCCTGTTATGTGGTCATCAATTACGAGGTGTATTATTAGTTATTCTAAAAAAGGGTAACTTCGTTCTAGAAGTTGGTAATTGGTATTATTTTCCATTGTGCATAATAGTTCATGGACCCCGTTATTGATGATTGAAATGGTCAAGCTCTAATTCATTGTTGTAAATGGAGTCCATATAATGCAACCGACATATTGCTTCCTTTTCCGTGGAAACTTACATTCCAACCATAGATTTTAAAACCATTGGTTTCGATGTATTTGATTAAAAGGATGAGGTGGTTGAGCATGATAATTGGATTATTTCCTTATCTTCTATTCCAAAATGATGTTTACATATTTCCGCCAATAGTCTCAAGCATTAGCTTTGCAAACTGCAGGAGTACAAGGTCAAAGTCCTGTCCTTTCTGTAGGGGAAGCTTAAAGAGAGTTCATTCAAGGGACTTGTGGGTTCTCACAAACCACGGCGACGTCGTGGACACAGTTACCGTGGAGAAGGAGAATGTAAGGCATTTCTATCACTACATCGATAGCTTGCCACTGTCGATTCCCGACAGCCTCTTCTCTGTCTACTATGATTACCTTTTTTAATCCCAGAAGACCTGTTGTACAAATTGAGTGACGATCATCGATCAATTGTAGATAAAACTTCCTGTAAGAGGGTACACTGGCTCTTGAAAATTCGTCCTGCATAAATTATGTAGGAGGGTAGAGTCAGATTGCATACATAATAATTGTACATTGTTTCGATCATAAAAGCAAACAATTTCTCTCGTAAATTGCGATCTTAGAACGAAAGGATATGGTCAAATTTCCACTCGTAAACTCCGTCTTAGAACGAAAGGATATGGTCAAATTTTCTCTCGTAAACTTCGTTCTTAGAACGAAAGGATATGGTCAAATTTACTTTTGCTGTGGACCTCCCTGTACATAGCAACTTCTATTAGCCTAGAGCAAACAACATTATTTTCTTTTTTATTTTTTAGGTCATTTGTTTTTTTTGTGCTCTCGCTAATTAGTTTTGATAATTTTGTGCCCCTCTAATTGGGTGCGAGAGGTCCCGAGTTCAATTCTCGGAATGCCCCATTATTTTTTTGTTTATCGCAATTTCTTTTTCTATTTTACTGCCTCCGTTCAAATTTTTCCTCCGTGTTATTACTTGTCTCAACTTTTCTCCTATTCTGTTACTTCAATTCAACCCTGGTCGCTTAATTGCTATTGATTGTCTTTTTTCTTTTTTGTTCTTTTATGTCTAAAAAATTTGAGCGTCTTATTTTTAAAGTTCATATACATATATATCTTTTTTGTTTTGCAAATAAACTTTGCTTTTGAAAATATTACTCAATTCAGGCATAAGGTTAACATCAACAATTTGCTTTCGAAAATATATCTTCTTTTTTTGACAAATAAACTATGCTTTCAAAAATATTACTAATTCAGGCATAAGGTACTATCAACAATAGCATTAGTAAAAATTCATCCAAGAGGAGGTGACTTAGCATTTATATCATTTACCAATGGCTGTATCGTCTGTCTGTCTTACATGCGCCGTAGCTCAGTGCATAGAGCGTCTGTTTTCTAAGCAGAAAGTCGTAGGTTCGATTGACCCCTACCTCACGCAATCATAAATATCTTAATCTGTTATACATGTCACGCTTTTCTACCTTCTCCGCCCTTTTGCTGTTTTCATTGCAGTATCTAAAACAACGAAGCGTCAATGGTTGACGACCCATGAAACTAAATTGCAAAGTCATTTTTGGATGGATGCCGAGTATTCTACCATATCAACGGAGAGTATGATGATGAGCACTAAAGAACAGGGAGGTGCTCGGGTGTTCGTGAATGTTCGTGTTTTTTTTTATTTTTTTCAGCATAAACAAGTATGGGCATTTAAGTCTGCATACACCAAAAATAAAGTAATACACATTGTGTCTTCATATACTTAATTCTGAGTGGTGATCATAGATTGTATTATAGTAGTCATTTGCAACTCTCTTCACAGGAATTGTTATGCGAAACGGAGAATAAGACCACTACATTATGTCGGTCTTATTGCATCTCTAATTTTACACAAGATAACCATACCAAATGTGTAATAAATTTCATGTTTTTTCTATTCTGCGAAATCAATGATATCTTCAACTCAAGAGAACCTTAAAATATGGTGCCCAAGTAGTAGATATATCTATTTTAAACCCTTGTAGTGAATATTTTCTCATAAACTGAGAATGTTTGCTTATACGAGGGGTGATAACAGCATGCAGGAATTTCACTTTGCAGATTCAGGATTCAAGTAATACAAATTTGTATAATTCATGTTCGTATGGAACTTTTGATTCTTTCAGTGTATTTCTAGGATGTTATGTGGTTTCCTGAAAGGTTGAAGGCAGTTGCGGAGCCAGCAACCGTCGTCGGTCCACGGGTGCAGCTATCAATCTGCACGTGAAAGAGGTTGGCATGACCTCTTCTGCAAGTATGCTCTCCATTGTCATGGTTATTTGCATAGTACTTGTTTTCGTATTCGCAAGTTGTGCGAGCATTATCTATATATTGACTTAAAATTGATCATGGTGTTTTACAAACAAAACAACAAACTATATATTTATGATATATGTATAAATAGATTGTGAAAAAATTTAATTTATTGAATATTTTGTATTGCCAAAAAGAAAATGTTAATGAAAAAGAATTATTGTGGTTAAAAAAAATTCATGTAATAATTGGGGCGCAAAAAAAGAAAAACAAATTATAGCTATTGAAGCAAAAAAAAAAAAAAAAAAAAGGGCTATAGGTGGTATGGGCGCTTAGAATTGATTATTGTCTTCAAATAGGAAAAAACAAATTCAATGGTTATCAAATGTGTATGAAAAAATCTATTCATATAAATGTTGAGGTAAAACAATAAAAGAAAAACACAAACAGAAGATAGATTGAGTTAACTGTTGAAACAAATAAAAAGAAATAAGTAAAGGCAAAAAAAAAAGATTAATTTTATTTAACAGTTTAGAAAAAAAGAAAAAAAAAAAGAGTCAGATAGTTGTAAAAAAGGCCAAGACGAAGAAATCGCGCTCGAGAAGGGCGAGCCAGCGCACGGGTCAAGGCTGCGACGGCGTCGCGCGCACGCCGGCGGCGATCGGCGGGCGACGGGCGGCGCGGAGTCGAGCGCGGAGATCGCGTCGCGCGAGAGAGAGACGGAGTGACCCGAGAGAGACAGAGTCGCGAGGGAGAGAGAGAGAGAGACCAGCGCGAGAGAGAGGGGGCGAAGAAACGGGTGCAGGCGCGTCGGGCTCGAGCTTAACGCTCGCCCGCGCATCCGCACAGTAACGGGCTCGGCTGGGCCGAGCCAAATCAGCTCGGTCGGCCGAGTCCGAACCAATTGGACCTAAATCCGGCCCAAAACACATGATTTTGATCCAAATCAAATTCCGAATCAGATCATAAACAAATCAAGCAACCAAGAATCAATCAAAACCCTCAATTGATCTAAAAATACCCCGATAATACATAACCGAAAATCGGAACCTTACATCACTCCCCACTTAAAAGATTTGGTCCTCCAAATCTAAAAGTACCGGAAGTAAAACATAACAAAGCTAGAAACTAGCGAATCCATAACATAGGTATCGTACCCTAATACACCCGGAGCACTCTAAACCCGATTTCATACCAGAAATCACCGAAAATTTCGGCAGAGTCTTCCCTGTATTTTCTAGGGTCCCAAACCTAATTATAATTCTATCGAACTACTCGCTCGCACACATCCACAAAAAAAAATGAAAACAGGGCCACACGCCCTACAATACATAAACAAAGGGCTACCTGCCCACCAAAACAGTCCAAAATTTCATCCAACACCACAAAATTAATTTAAACCCAATGCATAACTTGTTAAAGACCCGAAGTTAATTTAAAATTTAACTAATATTTATTCTATGTTTACAAAGGTCACAATTAACTTAGCAAGTAGTAAAAATTGTTTACAATAATAATCATAATTTTAATTTAAAATTTTAATTAATATCTATTCTATTTTTGTGATCGTCAAAATTGACTTAGCAAGTAGTAAAAGTTGATTTACAATAATAATCATAATTTTACTTATGTAATTGACTTGGCTTGGTAATAGATATTTCAAATGAGAGTTAAAATACATATATATTTTAATATCAAAATAACATATTATACTATATACTAAGACGCAACACTAGTTGTTACTGTTCACTCAACAGTGCCTGCGAATTTTGCAAAAAAACCAAAGTTTTTTTAAAATTTGATTTTACACCGGCTAAAACACTTATTTATAAGCGTCTTTTCGAAAAACTTTCAACATAAAAGTCGTAAATCTTTATGAGGGCTACAACTTTTGTGTTTCAAGCTTTTCGAGAAGACGCTTCTAAATAGGCGTTTCCTAGGTCCAAAGTTTAGCGGGTTAAAATGTAATTTTTAAAAAACTTTGGGTTTAAAAAACTTTAGGTTTTAAAAAACTTTGGATTTAAACACAAAATTGGCTCACTTGCACTGTGCGGTCTTTTTTTTAATAATTTTTAAATTCATTAAGATTTCGGACCTCCAAAGCACTTATTTAGAAAAATCTTCTCGAAAAGTTTTCAACATAAAAATTATAGATCTCATCAAAATCTACGATTTTTATGATGAAAGTTTTTTCAAAAAATATCTCTAGATATATTTATACGTCTAATCGTACCGAAAATACGATATTATTTCATTTTGAATCCGTTAGGTATTTAGAAAGTCTGAAAACTCTCATTAGAACTATTTTTTTTAATAAATTTTCAAAATGAAAGTTGTAAATTTCATCACAATCTATAATTTTCATGTTGAATTTTTTTTTCAAAACTTATATATATATATATATATATATATATTACACATTTTTGTTTATACAATTTTATTTTTGTTTTAAATATGCTAAGATTTCGGACCACCAAAATACTTATTTAGAAGTATTTTTTTAAAAAAATTTCAAATAAAAATAAAGGTCATCAGAATCTACGATTTTTATGTGAACATTTTTCTTCAAAAATTATTTTAAATATATGTTTTATACGTTTGTTTATACCGAAATAAAATTGTATTTTGTTTTGTTCATACAAATTGGACCTACAGAAAATTAATTTATAAATATTTTTAAAAAAAATTTTAATATTAAAATTTGTTAGAATCAACGACTTTTATTTTGAAAGTTTTCCTAAAAAATATCTCTAGATATGTTTTAAATGAATATTCAAAAATATTTTTAAATAAATTCACTACAATGTTCAATTTTATCGTTACAAATTCTCTTTTATAAATATAAATATATATATATTATACGTTCGAGTATATACTTAATGTTGGTTTCTTCCGTTTTTAGAATCGTTAATAATTCGGAATGCTAAAAATATTTTTTTTTAAAGTATTTGTATTTATCATATAAATATAAAAATTATAAAATAACGAGAATTAATATCATTTTATACGTAATGACTTATATTTAACAGTAACTGTGTGAGTAGACAACGTGACCGCGGCGACGCGCGTGAAAAAAAAAGCTTGTTAATATCTATTTTTTATTATTACTTAGCTAAAATCAATTTTATTGTACTATATACTTTATTTGTGAATAATATAAATAAACTTGAATGATATGTTTTATAACATTTTACATAGACTTTTATTTTTTAAAATATATACCCTAAATATCATATAAAGTTTAAGTGTTATATTTTATAAAATAATTTTAGATATAAAATATTCAGCAGGTAATTTTATTCAAATGTATAATATTCATTAAAAAGTTTGTACAGTAATAAGCAGTAAAATTTAAATTTGGGGGCACATGTCGTCAAATCAAATTAGGTAAGCGCATATCCGTAAAATCCTATAAAAGGTAGGCAAAAAACGCAAAATGCCCTTATATATTATCTTTGAAGCCGCAATGCTCTATATAAATCAACTCTCCTCGCCTGTTTCACCGACATTCTCTGCAGATCATTCTTGTCAGCCTATTGAGTCTCCTCCTCCCGTGATTGCTCTGCATCCGGCTTCCGATCACGCCGCGGAGCGAGGTATTTATGACAGCCTGGCGCCTTAGCTTCACAGCATTTGAGTGGGGGCAGTTGACCCCACTGGCTATATAGTGGATCCGCCCATGGACTGGCGTGGGAGGCAGGGACGATTTTCCTTCATGTTATGCCGAAGAACCTGCGCAAGATCACCGTAAAGCTCAAGTTCTTCTCTTTGGTGATGCCAAAATGAAATAATCTCGCAGGTATTGGGAAGATTGTCCCTGACATTTGCTCATTATGTCTTCATTTTATGTTATAACTCCAAACTTTTGCATTTCTTGATTAGTCAATTATGATTAACTAAGGAGAGCTGAGTCATGAAGACCCTTGATCCTCGGAAACCGTAGTATAACTGTAGTAGTCCTTTCGTGTTTAGATGTACCCTTGAAAATTATTTCCACTTAGTCCTTTCGTGTTTAGATTCCCAAGTACGCAGAACTTTCGTGTAAAGATTGTGATTGTTGTGATCTACATCTCCTTTATGTTATCACCTCTTCAAGTATATTCTACTTTAGGTTGTTATTAACGCCATAACTAGCTCACTCTGTAAGTTGGTTTTATATTCCTAGAGATGGCGGGTCCAGGCATTTTTCTTTGTGGGGTCCCTTATAACACATAAATTATATTTTCAAGAATACACTATGAGTTTCTACTACAAAATATAGCCTAAGCTCGTGTATCTATAATATTTATGATGAAAATTTTTTAAAAGGCATGGGGCCAAAAAAAAGAAATATAAAAAAATATAACAAAAGAAGCAGAGAGAAAGAATATAATATTCTCTTATTGACAAATATGTTGTCGTCAAGAATTGAACTCACATGTCCCAACAAAAGTTTTAAACCCCTTAACATTAGATCACTTCTCATGATAGTATATATATATATATATATATATATATATATATATATATATGTATGTATGTATGTATACATACATATATATATATATGTATACACTTATATATGCTTATGTATGTATACATACATATATGTATATACGGGTCCTCGTACCCCATTTAATATAGGCTAGATCCTCCCCTGATTCCCAAGTTGCTATAGGTAATAGTTGCAGGGTTGGATGACTACTCCCTAAGCATAAAGCAGAGGATCTATATTGTAAGTTTGTACTTGTACTAATCGGATGATGCTAGAATGATGTTCAAACTGTGCTTGTATGATACCAATTTTATGTCCTATCTATATTTGTACTCGTCGATATCAAATAAGTGGCTTTCCTAGCTTTTGGTGTTTTAAATTAATTGACTTGCTTAACTTGTAGTGTTTCAGATATATAAATATTTAGTGTTTCAGATATATTGACTTGCTTATTGAATTTGATTTTTTGTTAGTAAATAAATTGAATATTAATGAAGAAATAAGTTATTTAGCATCAATTTGTTAATCTTTGGGGTCAACTTCTCAACTAAATGTATGACACTAATCATTTATGTTTCGATATTGTGATTGATCGTGCCCTAATTATTTCCTTTAGCTTGTGTTCTTGTCATATGTAGTACAAAGAATAGGATAGACGAATAGATGAAATAGGGAGCAAGTATATATATTTGATATTCTCATCTATGCTTGTCTTCTTATTCCAACATTGCTAAGAATAAGAATAATGAGAATAAAAACTCATCGTTAGCTACAAATAAAAGTAGTTTGTTAGAAAGCTAATTCCTAAACTTACTATTTACTCTCTTATTCTTGTGTTCTTTATGAATGGTGGAAGAAGCTCCTACACCAAAGCTATTGTTGATTTATTTACATGTTTTGCATATGGTGTTCTTTTTAATAATGATATTTGTATTTTTATATCTTTTTTTTTAAAAAAAACGTTAATCATAGTTTTATTTATTATTTATTTTTATTGGTTTTTCCAATGAGTAGCCTCACACCTATTGGGATGAAACTAAATCTCGTTTAGGGAAGAGAGCTATTTCGGTAATTTCCCTCCTAATAAGTGCTTAATGCGGGTTAGAATCCCTGATCTTTTGTAGAGGCTCTTCAACTGCAGAATCCAGCTTTGCTACCAACTGAGCCAACACTTGTTGACATATTAAGTTGAGTTATGATACTATTAAGTTCATGAAGCAAATTATGAATCCTCTGGAAAAATAAACTATATGCTTTGTTTTCTTTCAAGCAAGTTCAAGTATAACATTGGAGCTGGTTTATATCTTTGATGAGGTAAATACAACTTATTTTTTCTATGAAAATTTGGTTGATCCCCGCTGCTAATACATGAATTTGCCACTGTATCTACTCTTAAAGTTTCCAAATTGTTTTAGATGTACTTGTGCCTCAGCAAATAATTAATCCTAAAGTACCTTGTCTAATACTTCTTTTGTTTGATATGTATACATACATATGCATGTGTGTGGATTAGGTACAAGGTTTGATTGTCATACATGTATGGTAGGGTGGAAAATGTATGCATGTATGGATATGTATATTTGAATATGTAACTTAGCGAGTAGAATCCTTTGAGAAATAAGGCTAGCATGCGCTTTATTACCTACTGCTAACCCTCAAAGCTCCTTATCTCTTTTGAATAGCACTTATTGTGTTACTTGCTTATATTGTCCTAAGAGAGTATCCTACTGATGCTCCAAATACTTGCGCACTCCATCATTCAATTGGAACTGCACAAACTCTAGTATTTTTCACTTGAAGACCTTTTCCACATCCCAGGTGGATCTTTATCCTTCAACTTTAAATCATATCCTAGTCTTTCTTTATTGTTTGTTTACTTTATTGTTTTTTTTTTGTCCTTTTGTTTGACATGTCTGCTTCGACATAGTCCACAATCAACTCATATATGATTCTTCTCTAGCATTTCATCTTAGGAGAGCTGGTCGCTAAAACCAGCATTGTTATTTCTATCCTGCTTTAGTAATTTAGTCCGTACAGTAGCAGTCTTCACATTATTGTTTCGTGCGACAACTTTGGTACCATTGAAATGGTTTAGCTATGGCAAAAGCGCAAGTAGTCTAGCGGTTGAAGGTGGCTGTCTCCGCTGGGGAAGGTTCGAAACTCTTATCCTTTGTTGTCTTTCAGCATATTCTTAAGAGTTTTCAGTATCCTTTGTAGGTCAATATTTATTACTCTATTGACTATTTAATATATCCTTTTGCAGGCTTTGAGTTTTTGGAATGTGTAATAGGATAATGTATATTTGAACTTGTTTTGTGCTCAATTATATTCTTAATTGTTAATTTTTCCTATTCGATGTTATAGAGTGTGACTCCAAAATGAAGACATCTCTCCTAAGGCAAGTAGCTAATTTGTATGTTAAGCTACTTATTTTCTCTCTTAGTTTATTGCGTGCAATGACACAAACAATTCTCACCATTGGGATGTAGTTCTCAGGCCTATCGCCTGTGTTGTTGTTCAAAGCAATTATCTTACCACAATATACTTTATGAGATGTCTAGCTTAATCGAAATATCTAATTCACTTTAAACTATCAAAATTGTGGGTGTGCTTATCCATTTCGTCTCATGCATTCTATTTCCACAGAGTATGCAAGTAGTGTCCTAGAAAAAGAGATCTCCTTTTTATTATGCAAATGACAACATTCTGATTTTCTTCATCGGCATTACGTTAGCCAAGTAGGTTTTGCGCATGCTAGGCAGCAAGTTGGTGACTTATTTGAGAAAATTGATATGCATACTAACTTAGAAGCAAACAGGCTACAGGCGTTAGTCGGCACGGTTTTTTTTTTTTTGGGTTTGAGTTACTGTTCAGCTTCATCGCCCTGCGGGCGAGGAAGATGAACAGTAACCATAAACGGGTCGCAGACTTACTGTTTCTTTTTTAATTTTGGTTTTGATGGGGTTTTTATTCCAGCGGGTTAGCGGAGCGATTTGTTAAAAGTTTGGAGCCCAAAACACATATTTAAGTATTTTTTGGAAAAACTTTCAACAAGTTATAGATCTTATTAAGATCTAAAACTTTCATGTTGAAAGTTTTTCCAAAAAATACTTCTGAATAAGATCTACAGCTTCATGTTGAAAGTTTTTCCAAAAAATACTTCTTAATAGATATTCCGGAGCGCCGAAATAATAATATATAAAGAGAAGCATTTTTGTTCAAACGAAAAAGAGAGAGGGGCGCATGTAAATACAAAGTTGGAGTTGATATGTAAGATGAAACATAGAGGGGGCACAGAGCAAAGTCAAAACATTTTGGGGGGCTTTTTGGGAATTTTTCCAAATTTAGATTTTATTTTATTTTATTATCTTTTTAATATATAAAATATTTTTTAAAAATAACAAATATACGAATCAGTACGGCACGGAACGGTCAGTATGTCTTGAGTTTGAATTTACCGAAACTCGGCATAAAACGGCATTTAAAACCTTGATATCTACAGTCATCTCGCCATACATTGCAAAAATTTGTGAATGATATCCTGTCTAAATAGCATGAACAGTTTATAAATGTATATGCATAGTTGCATTGCACAAAGCTTAATTATTGGACAAACAAGATAGCATAAAGTAAACAAGTTCCCTTAAAAGGTACAAAGGAGGCATTAAAAGGACTGCCTAACCTGCTTAGCATAGATGTTTTTACCTTAAAAGTTAGCACCAGCGATGATGTTAAGATGATGTTAATACGCCCGAAGTAAGACCAAATTCAATTAATAGTTGCACAAAAGTTAAGGCAAATAATTCAGTGAAAGAGTATCAGTGTCAATTCGTATCATTTGGGACAAAGTTGACAACACCTGCTTTTAGTTACATTCAATGTTATATGGAATCAATACCACCATCCCAATACATACCAACTTTCATTCTGAATATCAAGCACAGTAAGTCAAAGTCTAAATCGACCTTACTTGAATGTTCTAATGAACAACTAAGTCAAAGAGCGGTCTCAAAGATTTAAACAAAGTATATTCAGATGTAAAAGAATGAAATCAGAAAGATGGATTGCAAAAGACTCACCCATTGAACTGAAAGCAGTATAGGGTTTAGAAATCGAGTAATGCAGCAATTGAGAGCTGCTGTTAGGTCAGCCTTCAAAAAACCAGACACTAGACCCATAACAATCGCTTGCTCCTACTACTCAAGTTCATTATCATACTAACAAATACAGGCCAGCAACAGGATAAGACAAAAAGATGTGAAAGAAACAAACAAATCGTATTCAAAGCAAATCAGAATGTTGTCATTTGCATAATAAAAAAAGAGATTCTTTAGCTTCCTCGTGTTAATACTCGATCAGAATTTCTTTTTTCTAATACCCTCCCTACTTACATACTGTGGAATAAGATGCATGGCAATAAAATGGTTAAGCAAACCCAGACTTTTGATTTAAACTAAATAAGATATTACGATTAAGGTACACACCTCAAATATGTATACTGTGGTAAAATAATTGTTTTGAACAACAATGTCGATGATAGGCCGCAGAACCACATCCCAATGGTTAAATTGTTCATCTCAATCCATGCAATCAACTACGAAAATAATTAGCTAATCATACAAATTAACTACTTGCCTTAGAAGAAGAGACGTCTTCATATTGGAGTCACTCACTACAGCATCTAATAGGAAAAAGTAACAATACAGAACATAATTGAGCACGGAATGAGTTCAAACATACAGTACCTTATTACACATTCCAAGAACTGAAAACTTGCAAAGGGATATATTGAACAGTCAAAAGAGTAATAAATATTGACCTACAAAAACAACTCAAAGGTCTACTTTTGATCCCGTCTTTAGCTCTCCAATTTCTGAAGCAAGAATAACCTGCATTACTCATTGCTTGGCAGCTTGCTCACGAGTAATAAGTGAATTTTTCTATATATATATATATATATATGTGTATTATTGTTAGACAGCATAATCACCAACAAGTTCACAATATCTGGCACCCTTAATGGTCACAAAAAAGTAAAATGATAATATAATGCTACCTCTTCCAATTTAAGAGATTC
>MJHO01000153.1:404602-512467 GCA_002076135.1 Xerophyta viscosa
TGACTAAACATTGCCTACATGCACTCCACATTTGGCTGGAACTACCTATCTACCCTTGTCACTCGTAGGCAGTAAATCCCTAATCCCGTTTCTCCCGTTCTCAATCCCCGTCTCTTCCGTCTCTACTCTATCCAATACTTCTATCTATCAATCTCCGCTGAAATGGTAAGGATAAGCGCTTTGGCAATTGAAAACCAAGATGTGTTTCCCGAATCTCTCTCTTTTTTTTCGTAAAATAATAGAGTAAAATGAACTTTTAAAGTGAACATGGACTGGAGTGATGTTGAAAGTAAATAGGAGGACTGCAGAGCAAATTTCCGTTTTTTCAACCATTAACGCTAAGATAGATTATGATTAAATAATGCCCTGAACCTATGAAGTTTTAGCAGCAATGCTGTATTTTCGATGTGAAGGGGAAAGATATAACCATGCACTGGTCCACTCCAGTATGATGCTTACCTTGCCTAATAATGCCAACATAATATAGTCAGGGGTCAATTCTGAAAAAAAGAAATACTATAAACGTCCTGTTCCTCCGCTGGGCAAATTTTGATCTTCGTGCTGAGGAGAATCCCATAAGTTTATCTATGGGCGAATAGTTAAAATAAAATAGGAAAAAGGGGATTTACTTATCAGCCCCCTATACTTTCATTTTCACTGATCAACCCCCTATTGTTTATAGGCCCCTCATTTATTGTTTCAAAAAATTTCGGACGAAAATATTCTCGTATGTATTATCAGTTCGGACATCGAAAACACCTATTTAGAAGCATTTTTTGGAAAAACTTTCAACATGAAAGTTTTTCCAAAAAATACTTCTAACATGTTGAAAGTCTTTCCAAAAAATACTTCTAAATATGTATTTTTGGGGTCCGAAGTGTAGACCTTGGTCCGAAATTCGCTGAAAACAGCTCTGATATCAAAAACACCTATTTAGAAGCATTTTTTGAAAAAAAGTTGAACATAAAAGTTGTAGATCTCGGCGAGATCTACAACTTTTATGTTCAAAATTTTTTCAAAAAATACTTCTAAATAGGTGATCTCGGTATCCAAATAGCTAGGGATATTTTTGTCCGAATGCAGTTGAAATTGGTAATGATGGTTGATGTGATGGAGATGTGATGGGAGAGGGGTTGATTAGTAAGTTTTATAGTTTGAGGGGGGATGGATAGTAATTTTCTTTAGGAAAAATTATGGATCGGCCTCTTGACTTGGTAAAAGTAATTTTTTAATCCCTCCAGATCTAATTTTTTATAACTACTCCCTATTTTTAAGCTTTCTTATTTTATAACCCTAATAACTAACTCAATTAATTTTGTGACGAAATATTCTTTCGATTCTTCTTTCCTAATAAAATTTTAATAATTTGAGTCTTCTTTGCGCCGTCTTCCATAATCATCGTCCGCGCGCCGTCTTCTACCGTCATCGCCATGGCAAACATAATTTTTTTTTTTTCATATTTTGTTTTTGTTTGTTTGTTAGTCGTCGTCCGGCGCGCCGTTTTTCATAGTCAACGTAATTTTTTTATATTTTTATATTTTGTTCTTGTTTTGTTATCTAATTTTCTCTTCCAACGCCATAGCAAACGTCTTCTTTTGACCCCCCAGGTTTACTTAGAAAATTATCTTCTTGTATTTTTTTTGGCTTTTACGTACCACCGAAAACGAGTTCATCGCGTCGCGCCGGTCATCGAGTTGTATCCCTAAAATTAAGCAAAAAAATTTGCAAACGATTAAGGGTATTAGAGTCAATTTTATATATAGAAGGCTAAATAATAAGTAATTTAAAATTAAGAGGTTATTATTAATTTAAAAAATTGAAAGGGCCAAAAAATAACTTTTCTAAAAATTAAGCACTTATCCATAATTTTCCGAATAAATATTTAGAATTTTTTTTTAAAAATTAACATAAAAATTAGAGTTTGCTGAGATCTAAAAGTTTCATATTGAGAGTTTTTACAGAAAATTTTTCTAAATAGATATTTTGTGACTACAAAAATTGACGAATCTGAAGTGAATTTTGAAACTATTTTTCTTATGGGCAAATTTTAATCCGCACGCTGTGCAGATAAGTTTATTTTACATGTGCAGTAAAAAAAATTTTAGAAAAAATTTTAAAATAAAAACTATAGATTTTAATGAGGTTTACAACTTTAATATTAAATTTTTTTTTAAAAATATTACAAAATAGATAGTTGAGACTTTAAAGATTAACATATTTTAAGTAGGCTTTGAAACTGTTTTAATACATGTTACCTTTTAGAGTCCTAAAATATATATTTAGAAGTATTTTTTAGAAAAATTTTCAACATAAAAATTATAATCTTATCAAAATTTATAACCTTTATGTTAAAATTTTTCAAAAAATTATCCTAATTGTTTTTTATATTTTTTACTGCACAACGCATTTATCTGCGTAGACAAAAGCTTATCGGAAAAGTCCAGTAATATGGTAGTGCTTTCACATTATAAAATAAAGAATAGCCAATTCATCTTTTTATATTTTGTGGGAGATGATATAGAGCCTTCCTATCTACTCAAACTGAAAAACGCACCTTAATATAACAGTAATATCAATAATGTTATCTTTTACGGCGATTGTACAATTAAACTAGTTGTGGTTAGAATATTTCCAAAAAAATAGTTGTAAACTTTGTTTCTACTTCTTTTTTCTTAAGAGATGGAGACATATTTTGAATTGAATATGTACGATGCGCCGTCGCCGCCCACTTGTTTAAAATATCTTTCCAATCAAACTTAATAGTTAATTGCAATGTTATAATAAGGAAAAAACTACACACCACCAATAAATCACATTAAACCATACACAACTAATCTCCACCACATATTTGTCTCGTGATCTGTACATTTATCTCGTGATCCGTACAAGTTATCAAATTTACAACTATATCTATTGTAATATGTGATTCTGATGTTGCCACGTATACTATATGGTTTATTATATAATTTCTTTGATGAACATAGCAAAACTCTTATAATAAAGGCTATATATTGGTCCAAAGCTAGTTGTTGCCTAGTGGGATATACATACGCATTGCAACTTCTCAGCTCCTTCTTTTTGTTTGTATACAACGAACAAAGATATAATCTCAGTTCTTCTGGAGTCTAAGAAAACCAAAATCATTGATTTCCTATTTCCTTACCACGTTTTAGTAGTGAAAATTGGACCATAAAGGCATCGTTGAATTATTGATGTCTACATATTCAGATTTTAGATAATGACTGCTTTTATTGTCATTGCTCAATAAATACTAGTCATCGCAGTCGCGTTTCAAATAAAAACTATGATGATCAAAGTTATCACTCCCCATTACCACATATTTGTGGTTTAATACAGCTTATCAGTTTGCTCCAACTCTTATGTTTATGTGAATATTGCTGTTTCCTTTTAAAACTTCTAAGATTCTTATATATAGTCCCCCTCCCACAGGCCAAGCGAAATGGCGAGGATCTTATGAAGCTCATGTTGTAGGCTCGAATTCTATTAATGGTCATGAAATGAAGAATAGATAAATCTAATAAATTTTCAGCTGAGATTACTAATATTGTGGCTAGATATGACGTCAGTACTTTACATCTAGCCGAAGCCTACATTGGGTCCGAATTTTACTTCATGACTACGCTTCCGAATACAGATTGATGGATCGTATTATAAAATGATGCTGTCAGTAACATCGATTGATGGTGCACCGAAAAAGGTTTATCTTATTATATATATATATATATGTTGTATTTTATGGTTTTTCATCAATTAGGAGCGACCAGCTGTCCTTTAGTTTGATTAGTCAAATAAGGCAGCATTAAGTTCCATTTATAGTACATTTTCCACCTAAGGAATTGAAAAACAGATCATCAGGGTTGGAATTGTGAAAAGTATAAGAATTCAGGTCAAAATTGTTAGATAGTACATTTTTTCCACCGAAGGAATTGAAAAACAGATAATCAGGGCTGAAATAAATTGAGAAAAAAGCATAAGAGTTGAGGCCAAAATCATCAGATAGCATGTCAGAAAACGTATTACATTCCAACTTTGATGATCAATGTTAATATTTTTGCGCGACTGCAAGATTTTGTGAATGATGAAGGTGAATAATGTTTGCAAAGGGTAATAGTTAAGATCAGGAAAGATGCACGGAACTAATGAAAAATGCTTTTTTTTTTTTTTTTGTGACTGTAAAATGCTCAAATGTGTATGCAGATCTATATTCTCAAATATTTTCCGTTTGCAAAACTGATTGAACCAATGGATTCGATCGATTAAACCGAAAATTAATAGCACAATTTTTCAAGCAGTTTATACTAATAGTTGAATTAGTTCAATGACAAAATTACCTTCGTAAAATAATTATTTTTATTTTAAAATAATTAATAGAAAAAAGAAAGAAAAATTATTTTGATAAATATAGTTTTGTTGTTTTATAAGTTTTGAGAGGCATAAAAAAGTCAGTTTGAATATGAAATATATTTTGACAATTTTACATTAAAGTGATATTTTAATAATTTTGAATTATGAGATTATATATTTTAGCAAATACTTCTTTATTTTTTCTTTTTTGTGATCAGGTCAAGACAGTCCAACTGAAATACTGTTCGGGTCGAACATAGACAGAGTTGTTTAAGACGTAATTGGGCTGTGATGGCCGGGCCGGGCTGCTGTTTATATGCATTTAGCCTCGTTTGTCCCCATTCCAAGACAACTTGGAATGGATTTCTAAACCAACTTGTGCCTAAACTTTTGGACTGTCATATTATTGCATTAGGATAGCTAGCACCAACATCATTGGCTACTTGATGACATTCAACATGGGTTAAGTGGCGGAGCGCAACTAGCTTGATTAGTTGAGAGACGTCTTAATAAAGCGTCACCGCTTGATTTTGAGGTTGTGTGGGATGAGTTTTTTTTATAGAATTTTTTATAAATATTCTCTGTATCTTGTCACAGGAGCCACCGTCCATAAAAAATATGTACTCGGATTTTCAGAGTATCGATCGGAACTGAACGTGAAAATTTTTTATTACGAATTTTTGGTGAATTTGAGTTCTCTACAAGAGTGTGCAATTATATTACGAATTCCTAAAAAAATATGGGTTAAGTGAGGCTCACTCTCTTGGGATTGGCGTATGGAGATGCAGGTGGAAATGGAGAGACCAGTTTATGGAGGATCTGTTCACTACAATTTATCTTGCCTTTGAAATTTATTTTCGAATAAAAAATAGTTTTATTGTAGACTATTTTTTGTTGTTTGGCATTTTTTTTTTTTTTTGAGATTAACATAAGAAAACCGTTGATCTTAACTAACTTATTTTGTGAGGTTATCGTATTAGATAAATCTACGGATGTCACCTATCGATATTCTATCTATCGAAAATCTGAATCTTCTTATCTAGATGGGTCTAAAAGTCGGCGTTATCCTCTCTAAATATATAAAGGATAAATTTTTCACGTGACGTTTAAAGAATTCGAATCTAATATATTTGCTTTATAAAATAGAATGTCTACCATCAGCCCTCAGCCTCCTTGAGAAATAGGCGGTAGTGTAAACCGCCTGATTTCAGCCTTCTGAATTTACCATTTGTGGCATGCATGCAACGGATCTTCAAATTTTTGCAACTTATTCCGAAAGTACCCACATAATATGATATAAAAATTAAAAAGAAAAATAAAATGGAGACGTGCAACTAAGGACTCTGGTCTGCGGATGAATCATGATCCCAACTATGATCTTAACCAGTCTCTTCGAACCTTTTTGGACAACAATCACTAGCTGAGTGGATGGAATACTAATTATCTTTATATAGAGGACAAAGTTTTAAAATTCCATGCTCAGCATTTCTCTCTTTAAAAAAAATCACTATGAACAGGTTTAGATGGAAGTTTCAAGTTCGAGATTATTCGGAAACTTTTATTTCTAAACTGATGTCGATATAACCCTAGTATATGTTTGAAACTATCCACGTTAAAGATAAAATTAGAGATAGAACAAGGATATGCAAGGTTTTCCCAAAAAATAAAAAAGAAAAAAAGAAAAAAGCTCTTGTGCATTGCAACCACCAGGGTGGTCGCTAAAAAGGACTGACTGTGGTCTCAGAAAGGACCACCTCTAAATTCAAATGGACTGGGGAGATCCAATTTGGATGGTCCATGGTGGGTTTAATTTGCGAACAAGCGAAAAACACTGGACATGTGAACGTTGGTACGAAATGATGGACCGTGATTCAGTTGGAGCTAGCACTACGTCCTCCGCATTATGAGAGTACTTCAATTTTCTTTAATTTGAACCCGACGAATTTGAATATAAGGATGCATAAAAGCAATACATGTGACAACCAATTATTATTTTCTCTTGCCTAACTACATGTGACATGTCCTTGCTGATCTACCATGAAAAATATTAGGTAGTATGCCACCACTCTTATTGCTATTCTTTGTTGTTATGAATCTACAGATAAAAAGTTTGAATTATATTAATCGTGAAACTTATCAATTATATAACAGAATCCTATGTAAACGATTATCAACAAGCATGTACTATATCATGAGACAATTAAGCCATACAACGTAGACATCTCGAATTTTTTAAATATGAACTTTAAATTTCAAAACATATGCTTTTTTTTTTTGCTTAATTCATATTAGTATTTTTTTTGGCTAGTTTTATTAATGTAATATAATAAAAAATCATTCAAAATTATGAGATTTTCTGCTATTTTCTGAGAGATTTCATTATAGCAAGGAGGTTTCTTTCACTCGTAATGCATGAAAAAATGACGTGCTTTTTTCTGCTATGTATCACTGTAGCAGTTCATAACGCGAAAGTCAACCCTAAACTGGTTAGTTGTCTTTTGCACTTGTTGAGTGGTTTCTTTTATAATGTTAGTATATCATAATGAAGTTTGTGCAAGTAATTTTTCCGAGCACCTTTTTAAGTAATTATTGGTTAAAGAGGACTTTTTAAGTAATTATTGATCAAATCCGACCTACTTGGACCTCCTTAATTAGTTGGCAATTGGCAAAAGAGAAAAAGGGCAAATGCCATATCAATCATTAAATTCTCATTCGTATAAATTAACTTCTAGATTTTCTATGTACTATTTAAACTTTTATAAAAAAAAAAAAAATTCTCTTTTGATATTCGTGTTAAAGTTATTTTGACCATTGTATAAGTATTTTTTAGAAAAAAAAATTCAAAATAAAAATTATATACTTTAAATAGATTTACAACTTTCATGTTTAATATTTTTTCAAAAAATACTTTCAAATAAATATTTTGAAATTTCGAAATTTTAGTGGGTTTCAAATCAATCCATTACTTCTTGAACTTTGGAGTCTCAAAATACATATTTAAAAATATTTTTTTAAAAAAAAATTTAACATAAAAGTTATAGATCTCATCAAAACGTATAATTTTTATGTTAAAAATTTCTTTAAAAAATATTTCTAATAAGTACTTTAGGATATCAAACTTAACCGACAAAATGAGATGTTTATTCGTCATGTTTAAAAATTTGAGAGCTTGATAGGGAAGTCCCCTAAGAAAAAAAAGAAATTACCTCTTTACGAATGCAGTTATTTTTTGCAAAATCATTTTTCCTAGAAAACATCACAGAACAGGTCTATATTATGGTAAATAGATTAAAATACGTTCATAATTATTGTAATTGCTTAAGATACTTCTTAGCGCGGTCGTCATCTTTGGAAATACTCTATATCTCCGATTCCGAACACCATAATATATAAGAATATTTTGAAAAAAAAGTTATTATACCAAAATCTGATGTTATTCAAATATTTTCCAAATTATATTTGTATTTTTATTTGATTTAATAATTATCAGAAAAAAAATAAAAATTTATTTTAGAGGGATATTAAAGCAAGGGTAATATGCAATTATCCGTTTACTAAATCAACTAACACCTGCTCAGTTCATTTGTTCATGTCCCAACCTGGCTAAATACTAAATATCAGACCCAAAAATAAAAACTTAAAAAAAATAAAAATAAAAAATAACACCAAAGAAGCGTTGGGGTCCCGAAATTAGTAGGTACTGCTTGGGACCTCAAGATCATGGACAACTGTTGTTGGTACATTATGGACCATATTCTTGTCTCACAAAGCACTGAACAGTGTCCTACACTGTAACTTGGGAGAGCGAAATGTTATTATGCACTGTCCTTGATACACTACTATCAGATCTGAATATGTATTATGATCTTTTTCAGGTGATTACTGCTACAAATCTCCCAAAATTCGCCCCAAAACATGAACAGCAATTGTAAACAGTGCATAATGTAAACAAGTAATGCTGTAATATATTGTAATATGGTGTAGGATGTACCTTTATTATTCTGCAATAATTTGCTGACCTATGAAGCAGTAAATAGAAGCTGCTGTAACCTTCCGATAGCCCGCAACATCCGGTTCAGAACAATACACACTACCCGAATGTCGAATAAACTCTGTCTGCAAAGCACTTAAAGTAATTAACCCTCCATGTAATGCTTGATTACTGAACCTAAGAAAGCAAATCTAATCCAGACACTCACAAAAGAAAGCTTTAATGCGAGTTGTATCGAAAAGTCCCATGAGTAAAATGCTGGCGTGTAGATTCACTTCCAGCACTCTTTCTATAAACTACATGTTAGCAATCCGGCAAAACATTTATCAGCCATGAAGGCAAACAAGATGCAATAAATGAATGAATATGTGTGATTCGAAGAAAATTTTCCTATCGCGTATAAATACATCCACACTACCCAAGCAGCCGGCTTCGTTGCGTTGCTGGCATTATCCGCCGCTACTCATTGTTATACATCCACCCCGCCAGTACTAACGACGGGGACTAACGCCAAAGAGAAGAGACAGTTGCCCAGCCCAAACTGTAACATTTATACATCCACCTTCCCGCACTCGATCATGATCTGCTCGTGCTGTCAAGATCTCCGACAACAGCTGCAATCTGTACTTTATGGACCACGAAACCAATATATCCATCAAGCATATGGTGCTTAGCACCCACATCTTGGCCTCAATGTATGTGGGACCAAAATGAACGATGATGTTCAGATGAACTGGACCGCTCATTGATGCACTGGAAGTCCATAATTCTGGAACGACTTGATCCTGCCATCCCACCCGCCGGTCACTATCACCTGGCCCCACCCATCGGAGGTGCTACGGCAAGAACTCATTAGGAACTTGTAATGGGATTTACTAAGTGTTTGCGCAGTTCTTATGCTGGATGGTAGCTTCTCCTCGGGCCATGTTGCTGATCCATTTGGAAGGAAATCTGAGAAGAACTCTTGACTCAGGGTGAAACTACTAGTGCCCATACGGTACACAGTATTTTCGTTCATGATGTCACTCTTTTTAAGTTGTCTTTGATCCCTGAAGGTTTCTTTTTCAGATGAAGGGACACAAACTCCACTTTTGCATTCTGATCGATTCCATGGAATTGCCACAGATCCCTTACCGGAGATAAACCGCTCACACGACCAGGTGCTTTTTGCATGTCCGGAAATTGGAGCATTCTGTTCATTATGAGCCCATATATAGACATGAGAATCTTCACTAGCTGAAACAATGTGCCGCCCATCAGAAGTAAATGATGCTGATATCTGGCTTCCAGAATTTTTCAGACCTGCACGATAAAAAAGGATGTGAGACCTTTATCTTCAGTGATATGAAAAAGAGGGGAATATGAAGATTGGAGAAAGATCAAGATACCTTTATATTTTAAAATCACATCAACTCCATCAAGGATTCGAACTTGTGAGTCAGCAGATGTGACGAGAAGTTTATGATGATCAGTGGGGCAAAACTGCATAGTGCAAGCATGAAAAACAGAATTAAGTGATTAAACATACAAAAATTCGAGAAAAAGTAAAAGAAACTAGTAAGATATAGAAATAGGGAAGGCTTTATGTGTCGCTACCTGAAAGCCAGTAATCCTCCTCGCAGCAGACTTCTTTTTCCCCTCGAGAGAAATCTGGGCTTCAAGGTTGAGATGATTTTCTGATATTTTTTTTTAAAGAAAAAAAAAGCTCAATTTGATAGCAAAATGAAAATACATAATCTAATTTAAAAAATGTAAGCAGCTGGCACAATAATAGTTCACTTGAGTTGAGGAGAGCATAATTATTCCTAAATTGAGAACAATATGTAACTTTATAAAATTGTATACAGACCGCAAAGGCAACAGGGAATATTATGTTAAATCTAGGTAATGCAGATGCAAGGGCACCTACGTTGTAATGAAGAAATCAAATGCATGTGTGTTGCAAGAACTAATCTATCCCCGAAACAATTTTATCAAAAACAAATGTGAAACCTATTTAAGGGCATCAATAATTTTAACAATACGAAATGTTTCGATAATAACCATCATCCAGCTTACTTTAACCATTTATCACATCCAAATGCTAATGATGTCTACAAACATCAAGCCATTTATGTATAACCTATGCAGATATAGGAGTTCATTTGGTTTAGCAAAATATGATAGATCTGTTTGATTAATTCAGTAACACTTTTAGGCTTAAAAGCTAAAACTTTTCATATATGAATAGGATATAATCACAAAAGAAAGTATCTAGATTTGCAGCATATTTACCTGATGCATCATAAAACCGGCACTCCCCCGCCATTGAACCAACTACTCCAGCCTGAAACCCATAAAAAAGCAACTCTGTCACTATGCCCTATCACTAATAAGATAAAGAGGTTAGGAGGAAGTTGCCATCTTCACAAACCTTTCCATCTGGACTATAGCATACTGCTGTTACTATATCCTTAATGTCAATCCAGTCAACAACATGGCATTCAGAGATTTCCCATATTCGAACCTTTCCGTCAATGGATCCAGTGATGAAGTAATTTTGATCAGTTGGGTTAAACTGAACACACGTGACTGCAAAATATGTTAAAAAAAGGTTCATATATCAGTTGAATAAAACTATGGTAATTAGACATCATATAAATGCAATGCACGTACCATAATCACTATGGAAAAACACTTTCAGGCAGTTATTCTGTCCAACCCTCCATAGACGAACAGTCTTATCCACAGATGAAGAAAGGAGAAACTGCATAAACAATCAGCAAATATTAGCAACTTAAAAAGCAAAGCAGATGGCAATGACGCAATAGACGAAATTTTTGGAGATGACAAAAAGTAACCTTGTTTGTAGACCACGAGAGGTCAAGTACATCTCCATTGTGCCCATGGAACTCATGCACTGGCTCCTTAGATAATCGAAAAAACTCAGGGGGAAGAACAACACAAGCAGAATCTGAACTTCTCTTTCTTCCCGTTGACTTTTCCTTCTTCTCCTTATTAGCATACAATGGAGTTAATTCTGAACTATGATTCACCGTGAAGAATATACATGAGGGATCATCTAAAGGAATACCCTCCACATCACTTCGCTCGCATTCCAACACACGCCATACACGAACAACACCGTCTTCCCCTCCGCTTGCCAAATATTGCCCATCCGAGCTGAATTTCATAGTCAAGATGGCACCATTATGGGCAGCGATGTCTTGAACCCTGTATAACGCTGAGAACTCCTTTGATCGCTTCTTACAGGAACGAACCTTCACTCTCTCAATCTTGCCGTTTCCATTATGGTCAGAATCATATAGAGCAAAACTATCATCCTCCAATTGCATATCCACAACACAAGCTGCTCCACCCAACCTCCTCAAGCAGCCAATTCTTCTGTTCCTTCGAACTGTAATTTCAGAACCACTCGTCGAAGCACTATTATTTCTCCTCATCAGTTGCTGAACAATCGAAGATGGATCAAAACTCCTCTCAAATTCGTCCATCGTCATCCTCCGATTAGACCGCAATTCACGGAGGCCGGAATTCTCCAACGCAAAAACAGATCCATCGTCCAAATTCTTAATCCTAAGAGCCAAATATTCATCAGTGACCAAGTCATCAGACGATCCCGATGTGCTCGTTCCCTCGCTGGACCAACCTGAGATCAAACTTCCATTCTTTGAGACACAATTCCTGACGTCTGAGCAATCATCCCGCACAATTTCCATCGCAATTTCTTTCTCATCAGATATCTCAAATCCCATCCACTTCATGAACTTTTGACGGCGTTCTCTAACACTGACCGGGCTCTTTGCCCACAAATTGAACTGTGAGTCGCATACGTCTTGTCTGCAGCGATCTGGGCTGCTGAGGCACGAGATATTCAACGAGGAGAAATCTTCTCTTGAATCAAAGAACTGCTCATCTTCTTCATAATCATTATATGCAAAGAAATACTGACTCGAGGTTTCCATCGTTGTAGAAGAATTTGGAATCCAATCAGTTGAGGGAACTGATGAACTGAAAATCGCGCTTAAAAACACTGTTATCAGAGGATGTGTGGATTAAACAACGGAAGCACAATCTCGAGCAGTCAATGAGCAATCTACGCGACACGAGGCCCAATTCGAGGACCTTGAACCTAGTCCCATGGAAACATTAGATTGACACCCAAGCAAAAGACAGTAATATTTAAATTTTAAATTATTTTAAAAAAAAAAATTCTAAAAGAAACACTAGAAAGGTCAGCCGACTTCCCACCATCGACGAACAAATAACGAAAATGAATAAATACTCAAAAAACAACCAAAAAAATGTGCAAGGGGCCTCACCTGGCCGGCGTCGGATCGATGAAACATAACCATAACAAATCTGTGCGAACTAGGATGAGATTTCTTCTTCTTCGTCGTCGTCGTCGTCTGCAAAGAGCTGACGATGATTGGGAGTGAATAATTTAAGGTGTAGATAAAAATGGCCTCGATCTGGGAAACAGACTTGGCGATTCGCGCGATTTATTGCAGCGCTTCGCCACTTCGATCTTTTTTTTTTTATGCTTTTGGCGACGCTAATGCAGCAGCTATAACAACACAAGGCTCTACTGGGTAGTTCAGGAATTACAAGCATTTCAGTTTTACAAGTATACTCGTTGACTAATTAATCATAAATATTTACAGTTGAATTTTAAATTAAATCTTTTGTCCAAAACTTTTATATTCAAAAAAAGGTACTTTAGATTTCTTGTATTTCATATTCTTAAACATTTTGTAAAACTTTCTTAAAACGATTTTTTCTAAAATATATTACCATATGCCAGTATATATGCAGCAAATTCTTTTTTTCAACCACATAGTATTTATATATCAGTAATTAAAACATTTATACATATAATATTATAAGTGACAAATTCTGGTGACGCGGTATCTAATTAGTAAAATGTTTATTTAATTATAGACCGATAATATTGATTTTTCTCATGCCAATGTAACACTAGGTCTCATAGGAGTGGAGTGACGAAAATGCCACTGGTTTCTTCGTGTAATTTCTTTTGACATGGTCCTTTTGGTTCAGAGGAGATGGGTCCAAGTCAAGCACGGATGCCGGGTCTATAATGGAATTGCTCAATGAAGGCATGCTACTCGATAGAACACCGTCAAGAAATGGATTAACGGATCATGATCTCGTTACCCGACCCGTTACTTGCCTACGCCGCACAAAGCCTTTGGTGCTCAATATTGGGAACATTTGGGATAGCAAGCAACTAGCTACATTTATAGAAAGGAATATTACCGAGTGCGTATCAAACTGTGACAAATATTGGGAATATTTGGGATAGCAAGCAACTAGCTGTAGGAAGGAATATTACCGAGTGCGTATCAATCTGTGACATACTTTGTATATGTATGACATTATAACTGTACCGGGTATGTAAAATTTCATCTTATTATTTTAAAAACAAATAGTTGTGTTACAATTATCAAAATAATACTTCAGAAAACTTAAAAAGTTCTTCTATCTGTTTCATAATTAATTACCAATTCAGTACCTGACATGATAAAAAGTCTCACAAAAATTAATTTTTGACTAATATAATAATCAAATATTTATGTATGGATAAAATGGGTGCATCTTGAGTTGACTTTTTTTTAAAAAAAAATAAAAAAATCCTTATTTTTAGATATCCCTATAATTTTTTTTTAAAAATTTTTTTGCAAATTGTTGAATAGTTTGGGAAAAATCCTTCTGGATTTCAACTATGGTGTAATGATGGTGACCTATTAAACAAATTTTGTGATTTAATATCTTCATTTTTCTTATTAATCAGCTATACTCATGCCAGAAAATTAATTTAATATTCATCAAATCAGCTGGATTTTTTTCTCCGGTCTGAAACAAGTAAGGTCCCACGTCGTCCACTTGCTGGTGCGCGCATGCATGAGGCCATGCATCAACTTAAGCAACGGCCACGTCCTTTTATTTTTTTCTTTAAGGACACAAACACATTCAGAGTCAAACCACCTCATTGCCCTAGATCCATCGCAAGTGGATGTACATGCGCGTATTCGTCAAAATTCGTAATGTTTTCACAATAGCAAAGAGCCGAAGACATTACCATTCGGATTTCTGAGCCCACTTCCTCCGCTACAAAACCTACTATAATCTAACTATTGCTGTTAACTGAGAATCTGGTGGTGATAATTTGAATTATAGTACATATTTAAGTACATATTTAAGTATATTTGAATTATAGTACATGTTTAAGTATAATTTATATTCCAATAGGACATGTTTGGTCTAAATTTTATAAAGACAATAAAGAATTCAAATAATGGTAGTTTCATAATTTGTTTTTTTTTTTTTTTTTGCATAATATATATATATATATATATATATATATATATATATATATATATATATATATATATATATATTCCAGTAGAAGGAAATGTTGTAGCAGTACTTTCAGCCGATAAAAATCTACAATATTACAAATAAACATTTTTCATGAAGTAGACATGTAGCAAGAAGGTTATACAAATCCACTAAAAATTACCAGTAATACCCCTTAGAACTAGAATTAAAATATAGAGAAAAAACCTCTACAGTTAAGCTACAGAACTTACAAGGATAATGAAGTATATTTAATTGGCTACATTTTTCAAAAAAATTTTTTAAAAAATCCTTAATCTATTAGTAAGATACTGCATACTAAACTAATTTAACAAAAGCAAACGAGTCATAAATACCATAACTTGATAAGCTCCCTATATATTTTAACGACTCCGAGTTGAATTCATAGAAACTGAGGCCCAATCTACCTAGTAAAGTCATATACGCTTTGTATTAGTATACCGCAGTGCTCGAACCAGTTGACTCGATACGTGGAGGTGGAGTCCATAGCCTATCTTTTCATGCAAATGCATGAACATATCAATCATTCGGGTTGATAGAATGGGATTTGGTTCTGATGCCTGCAATTTTTAAATAAACAGTATCCCCTAATCATAGCTTAAAAATCTAATAATTAATAAATAACTTTAAAGAAGGTGGAGAGCAAGTTCAGAAACATGTTTTTTTATGGATGAAAAATGGCCAAGTAGCTACTCGGAATGAAAAAATTGAAAAGAATATCTTATTTTAAGAGAGAAAACAAGTCTTCCAACCAGATCAATCTACTTTGATTTTCCAAAAGCAAATGTTTTGTTTATGGCTGGTTATTATATTATTACTATTATTATAGTCATAGATGAACTGTATTTTATTACCTTTTTAATAATTAAACTGCTCTAAAGATTATTAAAACTTCTTTCGAGTGTTGGCAACACTAGAAACATATGTTTATTCTATCTTGTTTCTTAGTTCAAAACCTTAATTAGTACCCTTTAGTTTAGTTAAATTTCATGTTTTACAACTTTTTCTTTTATCTTGACCGTCGAGTCCGGTTACTATTATATATCTCGACGAAATACTGAATGGTAAACAATAGACCTTCAACTAGATTTTACTGGAATTCAAACTTCTAACTTATCCAACAACTTTTTTCTTTAATTGGTTTGAATTACATTATCATGAGTTGAAAAATGTTTAGTTATTCTTTTAACGTCCTAAAAATTTACCCGATTTATTAAATTTCGAAAAATATAAAGTTGAAAAATTTACAAATTTTGGATTCCATCTTTTTTAGGTATATCAAAGTGATATACCAATCCGAAAAATTATTGTTCTGATTAATTTAATTAAAAAATAATGTACGAACAACTGCTGTTTGAAGCACGAAAAGTTACATTTAATTCTTTTATGGATGTTATGAAAAGTTATTAAGAATGTGGCAAAAGTTATCAGAGGGGTGTCAAGGTGTTATTTTTTAACCGGCGTGTGTCAAAAATTAATATAAAAGTGTCAAAAATTTACTAAAAGTGTCGGATGTATAAAAAACGCATTAGAAGATGTTATATTATAAATATATTAAACGGTGTCAAAGAACTAAAGTGCAAAAAAATTTTGATAGAACTTAATTATGTTGAGATAATATGAAAGGACTGCAGTGCAAGGACAAAACAAACATAGTCATGATTGTTTGTGTTGCATTGTAAGAGTTGCCCTGTTAGGGTAGGCAAGTGGTTTGGGGCTTCATTCCGGAATGTCACACCACCAGTTCGAGCCTCCACCCCCCCCCCCCCCCCCCCCGTCGTTCGGAATTTTATTTATCATATAATATCACAGGTTGAGAGACTAAGAATGTTAGAGGAGTATTTGTATTTTTATATTTCAATAATTCAAAATTATAATTTTATACTAATATAAAATGATGCTTTTATTACATAGTTTTGTGAAATGCCGACGAAGCTGTTAATATCTTTTTTAATTTCTTGAATGACGATGACAGTTTTGTCATGTACACAACCGAGGAAATATAAATGTACTATTTCCATATTAGAAAAATATTTTTTTTTTAAATTTTGAGTTATCAGTTATATAACAAACTCACATACCCCAGGGTTAATTCTATGTCACAACAATTTGTTTTTTTTTTTTTTTTTTTTTTTTTTTTTAAAGCTTTGTGGAATGATACATTGCACCGTCCTCGAGCCACACCCACATAATATATTTTCGGATTTCTTTGCACAATGCTTGAGTTGTAATTTTTGTATGTTGTGTTTACAATTCACATGCAATGCACTTTCAGAACAGTATCGTCGTTGAGACCCATTCCCGACTCCCCCCTCCCCCCCAAATTCACCTGATTTCCGGGATTCCGTCTTCGCGTATATTACAGGGGATTATATTTTATGCTCCCCTGACACTATATGAAATGACCAAACTGTTTTAACCTAGTCTTCATAAAAAATATATCATGATTTATTTTTTTTTCAGTATCCAGTTTAACTAACCAACTAAATCAACACTGATTTGTTTCATTATTAGTCGATCATTTATTTTTGTTTACATGCATTTCCGGAAGTCTAACCACAATCATCAAATGAATAAAATGTTACCTATCTCAAGTAAGTTCCCACAACCGGCTGGCCAACGACGAGATTATCCAAGCTCTGACAATTTTCTCCGGTGACCTTGTCATCTAAGCTCCGACGAGCTGTCAAATTTACACTGAACTTGCCTGGCAACACCCCGGTACACTAATAATAGCTCCGGCGATCTTCGACTTCTTCGGTGATTTTTCGAACAAGTTTTATTTATGAAACTAGAACTTAAAAATGAAAACATAAAGGAGAATATCTGCTAATATAAGAGTTAGCCAACCTTTAAAACTATATAATATTTACTCTTATATTATCCAAGTAGCTTTGTTATTTGGGTAATGTTATTCTTCCCCATCTTCAAACAGGTCCTTTAAAAGATAGAATGGTGCAGCTCTCTGGTCCATTAAGTTTATTCTTACGAGTGGCTCAAAACTAAATAAATAAATTATAATATATATATATATATATATATATATATATATATATATATATATATATATATATATATATATATACACCAAAATTTGGAAAGTTATAACTTGCTAGTCTGCTATATATGTCTTGGTTAGTAAGACATGGATCGCAACTGTATCTGCTTACAACGTTTGAAAAACAAAATCAATTATATCCATATAATTAAAAACAATTTATTAGTTGCCTAGTTTATAATTTGATCGATGACAGCATTGATGATGATAATAGAAGTAAAGAATCCTCGCATGTGGCAACTCAACTCAAACATAATAATTCATTGCATCCATTTACATATACTGATATACATGTACTAGGATGGAAAAAAACGGTACTATATTCATTTTTAAGCAACAAGCTTTCTAAATTTTTTTTTTTTTTTTTTTTTAAAAAGTGAGAAAAACTTTAAGCAACATGCACTTAACTCAGAAGTATATCAGTTTTGATAATGCTATGTACATCAATTCCTATAGAAGGATAACAGTAAATATTGCTGAGATAGTTTTATTTTTATTTTTTATATATATAAAGAAGAATCCATTTTTATTGATAAGAAAATCAATCGGCTAGGACCAAGCACAGTGTGTGCACACTCTCAACGAGCTAAGCCACACTCTTAGCCTAAGGCGACAGCAGTGGGAGTCGAACCAACGATCGGAGGCTTTCGAGAGATTAAACCACAGCAAACTCTGAGTCATGCATGAGCCAATACACAAAAAATTTCAAAAATGAATATAGTCATGTTGACCTCTGATTACTATTTATAATCACAGATATATAATAACTGTAATCTTAATTAGGGAGTCTAATCATCATAAATCCCGACCAATTACACCGCCGACATCTCGATTAATGAGCATGTTAGGGTACGAGGGAAACACATTCCTAATGACAAACTGTAATGAATCAAACTAGGGTACATATCAAGAACAATTCGTTGATGATTTATATAATATATTATATTATTTGCATGCAGTCCACCACGTCACGAATCTTTATCCGCTGGAATTTGTTCTTTCACTTAATATTTTATGATCAAACCTACGTACGTTCAACTAATCACAGCTTGTGGTGATGACAAATGAACATTAACTGGTTTGTTGTAAAATCAAGCTAGCGAGTTTTATTTTTAAAAAAATGAAAAATAATATAAATAATATAAAAAAATTTGCAGTGTATGCTGTTAAAAGCACTTATTTTTGAGAGAGGCCAAACCCGTTTCAGCGAAGTTTGGAGTATCGATCATGTCTAGATTGTCATATATTGCGTAACTATATTCCAAAATTCCGAGCTATATGATTTTTCCTAGAATTTCTGAGCTACTTGAATTTTGTTGTCCATATATTGAAAATTATACCGAACAAGGGAGCAAGGTAAATATTATCGTTCTTCTTAGAAAAAGTATAGCACACATTTTTTACACAAGTACCATTTTAAGTGCGTGGTATCGGAATATGAGGAGATAAGTAATATATATATATATATATATATATATATATATATATATATATACTTATTTATTATTTATGCATTTATGTGTCATAAAATATGTCCAAGTAATGGACGACCAAGAACTTAGCCCTCTTACTGGTATATGATATGGATGAGTGTGATTAAATGTCTTCTAATATATGTGCAACGCCAACAAAAGGTTAAAGAAGGCAATGCATTTTTCCATCTCACATATACTTTTTGTAATAGAATAAAATTGTAAGAAATATATATGTCATTTTAAAAAATATATAGATTAAAAATAATATTTTTTTTTAAAGTGATAAGCTATTTCTAGACTGTAAGATATGAGATAAGAGATGTATAATTTTTATCCATCGGCCATTTTTGCGGCTCCTTTAAATTTGGCATATTGATCCTACGGTAGAACTGATGAGCCAAGAATTTTAAAGGAATAACTACAAAGCAACTTCTAAATTTTGTTCTATTCATACAAATCAATCCTATATTCCTTAATTACTGTTTAAACTTTTAAAAAAATTATCTGGATATTCATGTCGGTGCTATTTGCACCATTATATAAGTATTTTTTGAAAAAAAAAATTCAACATAAAATTTATAAATTTTGATGAGATTTACATCTTTCATATTCAATATTTTTTTTCAAAAAAATACTTCCAAATAGGTGTTTTAAGGCTTCCAATTCTTAGTGGGTTTCAAAATTAATCCATTAACCTGTTAAATTTTGGAGTCCTAAATAATCTACTTAGAATCATTATTTAAAAAATAATGAGATTTACAACTTTCATTTTGAATATTTCTCCAAAACTAAATAAGTATTTTAGGGTGTCAAATTAACGGATAAAATAAAAAATTAATTTTGCAAACTTAAAATATGGGAGAGGCTGATACTTAAGTCTCCCTTATATTTGCTTATAGAGGTATTCTGTAGGTCATCAGATTTGGCCTCATTACCCCAGAAAATACGTGGGTTTCTAACATAAAAAAGAGGTTGCCTGAAAAAGGGGCCATTGTGTCAAATGTCCGAAAATTGGATTTAGGCCCAGATAATTGATGAGACTTTGGGCCATTTAGCAAAACAAAAGTTGCAATTTTGTAAGGCCTAAGATAGTAAGACTTCATGAATATTTTGGATTTAAGCAAATATATTTGCCTTTTATCAAATATATTACGTTGGCATTTTTATATACCTTTTTTTGATATTTCACATACTTATTGACTGAAAATGATTATAAAGCGGTAAGCCTCTAGCTTGCACAGTATAAGCTGAACTTCTAATGTGTTAGTAAACGAACTTCCTTATTTTTACCTATTCTTCAACTTGATGCATGAACTTAATAACAAATTTAAAAAATATAAAAAATAAAAATAAAAAAACTTGATGCATTAGCTTAAGATACAGACATCACCATGAAGATTTTTAATTTTTCTTTAACACCTAAGTCTACCATTAATTGACAGGAAATTCAATATCCAAATGCTGTTAAAAAATTTGTTTATGTCTCTAAATTGAGCAGGATTTATGCATCTCAATCCTATCCTATCTACATAAGCAGCTGATCCATGCTGTCGAGCCCACATACTAAACAGTCCATGTTGGGTTAATAAATTTCGTTCTCTTTTTTTTTTCCCTTTATTTCAAAGAATTAAAACCGATCTAATTTATCTTAGTCGACATTGTGATTGTATCTATTTATGACAGTCGTATAAAAGTAACTTGTTTACTATCAGAATTTTTTTATAATAATTTGAAAAGAAAAATGCGGAGTGTAATAAGCATACAAACTTCGGTGGTATTACAGGATGTTCAAATCATGCAAGGCACATGGTAAAGTCATAAAAGGTTAAGATTATAGATAATTCGACATGAATCTGGTTATATATATATATATATATATATATAGCTGTCTAAAAGTCAAATGGGTGGTGACTAAACTGGTTGCTAATCATGTTCTTAAGACATTGATACATTGACTTATTGTACTTAAATTATAATATTATTAGCGACAAACTGACAATGTTGGCATAGTGGTTGTAATTTAAATCAGTCCAAAAGTATTCAGCTATGGAGCAGTTGGAGAGGAAATTGATGTTATTTATGAACTTTATTAGAATTAATTTAACACACATCCGTGCTGCGCTCAAACGACTCAACCACCCGTGGAACGGAGTTATATATATATATATATATATATATATATATATAATATATATATATATATATTATATATATATATATATATATATATAATTTAAAAATCCTATAATATACCTATATAACTAAAAATGGCCGTTCTACGCTCCCTTCGTTAAATTAATTTTCTTTAAAAAAAAAGAGAATTTTTATTATTTTATAGAATTTATAAAAAAAATTATCTTTGAATTAAATGATATATTTGAACAATTTTTATGGAGGATATTTTTTAACAAATACTCAAAAAAAAAAAAAAAAAAAAATCTGCTAAATGATAATTTTGTTTTCCCACATATGTAAGGGATGTAGTTAGACGAAAATTAGTTTAAATAAAATCTGTTTAGCAAATACTTAATTTTATAAATTCTGTTTAACAAAATATCCATAAACAAGTTTGACTCAAGAGACCAATTTCCAGACGTAGATGAACGCCGTCAAACGCGAAATTTAAACTCGGATTTTGTTCCCGACGCCAGCATCCATTACCATTCAAACGGGATCGACGTGAAGTAGACGTCCGCTGACGGCAGATATTTGCGACGACGAATACAAAAATAAATAAACAAACAATTTTTTTTTTTTTTTTTTTTTTAGATTTATGTGTGATATGTAATACCATAATACGCATGTATACTTATGTAAGAATCTCAAATTTACAAAAAAAAAATCAAGCATAATTTCGATTGACGTTCTAAAATTTGAATATTATTTTTTTATAAATAGAAGTTTCCGCCGCGTAGTATAAAAAGTTTTTAAAAAAAAACTTTACAAAATATTTTATCTTATACTAATTCAAAATTAGATGGTGTTATTTCTGAGGTATTTTTCATCCTAATTTCGCTGGCCAACAAACAAATAAAATAAGATATTATTGCAGTCAGTTATAGTGCTTTTTTTTATTCTTGGCTTTTTTGATCGCACGCCAAGGCCCCACGTTCTTGACCTGTCTGCAACGTGACTAGGTTTGTATCGATGTTGTGGGTCCGTCAAGGCTCCATGTTCGGCAGCAGAATCTTTGGCGTCAAGACTCAAGAGGAGGAAGACCAGATTCATTACAGTTTTTGTCTTGTATGAAATGTTATTTTTCAGTAATTCATAATATTTTTTTTAAAGTCAGGGCTATATATTATAAAAATACCAGCCCGTCCCATAACGTAAAAAAACCTATTAAAATTAATAATCTATATAATTAAAAATAATAAAATTTAGAAATAATTTTTTTGAAAAAATTTAACATACAATTTATAATTTTTATATAATTTTTTAAAAATATTTTAAAATACGTATTTTAAAAATTTTCAAATTTAACGATTTTAAACTAAATTTCAAAAATATTTTAAAATCTGTTAAACGTGGTTTATATCTGTTTAGAAGTATTTTTATAAGCTATTCAATATTAAAATTATTAAATTTCATTTAAAATTTAAAAATTTTATATTATTATTTTTAAAAAAATATTTTAAAATACTTTATTTTAGTCATATAAATTAATAAGCTTGATAAATTTGTTGAGATCACTGTATTAACATCATTACTTTGTATATTATGTTAGCAATTGTGACAAATAGAAGTGCTATATGAGAGATCCATCATCAGGGGGTTGACCATTATTGTCCACTTACCAAAGCTGCCAAAGAAGTTGTTTTTTTCTGAGAAAAAATACCAAAAAACATAAAAAGAGAGCCACTCCTCGAGAGTCAAGACGACTCACTCCTTAATCCTCATCCACACATCCTCAACACCCATCCCAAGGTCATACATTACAGCATTTTTTTTAAACCTAGACAATGGCGTAGTGCGAAAGTCTGCTATCGAACTGTGATAGGTCAAGCGCAGCTAGTTCGATCAGGTCACTATCTATATTCGAGATCAAAATTATTTTTAAAGAAAAATTCTCCAGTACTCTGTATTAAGAACTTTCATTTATAGAAGGTATGCATTCGGATTTTAGAGTATCGATCGAAACTGAATGAAAAAAAAAATTTTTACGACTTTAAGGTGTCTACCGAAGTATGCGTTTGTGTAATCCAAAAAGCAAAAACTATGATAGGAAAAAAAAATAAGATGGGGAAGAGGATGCTTATTCTGTACAAAAAGATAAGTCAAAATCTTATGGATGAAGTACTGTTTTCCCTTCAAAAGACCGCATCTTTAACTCCGGTCCAAACAGCATCTGGTTGAACCTAACATTTTTGGTTCAAACGAAATTAACCGACAACATAACTGACAACAGTATCTCAAAATTGTATTCCGCATTATATGCTAAAAATACCGCGGTGATCTTATTGGTTAGCACAGATGAATGCTGAAAAGATATTATAATTTGTTCCTCATGAATGAAACGTTAGGGTTCGAATTCTAATATTTACGATCGAGATATATGATTGAAATCGATTGGACGGTCAAGACAAAAAAAAAAAAAAAGTACATTTAGACTATCAACCAATTTAAATATATAAATATAATTTTATTCAAAATATGGCTGTGTATACGTACTTCATTTAAGAATGTATCATTACGAAGTGGACACAACCCAAATTCGTGCAAAACAACGAAATTTTGCAGTTTGTTCGTGCAAAATCCGAATTCAAGAGCTACTTGTATATCAGTTCATTTATACAAATCAATTCTTGATTATACTTCGACCGACTAGAGGTTGAATTGTATATTTTTAAATATAGGACTAATACGTGTTTTTTCCAAATACCAAACCATGTGAATGATATTAGGGTTGTGACGAACTTTTCATTTGTTAGGACGTGGTGAGAGGATCAAATCACAATACATTCGCACTCCTCCGTCGTCCTCAATCTTAAATCTTCACCTTTCATCACCTTGTATCCATCTCGAAACATGAATCTCACATTGGAGAAGGAAGGGGAGACCTAAGTCTACCCTTTGAAGTCATCTATAGGAGTTTTTATTTATCAACTCCTCCTATTTTAATCTTTTACATTTTAGTCCCTAAAAATATATTTTCGTGCTACGTCGTTATGTCGTGCGTTTTTGCGTTTTTAGGAATTAAAATGTGTGAAGGGACTGATTTACAATTATTCTTTATTTATTATATGTACAACTTAGCATATGATTAACCCTAGGAGCTAATTTTCAAACCTATATGTAGCAGATAATGAGTGTTTGCAACCATAGGGAGACAATATGTCATTGTTGTCAACTATAGTGGCAAGAGGAGAGGCTCAATCACAAATAAACGGATAGAAACGCAATAGTTTATGGAGACAAATTCAAATTAAAAAAAATAATATAAATCAACTCTTTAATTTTTTTTTCTTGTACAAATTAATCTTTAAACTTTTTTAATTACTATTTAAACTTATAAAAAATTTCTCTCTCGATATTCAACATAAGCCATTTTGACTATTATATAAATGTTTTTAAAAATTTTTTCAACATAATAGTTATAAATTTTGATGAGATCTACAATTTTATGTTTAATATTTTTTTAAAAAATACTTTCAAATAGATATTTTGAGACTTCAAAATTTTAGTGAATTTCAAAAATTCATTAACTCACTGACCTTTTAAGTCTCAAAACATCTATTAAAAAGTATTTTTTGAAAAAAAATTAAACATAAAACTCGTAAATCTTATCAAACTTACAATTTTCATGTTGAAATTTTTTTTTTAAAATATTTCTAAATAAATATTTTAGATGTCAAAATTAACAGATAAAATGATAAATTATTCGTAAAATTTAAATATTGGAGGGACCGATATGTAAGTCTCTCCCAAAAAAATGAATTATACTCTTGAAAATTAAAACAAATCAATCTTTAAAACTTAAAGCCAAACCAACGTTATTATGGGAGTAGAAACTTTAGTGACTCGCAGGCATATTAGATTCTGAGTGGCCTAAATTCAATCTGATCCTTAAAAAAAATGAGAGAAAGATTTGGTGAAAAGAGCTCATTTTACTTGATGAAGAAAAAAAATAGAAGGTTTCTAAATTCTCTATAATATATCTACAAATTAGCGCGTCCGAATAGATCGTGTGTACGAGTGGAGTCGAGTCTGATTCGGCCAGAACTTTGCTGCATCACGTCTGATTAGTCGAGTCTGATTCGGCCAGAACTTTGCTGCATCACGTCTGATTTTGTTGATATGATAACGTTGCAGTAAAATAAAGAGTTGAAATTAAATGTCTGATTTTCTAAAGTCCTTAACTCCCGTGCATCTGTAGACACGCCAATTGTAAATTTTACCTGGATGGAAATGATCTTGATATGTAACATTATTTTTAATTTTTTGAAATTTTTTTAATTATTTTATTCTTTACCTACTAATAGAAAAAAAACCGAATTATTTTTGTAAATAGTTTATTCTTTACCTACTACTAGAAAAAAAAAAAACCGAATTGGAATGAAAGAGAGAGTTGAACACTCAATCCGCTTAATTGAGCAGCAAATCTCAATAATGTTATCCTCCACTTAATATAAAATTGTTTTAATATTCTATATAATATATATTAAATGATGTCGTAAGACTAATTGACTAGTTTGAAAGTGGAAAGCTGCGTTTACGACAAGCGTCCTTTGCACATTTTTTTAAAAACAATTAAACTATTGATTTGCATAAGTCTCTTATTTAAATTAAATAAATATATATTTTATAATAATTTATTTTCCTATTCTATAGTGTAACTATTATACTAAAGACTAAACATTTTGGCAATTAAAATACAGATCGGTACTATTTCGAATTTATCTATAAGAATAATTATACAATACGAATAGATCTTGGACGAAATTTTTTCACGATAATTTAGTTTAAAAGGCTATTAAATAGCATATACATAAACAAGTCCTTATAAGCCAGCTATCTTACTCTTTAAATAAAAGATCTTCTTAATAATGACTATCAATATCAGCAGGCCTTCCTTATTAGATTATCATAATCCAAAAAAATATAATTGGCACATTAAACAACTTCTACACGAAACTGGCAAATTAATTTAAAAACTGACCGACGATCTTGATCACCGACCTCCAATATTAAACTAGACATGCCGATCACCAATGCGTCATATGGGTGTAAACAAGTACTAAATCTACTCGTAACTAGCTTGAACTTCTCCTGCGAGCGCCCTAATTATCGAGCAGTGATATTCGATCTCGACTACATGATAGTGTGAGCTTGACTCAAATGTGCAAATGACTCTCGGACACAGACGGAGCTGCATGATCACCTTATCGCTATTAAAATACCAAATTATTTCAATGGAAAGAAAAGGGTAGTACATGAGACCTAAGAATATCGTATTTTAATAATTTAAAAAAATTTCTGATCAAACTAATGTGAAGATTTTGGTAATAAAAATGACCTGGTGCGATTATTAGTATCCTCATTAGAGGTTTACTGCCGATCTCGCTTAAGCACATTGTCGAAAGCTCGAGTTTTTTAAAGTGTTTAGTTTGAGCCGGACGATACTAGAATCGACCTTGACACCGTCTTGTCCCGATAAAACATTCCTTTTTTTTGGTTTTTGAGATTATTATGAAACTAATTAATTTATTTTGTACAATTATTATAACAAATAACCTAACGAATTATTCTATTTATAATATTTTATCAATAAAAAAGTTTTACTTTTTCTATCCTTATAGATATAAAATTTTATCATTCTTCATAATTAAAAAATAATTTTTCACACTTTGTATATTTATTCGCGTGTGATACTTCACGAGGAATGTTACTATTTATCTGGAGTGTAGCTAATCTGCAGAGTAACACATATTTCTGCACTGGTTTAAATCGAAAATAGAATTTTTATTTGATAAAATATAAATTGGTATAATTCGTGAATTTATCTGTTGTGACGGTTATACAAAAACTGATTGGTTACAAAATAAATTTTATTATAATAATTTAAAAAAAGATGGATCTGCCAAGTTAAAAATAGTATTGTGCCGTTTTTTGAAAAAATGTTTAATGTGTTCTAATTTATCCTATTAACAAATTAGATTGTATAGTTTAATAGTGTATATTAATATGGTTATACTTATTTAAATTGGATCGACGGATGATCAAGAAAGTCTGTGGTGTAAATCAACGACTTCTATTGCACTTCGGAAAGACGTTCGTCTACCATTACTTCAAATGATGAATGGATGTTATAATTTGTGGCGCACGAAATTCGTACTTACATAGTTCCTAACAAAAAACATTAATATGGTTTTTTTGGAAAATTAAAATTATTATTAAGTTGTAGGTAAATATTTTTAATGATAATTACATATCAGTCTCTGTAAAAATAACAATAGTACGTTTTAACTTTTGAAAATACAAAAACACAAGATGTGACGGTGTGCCATGTCAGTATGAAACTATATTTTTAGAGACTGAAATATAAGAGTAAAACTTTCGGAGGTAATATACAATTATTCCATTTTGTTCTCAAAAAAAAAGATATACAATTATTTCATATTTTTAATAATTAGCTCAAATTAATATAATTATCAAAAATGGCGAAAAACCCGTATTAAATTGGTTAGCCAATTGAAGTGTAACAAAGTGCAGCATGTCTGACTTGTCGTGGTGGGTAAAGAATTTCCATTAGCTAAATTAAAAAAAATATAAATAAATAAAATGAGACTTTTCTCTCTCTTTCTCTTTCATTGAAGGTGTTGGGAGGGGAGACACCGATCGCTGTCAAAAACCACATTCATTCCTTCTCTCTCATACTCCACTTTGTGGACCATCTTTTGCAGTGTGTCAACACCAACTTGCACCGTGTCCCACTCCCTTCCTCGCTCGTGCCATCTCATCTTCCGCACGTGCTGCTCCAACTGACACGCTCATATTATACCGCGATATTTATATATGTATCGATCGGATCTTGATCGATCAATAAGATGTTCGTAACTAATTAAAAGAGGTTAGAATAACATGAGTTAATACAAAAATTTTTACATAAAAATTCTTAATATATAAGAAAAAAATTACGAACGATCACGTAAGCCAACGCAAGATTGAAAAAATTACAACATCACTCAACTTTCACTCTTTGCCGAGATCTAAAATATTTCGGATTAAATACCTTCAAGCGCACGACTAAGTTTTTGGCACGGCGCTGAAAACCCTAGTCTTCTCTAGGCGTTCTCAAATGTATAAAATTTGGTATCCCGCAACAGTTCTCTGGACGACCTTTAATAGATCCGCTAAGGCTGTCCGGGGTGTAACGGTTGCGGAGATGGCCGACCTAGCGAAGATTATGTGTTGACTGCTTCCTCTTGCGCCATGTAAGCTCATACGATCGCACAGTAATTTCGCGGTTGATTTAATCTCCACTTATTTAGGATCCGTACCAGCTCAGTCGATATGCCGAAGTATTGGTTGAGCCAAAGAGGACGCCGGGCTTTAGTTTTGGTCTTGACTATCTAATGCTGAGACTTTAGACGTTCCGTCAGTTCAGTCTTATGTGTAAGCTGGCAATTGAGCTAAGATATCGGTCTTGATCTGACGACTCTAAGATATGACAGTAGACATCTCAGCAGTATATACACCTAGGCTATATAAGATGTTTAGACTATTTCTCTGATGACCAACTTTTTACTAACATGTAATAGTCCGATTCCATACTATATATATATATATATATATACACGTATTTTTTATAATAAATGGCTAATATGGTATTTGACCTTAATTAACTCTTACAATTTGATAGTTTTAAATTGATAGTTTCACTTAACGCTGGTCATTGATGTGATGCAGAAAACAGTACCTCCACTGCATATGTCCCAAAATTTTTAATAATGAAAGGTACACAGAGAATTAGATAACAGTACTTAGTAATACATAAAATATATATTAAAAAAATATTTAATAATATATACAACATTCCATCTACACCGCCTTTTTCTCTTTCTTCGTTCTTCTTCTTCATCCTCAATGCTCATATGAAAGCTCATACACAGCTGCTCCACCCAACCCATTGGTAACGCCACAGGCGACTCCCTTTTCTTCTTTCTTGCTCATCGTCTACGTTTCTGCCATCTTCTTCTTGTCTCTGCACTGTATTAATGGATACTGCTCGCTGCTGGCCTCAGGTAAATTAATTAATTTCATTCTCCTACTTGTTCTTTTTTCAGAAATATTAACAATAACGTTCGATCTAGGGATGCGTCTCCTTTTAATTTGTTTTTGGGTTTCTTTTTTAAGCTTTTAAATTATTATTGGGTTCTGTGGGTTGGGGAAATAGATGAAGATCTATCTCGCAGGAGGATACAGGTGCAAACAACAACAAAACCATAGAGAGGTCTTTTGCTTTGCCTTTTCATCAAACCTTTGCTTTTAATCCTTCAAAGCAGAACACTTTTCCATTTCTCTCTTCCTTTTTCTCTCTCATTTTTTTCCCTTGGTCTTATGTAATAAAGCTAGGGAGCAGCAATAAGGAAAAAGTTTTTTTTTTTTTAATCTCTTTTGCTTTTGTTCTTGTGATGTACACACAAAGTTGTTTTTGCCTTCATATCATCATCATCATCATCATCATCACTTTAATTCCTTTCTCTTTAATCTTTCAGTTAATTCCTTTCTCTTTAATCCTTCAGTGGATGCTAGTGCCTTGTGCTCTCCTCAAAGCTAATAATAAAGCTACCCAATTTTCTCTTTATCTTATGCTTCCACATATTTGAACTGCTTATACATATCTCATTCATAATCAAATCTCATCGCTAACAATCAATGGCTAACTCAACAGGAGATAGGACTGGTGAGGACAATGGAGGAAACTATGATGGTTTCCACCACCGCCGCTTCCGCCGCCGCCGTAAGCAATAGTGCAAGCAACCCTAACGCGGGGGCTATTAACACAACACAAAGGCCACCACAATTAATGGAGAGAAGAGCAAGGCCACAGAAAGAGCAAGCTTTAAACTGTCCGAGGTGCAACTCCACCAACACAAAATTCTGTTACTACAACAATTACAGCCTTACTCAGCCAAGGTACTTCTGCAAGACGTGCAGAAGGTACTGGACGGAGGGTGGATCTCTCAGGAACGTTCCCGTCGGCGGCGGCTCCCGTAAAAACAAACGACCATCATCTTCTTCTTCTAATTCTGCTCCAAGTGCGTCTTCAGCCTCTGCAACTACCACTTCTACTACGACGTCAATGAGGCTCAACCCATCATCACCATCATCCTCACAAAACCCTAAGTTCCATGAAGGGCAAGATCTCAACCTGTCATTCCCGCAAATCCCATGCTTAGACAACCCTACTAATTCGAGTGCTGTATCTGCCATGGAATTGCTGAGAAGCGCGAGAGCGCTGCCGCCGTTCTTACCTATGCCGCCGGTGGCAATGGCGGAGGCCGGAGTCGGCGCCGTCTACTCACCGGGATTTGGACTGCACGATCATCATCAGTTGAGGCCACCTGTTGCGTTCAATTTCCCTCTTGAAAATAATACAAGTAACTACGGGGGCATGCAGGAGAATATTAATAATAATGCCGCTACAGGGAGGATTTTGTTCCCGTTTGAAGATCTGAGTCAAATTCCTACGACGACTAATACTGCAAATGCTTCGGAGTTCAAGCAGGATACGAGATCTGGGCAACAAGGAGCCGGGGATCAACCTGGGACGTTTTGGAATCACATGATGGGTGGTGGAACTTCATGGTAGCTGATGAAGCTAAAGTAATCATAATTAGACAGCGAAGTTTAGATGGTGATGAAGATTTACCATTTGTGTTAATGTGAAGTTTGTTACAGATGACTAACCGTAGAGGGAGGTGAAGATCCATATAATATGATATATATACATGGAGTTTAATTGTTCGTTTTGATTTGGCTTTGGTTTCCTCATCCTGATAATCTTGGTGCTTCCTTTAATTGGTTTACTTCATTACTGTGGAGTGTGGACACGCGAAGTTCTTTTCAGGAAGGCTCAGAAGGGCTTCTTTTCCGAGTGGAGTACTTTGGCAGATGACCAGGAACACACAGATCTTTAATTTAGAGAGTCCAGATTATATATCTTTTTCCCTACTATTTTTTCTTTTGTTCTGCAGGAGTAACATGATGGAGGGTAACCCTAACCATTCTAGGGTTTTGATCCATCGCTTGCCCAATCCTTGGTCTTATCAACATCATGAAGAAGGAACAGAAAAAGAGAGAAGGATGGGCACCCATGAATTGTTCATACTGGAGATGTCTTGGTGGAAATATAATGTCATGTTCTATCAAATCCAAATGCTTAATTAGCTATGGTTCTGTTGTAAATCGAATAATACTTGATTTCTTTCCTCTTTTGAATTAGAAAACATAGGTCTTGAGTGTGTTGATTGTTCATCATCTCCTCCTTTTTTTCGCCTTTTTTATCAGTAATTTTTTTTGTGTGGAGCAGGTTTGATAGGTCTTATCTAATATATCAAATTCCAACAAAGATTCTTCCAGCCATGAAAGCACTTGCAGGTGGAGCTCAAAAGCAGGGAATAAGTAGGTATGACAACACAGCTGATGATCTGATTGCCTTTCTTTCACGTGCCATTGCGATTCATTCATGTTAGGCCATTTGGTCACCACTAATGGATTCATTTTGTACCATATCTCATATAATAATGTTTTTTAAAGTTTCGCCACCACTTTCCTCTTGCAAATCCTCAAGCTCAGAAATCAAATGCTGTAATGATTCCTGCCACCACTAAAACAATCTCCACCTATGAGATCACATTTGCATGCATCGTTTGCCCCCCACCGCTAATTGCTTTGCTTTCTCTCTCATGATAACTATACATATCTCCAGAAAACACAGCCATGTCGCTGGAGATGGGGACCCGCAACTCACTCCTTGAAATAGGAGATAACAGGCCAATTTAGTTAAAGAGAAGACTGTGTTTATTTGTTATTACCTATTAATCATGGCCCAAAATCATGGTAATATCATCATAGGTGTGCTAGACAAATTCATTGGACTTGTACAAGGTTTCCAGCTATTGTGTAAGATGAAGAATGTGGTGTCTTTTGTGGTTATTGCTATTTTATTATGACGAAGTTAGTCCCGAACTTAATAACTTACTAGTTAGTGGCTATTGCTGGAGTTCATGCACTGTATCAGTGCTCTAGTTTGACATGGGATTTAAAGTTCTGTAGTTCACATGACTTTATAAGTGGTAATGTATGATTAATAATTTAATTGCATGCGTCCATCTTCTATTTTGCTGCAATATTGTCCTTTTTATTGATATATATCATACTCATTCTTATGTTCCAAGAAAAGAATTTCATACATCACAAAGTTACATCAAATGGTGCAAAACGAAACCACAACTTATCTGAATTATATCTTCTTTCTCCCCTTGAATGGTGGCCAGCTTTACACAAGTATAGATATTTGCTTAGATATTAATATATTTAGAGATTTTAGCATTTTTTTTTGCATTTGCTTTTACATGCATCATGCACTCTTTCTTGGTGATCATATGCTGTGCTGCAAAACTGATAAGAATTTTTTTTTTTTTTTATAATCTATAAGATATTTACTTGCAAATATTATTGCACTATATTTGCCACAGTAGCAGTCATTCTGTAGGTTTGTTTGAGAATATTAACTAGGATATAAATGGTCATTTCGAATTTTATGCCCAAAGAAGCTTTCTCAAAAACATTTTTCCTGAATTCGTTCCGGCTACTACAACACCCGCTCACTCCCATTATTTGTATTCTACTTTCGCAGTTATCTGCACACTGAATTCTTAAATTTTAATTCGAAATCCATTTTTTTAAAAAAAAAAGCTCGACAAGTTTTATTTTTATTTAATTTGACAATTATATATTCGTCACTGTTTATAATCGTCTTAAGTACATCGAGAAATTAAGTTAATTAATAAATCGTCTCCTATTTCTCGAGCAGCCATGTCTCGTGAGTTCATGCAGTCGATGAAATGTTTGGATGAAATAGAGTACGCAGTTTCCAGCAATGCTCCAGAGTATATAACAGTGACACCGTCTAGAGGGAGACGCTGCGGCCTCCCAAAAATCCGATTTTTTTTGAGATCACGAGGCAACAACGGTTTTAGGCACGTACGTTCTTCAATTTAATCGCCTGTGCATGTTCTTTCCATATGCTTTACATAGGAGGCATAGCACCACAAAAAAATGAAAATTTTCTTTTCTTTTTCTGGATTTTGCTAAAATAAATCTTGGTTTTGCAACAAAAAATTCAAATATATTTCTTTTAAAAAGAACTTGTAAAATTAGCCAAAAATTTAGACTTGTATTTATTTTAATATTGGAAAAATTAATTTTGATGTGTTCTCCAAATTCAAAAATATTTTTAAATAGATATTTTAAACCTCTAAATTTTTTTAAAGTAAAAATTTTGAGTACTTTATAGAGAGCAACAAAATCTATATTTCAAATTTTTTAAAAATACTGACAGTGATTTGGTTTGATGAGACAAAAAGAAAAATTTGATAAGACAGTATAAAAAAGTAGGGATTGTGATGTAATCATCCTTTTTTATATATATTGTCCGTTGAATTTTGTTATAATAAACCATTTTACACCAGATTATTATTTTTATTTTCTTTTTTGTTATTAGTAGGATGAACTCCAGTGTAGACTGATCAACTATGTGATGCTCCCACAAAATTCAGCAGAATTCTACAAAACCTAGGCTGAAACTCATATTCTAAAATAATATAATCTATTCATTCTGTTACACAAAACTGCTATAAAATATTTCATGCTGAAAGATCCATCAATTATTTGCTGTATAACCAGCAAACACTAACAGCTATATAACTGTACAGACGTTCATTAGGTTCGACAAAGTAAAATCGTAAGACAAAATAAGCTTCTTTATCCAAGAAACAAAGTAAACGCATCCCAGGCCCTTAATAGTTCTGTACAGAGTATTATCAACCCCCTACTGAAAAACATAAATCTACTGCTAGTTTCATTCCACTATACTTCCACTAATAGTATATATTAGGGATCAGATCAACAAATGAGATAGCAACTGTAGTATCTTCCAGAAGCTCCTACTCAATTATCGGAATTGATTCCGAAGATGCGGACCTTGTGCATGTTTGGGAACTTTGCAACCACTAGTACAAAAACTGCCAGCGTGTTCAAGAAGAGCATAGGATGCTGGTAGTCAGTCGTATGCGATGCAATCAGGTACCTGCGAAATAAAAGTGTAAGCAAACACAATCATTTTTTAAGGTTCTTTAAAATGAATCAACTCCAAAGAAGTTTCTCAACAGGTTGAAGAATCAATGGAGAAAATAAGGTTTTTTGTGCTGAGCCGAGCCGAGTTTCGGTAAACTCAGATCCCGGCACGTGCCGACCATGCTGAAGGTGCCGTGCCAACCATGCCGATATATATTTATTTGTTATTTTTAAAAAATAAAAATAACAAATTAGTTTAAAAATTCAAATATAAGATTTTTTGACACGTGCCGTGCCGGTTTGTACCGTGCCGACAGCTGTCGGAACAGGCACGGGCTGTGCTGAGCGGCACCGAAAACCATAGGACAAATAGTAGAATGTTTGATTACTAGTTAAACAGAAGTAAAATGGCAGTTAATGAATTAAAGGTAATACAACAGACCGACGGTTCTACGGAAATAACCTCTTTCGGAGAGAATAGCTGCGTAAATCTACCCTCCCCAGATCCCGCCGCAGCGGGACTCATGACTAGAATGTTGTTGTTGTTATACAAAAGTAAAAGACAATAAATAATGAGTGAGACATTGCAGAATGCACCATGCGTCCCAAGTACCAAGACCAAAAATGTATCGAGGATCAGACACTCCAAAGGTTTTCGAATTACCAATTATTTCTTGATAAAGTCAGAAGAAGCTACTTATATAAGATAAAGCAAATTAAAACTGGTCGAATACTAAGCATTACTGGTACGAGGGCCAATTTTCATTGATGGTTCCAACTATGGCACATCTAATACAGTAGAATGTCTGACTACCCAATGATAAAACATAAATCCCCGGAAAAGACAAGGCACTAAGCATTAATGTATTTCCACACACAGTCCGGATTAATCAAAAAGAAATATATAAGATGCCACAATTTTCTAATGCTATTATTCCAACATATCTCAATGGCTTCATAAAATTGTGTCCTTAGCGTTCACATTAATGTCTTTTTCACATTATTATCGGTATTTGCTATGACACGGATACGCCATAATACTAAATTCTAAATTACCAACAACATTCCACGTCCATCATCAACTTCTTAGTGCGATTTTAACCTTGCCATGATTGAAAGTAATTGCTACTAACTTTAGCCTGGTGTGCGCACCGAGCAGGCGTGGAGTACTAGCGCCCTATTCAGCCACCACATTAGTAACCTCAGCTGACAACTCGCTGAAATTGCATATTCCCCATTTCACGGCCACCAATAGGATTCAAATCTACGACGTGTGCTTTATGAGGCACACGCCATACCACTGGACCCATGGGTGGGGGCTTCCACATATGGATATTATTTCCAGGAATCTAACTCAAAACCATCATCAAATTTATAATAGGTAATAAATACAATGTTAGCCAGCAATCAAAGCAGTGCCAGAATGAACTATAATAATCAATAGTTTGCGGTCTACCAACTCATCTTCATGCCCCAGACATTGTCTAACCTTAACAATATCTACCATCTGATAGCAACAAAAAGTATTATATTGTGCACAAGTAAAACACGTGCACTAACACCTTGTAAAAGTTACTTTGCATGTATAGAATGTAATGGTAAACGAAATAATATTTAACTTTTTTCAAATTTGTGATAGTGTATTACCACAGATAACAGAATAAAGTTACCTGACAGTACTTATTTTATAACCCATGTATCCAGTACTTGCTCAAATCTAAAGCATTTTATACCTGGTCATATTACTAGCTTATAGGCAACCAACATGGTTAGCATCCTACTTTGCTACCAACACATTTCTCCCTGCACTACTAATTACCAATCTTCACAATAAAAGTAAGTCCAACAAACCATGTTTTCAGTAATTTTCTAAAATGAGTTCCAATTAGGTAGCAACAAGTTAAAAAGCCATGTATACCTTCACCAAGTACAAACCATCCTTCTTGTTTCACAAAAAACAAAGAATAATTGATGGACAGGAAAAAATATTAATCAATCTATAAAAATTAAACTAAACGTTGTAGTCTACTATCTATCAGTATTTAGGTTGGATGAAAAACGCTAGCCTATCTAGTGAAATGACATGCATTTTGCTACATTTCTGATAGCTATTATTTCTTGGGGAGGGGTCATTAGAAATCTGTTGTAGCTATTAATGCAAAATTTGTTGAAATGAAACTAATTGAGATAGGCATAAGCCTACACTTGAGAAGCAACTAGACACGACAAGAAATTGGAAAGGGTATACACTGCCTTTAATAGTACATTTCTTCCTGCAGAGCTAGTTACCATATATAACCTTCCATTTAAGGCGATAAGGATTTTCTATACTTATAAAATATATTCTAACAAAGCAGAACACTTTTCTTGGGTCAAATTCCTTGATGAAGTTTACAGTACAGAAATGAAGGCATGCAACAAAATAAAAAGGGAATCAGCATGATAGAAGGATTAATTTTGGCGTAAGCGTAAAGTACAAGACAAAGTCATCATATGATTCGGACACTCTAGCAGAAGAAGGCTTTTAGAGGAACACTTTACATGGCTGTTGGGCTTGAATCTTTCCAAAGAAGTGGCAAAAAGGCCCACTAAATCAACGCCCAGCAAAAATAACTTAAGGCACCGAATACCCATACAGGAGCATGGTTGAACAGTCAAAAGTACATCAAGCTTCTAGAAGATCTGGAATCACAAAGTTTGGCATGAGAGAATTGACCATGCGACAGGGAGAATAGGTGGAGAATATATCTCAACCTCCCAAAAAGTTTAGGTGTTTGGAGATGCAATTAGCTGCTATAAAAGCACATCAAGTATAGAAAAAGAAACATATAGAGAAGCAACCGCAACAAGAAAGAGGAAAAAAAAATCCCTAGAGAGAGTGCAAAGAGTGACTAAGAGTTCCAGAAGCTCTACAGAGAAGAAAAGTCGCAGCAGATTGGCGCTACCGTTCAACAACTTAAAGATCGTAATTGTAGACTCCACAAGAAGGGTCTTGCTTTATTATTATCTTTTCCATGTAGATGCATAAAGCTATAAGCTGTATGGAGCATGATATGGTCCTATATATGCTGACATGAAATTAAATATCAACAAAAAATGTGTTCAAATTCTATGTTTACAGCGTTCTGTCATGGTGTTCAACTTTGAATTGCTTTATGATTTCTCTTGCATTAAAATGTCCTTGTTTCATATGCTGGTTTCAGTTGTGACGCTTAATGTAGGATTTAGTATGTTTTTAGTTCTTTTAATCTATGCGTTGTTTTAACTGCATTTAGTTATAGTATTTATTTCTATATGATTTATCTTTATATATATTCTTTGCACGTCTAAGCAGTTCTATTTGCCTCTAGTATTATGCTTTTTTAAAAATAAAGAAAGAGAATAATAAAAAGAATTATCTTAAATAGAGGTGTCGTACAAACGCGAATAATTAACGATGAATTTATGTTCATCGAAACAGGGTCTCAAAATATTTTAATCAAAATCCCACAAAAACAAATGGTACTACCACATAAAGCATTGGACAAGGTAAAAAACAAGGTATTTCATGGTTATGTCCATCTAAATGCCGGATTCAATATGATGGTTAATTTTGTGACTGGGTCAGCAACAAGCTTCGAGACTGAATAAGATGAAAGCCAATCAAAGAGAAACAGTAATTGCTGCATTAAGCTCTAATAATGAAAAATCATATCAAGCTCAAAACAAAATTCAACAACAGACTTGCATCGTGTGTATATACTGGAATACACTCTACCCCAAGTATGAATGAAGCGTAGTACTGCTATCTTCAAGCAATACTATAAAAGCTTACAAGTCCTTATTTTGCAGTCACAGTTCGACAACCTAGGCACTTCATTCACTAGAGATACTAGTTAGCTATCGGAAGCAAAAAAAAATGTGACAAATTATAACCTATAATAACTGACATAATAACAAGTTTAGTTAGATCTTCAAAATTGCATATTCTTAACCATGAAAAGCTCAACCATATACAAGTTCAGTCGACTGTGGGTATATGATACCCTTCAAAGAAATTTGCCAAATCAGAATACTGTATAATAAGTTCACTTGGATATTATTTACGTAACATAATACTTTTTCTATCAAATTTGAGCTCTAGTTCCTCATAAACTAGTGTTAAATGTCCTTGAGCATGACCATAAAGAAGGCAAAGTTTACCAAATAATACTTACAGGACAACAGGAACAACAATTAAAAACTTCCGGTTGCGGGTGAGCTGTTTTCCATTGTCAATTTGCTCCCACCAAGTAAGCTTCTTGTAGATACCCTGGTCTTCTGCAAACGGAGTTCCTTTTTTCCAGTGGAAAAAGTGATATGTGACCTGAACAAATAAAACTCATTAAGCAATTGATCGAAATATATGAAGTTATAGTACGCCACATAGTTCCGAAGCAATAGATAAGCCCATTCACAAGCCAATTCAAGAATAAGGAACAAGCAAGAGCCGATAGTAGACTTCCCCATCCTCATAACATATTCAGATGCTATCTCTGCTGAGCAGATTACTAACACGTTGATTAATAATAGAAGAGCCAAGGTTTCTCCAACCCCTCTGAGCCTTTCCATTAACAAAGAATCCCAACCTCTTAATCAATGTTGATTTTTTAGTCACAGAAGCTTAAAAAAAACATCAGTTATGTGCAGTGCGAAATAACATAGAGGCAAAGGGTATTGGAAGAACACCAATTCCATGAATGTTAATCAAGAAACAGGGGTAAGTAAGCAAATATTCATTGTCCGTAACATAATTCTGTGCATAGCATCTTATTATTCCTAAAGAGCAAACATATAGTGTAAGTCCACCAACACCAATTATCCAATATCACCAGCTAGTGCTCTATTTATTCCTTCTAATCAACTCTCAAAGTCTAAAACTAGTTTCTCCCCCAAAAAAATCTCAAAAATCATACATTTTAATCGAAAATAAAGTTGGTGTCAGAAGCTATCTACATATCAACACAAATGCAATATGAAAGACGAAACAATTCTTTCTAAACCAATAAATGCACTCATTGGCCAATAGAAATTGAACCAAATCAATCCCAAAAGAAATATCAGATCTTTTCAACTCTCCCCATTCAATTCCACAACTTCGCACAATAATCTCCTCAAAATCTTCGTTTCTACCAAATTCGGCAACCACAGACTCTAACAGCACCCACAAACCTAACAACAAACAACAACACAAAATCAATCATTCAATGAGATGTATGGTAGGATATACATACAGCGAAGTGGCATAGATTAACGACGGTCCAGGCCATGCCGGGGGTGCAGCCGGTGACGGAGAGAACGATGAGCCAGGAGAAGAAGAGAATCAATATGTAGGTTGTCCAAACTCCAGGGTACATGAACCACTCCGTGTTCTTGTTCAGATCCGTCGGCGGCGTTGCCTGGACGTATAACCTCGCCATTTGATTCACAATTATCCCAAGTCGGGCTCTGAAAAACTGATTGAATTTTGGGATTGGTTTATTGGATTCGATCGATCGGGGGAAGAAGATACAGTTTGGTGGATAACCAATGAAGATGGTGATAGAGATGGAGGGGAATGTTCAACATTCAACAACGAGGGCCTGACGGAGAGATCGGTGGACTTCTTGGGCGTTTCTTTTCTTTTCGTCTTTTTTTTTTTTTTGTATTTATTTATGTTTATTTGCAATAAATATAAGAACAGTGTTCGTGACACAAAAACAACAACCACTTTATATAATTATTAAAAAAAAAAATCATATAAATATTATAAATATTAAAAAATTTATAATTTTATGTAGAAATGTTTTTATGAAATTTGTTAAATAAATATTTGAAGTTTTTAAAATTTAACAAACTTTTAAAATAGTTTTGAATGTCTCTTTGGAGATATCGGATAAAAATAGTTTTGAAATATATTTCAAATGTATTAAATTTTGGATAATTAAAATATCTATTTAAAAATATATTTTGAAAAAAAATTAACAATAAAAACTATGATTTTTTATTAAAATTTATAATTTTTATAATAATTTTTTTAAAAAAAGTACTTTTAAATTTTTATTTTTATTTTTTAACGACTTGGATTGGGGAATTTTTGGAAGTAATATACAATTTTATAAACATAAATTAATGCACAATGCTTCTAATTATTAAATGTCTTATCATTTAAAATTCTAAAGTTAAAGGATAGAATTCATGGCTCTGAATTACATCAGTCGAAAATCAAATTAATGGTAAAAACTAGAAGTACAAACAATGATATTTGGGGCAATGATCGGCAGGCCCATCAAATCAGCCCCTGCTATCCGATCCGCAGGGGCTCAAAAAATGAGACGATCCAACACCTTAGTTTCGGTCTATTTTTTGGAAAAACTTCCAACATAAAAGTTGTATATTTTGACGAGATCTACAACTTTCATGTTGAAAGTTTTTCCAAAAAATACTTCTAAATAGATATTTTGGAGGTCGGAAGTTTAACGGGTTCTGAAATGACACGTCAAAATCCGTTAAGCTTCCGACCTTCAAAACATCTATTTAAAAGTCTTTTTTGGAAAAACTTTCAACATGAAAGTTGTAGATCTCGTCAAAATCTACAACTTTTATGTTGAAAGTTTTTCAAAAAAAATACTAATATAATGGTCAAAACGGAAATGTACATTTTACGAGAGATGGACATAAACAGTAACCAGGGATTGAATCGGTAGAGATTTTCGGTCAAGGGGCTGGGGAGACATTATCCCATGATATTTTGAGATTAATAGGGGGAAAAAATGCTCCAATCTTATAGGTCCGTAGAAATAGATAAAATGTCAGGTTGTTTCCTTTACGGTGTTCAGCATACGGATTTGATTAACTGTATACACGTGCGTACATATAAATTTTGCGGCTCCGAAACCATTAATATGGGTCCAAATACAGAAGGACTCCATATTTGACCATGTAATTATTCCATCCGGTATTATTTGGTTTTGTGAGATATAATGGTCCCAACATGTCCAGAGCGGATAGTTGGGATTTCCATTTTATAAAGTCGAGATTTCAAATTATTCCGTAAGTACCATCCGTAAGGGTGTGAGAGATTTATCCCCTATGTAGTCTATAGAGAGTAACATCAGCCTTTACATTCTAAATCGAAATGTTGAGATTCCTCGACTGGTGGAAAAGAGAGTCACCCATAGAGTTATCTGTTACCTCGGTCGCATAAAAATAAACTGATTACGGATATAATTTTTTCACGATATTCTAAAAAAAAATATTAGTAATCAAATATTAAACACACTATAATATAGTTTGGTTGTGAAATCTCAATATTTTTTTAGGAAAATGAACGAAGATTTTTGTTATTTATGAAGAATGGAGAATATTGGGAAAGAGGGTAAACTGAGGAAATGGTATACATCATATATCTAAATCATAATTAAGATCCAGAAGATTTTTTTTTTTTTTTTAAAAAAAGTAAATATATTTAGCTGAATGACGTCATGTTCTATTCTTGAAGAGGGACCTCTGTCCAGATCTTTGGTTCCTGAATGAACGCTAATGATAATAATAAATATTATGCATAACAAGCCTGACCATTCTTTTTTTTTTTTTTTTTTTTAAATCAACATAAAGGATAAAGCCAACGTTCAAAATAGGACAATTTTATCCCACCAGTCCAACAATGCGTGCAGTCTCCATGTAGATTGATCACCAAGTTCATACATTTTAGCAGTCTCCTTTTGTCATCTGGTTAGACAATTTGTTTCCTGTTTCATTCCTGATTTATCTAGAACGAGACATAAAGAATCAGCGCAAAATGGTGAGATTTAGCATATGAAAGAAAGACTGACAGGTCTTGCATCTCTTAAAAGTTATTCATCGGTAAAGCATAAATTAGCTCTTGTTTATTGAATTCCATATGAAAGTTAACACTATTTGAAAGTCTAAATTTACTTACATCTTACCTTGAACGCTAAAAAGTTGTAACACCATACATTTGTCAGTAAAAACTATATGAAATTACAAGTATCAGTAAACCCCATGCAACACATACATATTTACATGTATACGTAACATTTTCTTCTTCTTCTTGTTTTTGCTCGCGAAGTTGATATGATTACATGCCAGAGATAAACTCAGAGTCATGTAGATCACACTAACCAAAAAAAAAAGTAAAAAAAAAAAAAAAAAAAAATATATTTTTTGAAAACGTTGTCACAGCTACAAACTAAGGTGAAATTAGTTCACCCGACTCTATCGCCGCCACCTTGGCACTCTTAGGCTGTCTAAACTTGGCAAGATGAGCTAACTCATCAATGGTGGAGATAATGCCTTTGATTCTTTCGGCACTTTCAACAAGAAGAGTAACAAAATTGATGACCAGAACCGCATCCCTGATAGGCGGACCAGATGCCACCGAACCTGGTTGTGCCTGATTTGAATCTGTCACCAAAGCTTGGCCCCCAAGCGAGTCCATGGCCGCTTGCAGTTCCTTAGTTTTGAAGTCTATCTTTTTAACCAATATGGTAGTTGTAGGAGATTTCTTCACTGACTTCATGGAATTTGCGAGCTCTCTTAAGGAGTTGGACAACTGGGTGCTCAGTGTAAAGCATACTTCATTAAAATGCTTCCTAAATTCGGATGCCTGTTATGATACATTGAAAATACGAAAATCAGAAATTAGAGCACCCATTTGAATTTTTTTTTGAAAAAAAAAACAAACATATATATTAAACTGATAAATAATTAATTACCTCAGTTTCTAAACTGATGCACCTGTGAATAGCTTCTACAGTTGCGGCGCAACGATTGACCTCAGCTCCAATTTTTAAGTACTGATTCCATGGATGTCGAAAGCGGATATAGCCGTGAGGTGGCTCCCATCTTGCCCATTTCACCTACGTTCACAATGTATGAATGATTTTATAATTTTTGTATATAACGTCATGAAATGCAATGCTAAAGCTATCTAAATACGTACCAATGAATCCACTGACACTTTTGAATCGAGTACACTCTTGTATCCTTCAATCTCACTGCGAGTTTTTCGATCAGTTCCGATGTTCCGACTTTCTATGAAAAGTTCATTCACACATCCTGCATAGTTTTATCATATAGAATAGTGTTAACTCTTGAACTGAATATATAATATCAGGTTTTCGGTGCCGGACGGCACGTGCCTGTTCCGGCAGTTGTCGGCACGACACGTGTTAAACAATCTTATATTTGAATTTTTTAATTTATTTTTATTTTTTAAAAAATAACAAATAAATATATATCGGCACGGTCGGCACGGCACCATCGGCACGGTCGGCACGTGCCGGGATCTGAGTTTACTGAAACTCGGCTCGGCTCGGCAAGGTATATTATAACCTTTATTCTAGAAAATTATGTGGAAATAATTACCTTCCAAAGAAGTAGCAAGTTTTTCCATGTTATTGGCGAGGAGAAGGTGAATCTCATTGCTGGCCCATACAGGGTAGAGAAGCATACACACTAGTATTGCAACTGAGCTACCTATGATGACCGCATACATACGCTGATGAGCCATCTCGAGCACGTTCACATCACGATATCCAGACACCAGGAGCAAGATGAAGATGATTATGAAGGTCATCGCTCCGTCCTCAAAAAGCTTCTTGACTCGTTCTACATGTCTAACCAAGGTCGCTGCAAAAGCTGGCCACATAAGAGAAACTAGTGAGTGAATTTTCAGTAGCCATGTCTATTGGAGCTCTTAGAATAGAATACATAAAAACCGTAGCTCTGCGATCATCTTAAACTTTTCAGAAAGTTGGTTATGCAGTCTGCAGGAAGATATTAGCCTTTTTCTTTAAGAAAAATTCAATCTGTTGGGAGTCATGGATTATTCCACATTATGTATGACCTAAGTTCAGTAGGTGTCTTGAGTCTATATAAAATTAAATTATATTATAATAGATTTGTTTTTAAGTCAAAGAAATCTATTTTCTACTCCAAATAGTTCAAATAAAAAGTCAACTTCAATGTCAGGAGATGTGTGAGAAGTATAATTTGGCTATCTCAAAATAATATATATATATATATATATATATATATATATATATATATATATATATATATATATATATATATATATATATATATATATATATATATATATATAGAGGAAGGCCTTAATAAGCTAACATCTCAGCCGTTGATTTTTATGATCTAACGGCTGAGATTTAATTTTAAACTTAACGGAATAACGATTCACACCGTTAAGTATTTAACGGCGCCGTTAAGTATTTAACGGCGCCGTTAAGTATAAAATTAAATCTCAGCCGTTAGATCATAAAAATCAACGGCTGAGATATTAGCTTATTAAGGCTATTCTCAGGTCGATCTGAGAATAGCCTATCTCATATATATATATATATATATATATATATATATATATATATATATATTGTTTTTGAGAAAAATAATTGGCTATCTCTATATGTAGATGCTTTCTTACTTTTGTTTCTGTAAATAACAGTGTAAATAAGCTTTGAAAAGAGTACTCACCTAGGATGAAGACTGAAACCATGCGAAATATCGGTTCGGCCTTCTCTCCAGATCTAGCTGCCAATAGATGAACACAAACTGCTACAAAAGCAGCTAGCAAGTTCGCCGCAGTTTCTGTAAATCCTTTGTACAAAGTTTCACCTGCAACAATCATAAATTTGCCACCTTATTAGTACAAATTATACACATTGGACTACTAGCTATTTCGATTAACAAAGTTCACTTTCTTCAAATTGCTGCTGATTTTCTCAACCTTCACTGTATTCGTGAAGCTTCTTGTTCTAACTACACTACTGCCATTGTTAATTCTTACTTTCCATGGTGCTAAGGGCCTTACCTATCTCTTCCTATCACTTTTTTAGTCGTGATGGGGAAATCCTATAACGCGGACTGAAATAGGCTCTACGATAGTAACGTTATATCCTTTGGCGAGAGGATCGGTTATATTATTATCATTATTCCATTTTTAAATCATGCATATGTTCTTCTATCCGATGGAAGTAAGCTATATTATACTCAAACTCTTATCTTCTGTGAACGTCTAATGGCGCATTATCATAATAAAATATATCTTGTGCATTGTTAAATAAAAGTATAAGCAAAGGATGTTATTTAATATAAATGCACTCACCAACATGTAACTCGAATATACAAGCCGCAGTTAGTATTGCACCAAGAGCAGACTCCGAGAACCCTCGGTATAGAGGTCTCACGTAGTATATGAGTGAAACCAGTGAGATTGCCAAGCCCAGTTTCACACAATGAACCATATTCTTCCAGTGTTCTTTAACCCATTTCCTTGTAATCTTCATGCACTGCCACACTTTGCTCACTGCCTGAACCGCCCGTGGCGGTACCGGCTGGACCGCCAGCGGTTCAGCCACAGTCACCCGCCATTCTCCACACCTTTGCTGATCTCCTTCACCCGCCATTCCTAGTGCTTTAAATTTATGCATGCAAAGTTGCAATGGTCAACTCTGTGGAAGCACTCCAAGGCTCGATCGTTTCTGACGCCGATAGGAAGCTAAGTCTTAGGGTTATATATACATGGAGATTTATGGAAAGTTAAACGTTACATTGCACGCCACGTGCCGTAAATCCAGGTACTCGTAGAAGCCATGACTCTTAAAGTTATTTTCCAATTATGGGTGAGCTTTAGAGGGTTTATGATCTAAGTACTTTTGTTGCTTAAAACGAATATGAAGTACTGTACCATATAAAAGCCACAATCAACGCCGGAGGCGTCACGTTGCAACAGAGGTTGTATTGGTGGAGGAGTCTATGTTTTTTCCTATGTGTGCACTAGGTTGCATATGTGGCTTATGCTGATTGGATGATATATTACCTAATATCTATGCTAATTGCTGTTTAGAGGAGGTTCAAACAATTGTATATGCTTTTAAAAGGATTATGCCATTAAACCGACACGAATCGCCTGGATGTTGGTTGATACTGGAGCAGAGAAAAGCACTAATTGTTGCCGTATGCATCAAACCATATATGCTTGCATGGACATGTAGATGGAACCAATATCTCAAAGGTAACCAAAGGAAAGAAGAGAAGATCTATAAAAGGTATATATGTAACCACTTTAGAAGCTGGATTCAATATATTATGACAAGCAGAGATGATGTGGAAGTTCTCTGATATGTAGAAAATCAATAGTTGGAACTGTTTAATTTGTTCATTAACTAGCTTCTTAGTACACATAGTCCCCAAGAGTTTAGTATATATATATATATATATATATATATATATCTTTTTGGATTTTAGAAATAAGGTATGTACAATACTTGTAGAGACTAGACCCCCCCCCCAAAAAAAAAAAAACGCTTGTAGAGATATTAGCTAGCATCTATGCCGATTAAACTTTAATGGACAGAATGCACATAAACTAAAACATATTCTAATACTGGAAAAGGATGTTGTGATCTTGGTATTTTTAAACCTTTCCCACTTTCTATACAATATATAAAAAGGATGTAGTGGATCGATTACAGAAGTCACAGAAGAATCCAGATACAAACTTTAACTGTTATTTATGTTGCTTTAGATTCTATTTGTGAAAGCCAAGTTCTTCTTATAATATACAGTAATATAATCCTCATTAGCATTCATGGCATATTCTCTACAAGGACATTATATATCCATATAAACAGTGAAAAAATTTGTATTTTGACTCAAAACTTTGTGTAAATTGGGAAATCAGAGAAGATTTAATGATGGTTGCTCATCTGTATCTCTGACTTTTCCTGGCACCAGTCGATTAAGAAGTTAAACTAAATTATGAAAAACAGAATTGCTGCAAGTAATGCAATAATTTTCCTTAATTGGACCGATTCTAGACATAGAATGTGGATGCAGCAAGAAATTTTCAACATGTTGCATCATCCATCTTAACTTTTCGCAGACAACAATTTAGGTACTCATTGGCACATTTTTGATGTTCTAGATGATGACATAAGTTTATCGCCATCTTCTAGTACAACCAATTGCAACCCCCATCTTGCGAGTAATAGATGAACTATGCAGATCATGCTAGCATCTTCGTCTTGTTAAAGAAACACATGCAAGACCAATCCAGGAGATATAAGATCTTCAGCTTGCCAGTTCTTCCTTTTGAAGAGAATATCACCAGTTAAAGCTATGGCATCATATCTTTCAGTTAGGTATCATTGAAGTTATTCTTACTTTTAAACCAAAAGAAAGAACCGATTAACATCTTTACGAGTGTAAGATAAAAATTCTGTCTGTAGTTGCAATGTATTGTAGGCTAGTTTTTATGGAAAATTAAAAAAAAGGTATAATGTATGTTCTTACTGCATTACAAGAAATATTACAAGGAAATTATCAGACAGATTTTAAGTTGCTATAGTTTAATTTACTTCATGTCCTTGATGATGCTGGTAGAGCCTAGAAAAAGGGCGATATTCGAAACTTATGGCTGGTGCAAAATCCTGAAAAGCTGTAAAGAACTTAAACAATAGCTTTTGAAGATCATACTTAAAACAACTAACAATTGATCTGCTATGCATCTCTTACTAAAGCCCAATGTCCAGCAAAGAAGATCTTAACTGAAAACTAATGTGCCGTTTCTTAACTGGTTTTCGAGACCCTAAATCTGTGTTTAACTATTATTTATAAAGCAATGAAAAAGAAAAATAAAATACTTATTAGACGTCGAAGAAGATTGGTGAAGTATCGATGAGTAGATAGAAGAGTCATCCATATGTCACTATATCAACCAAGCAATCTTTCACCAGCGATCTCTTGCATAAAGTCTTGAGTACTAGATTGCATCATTTTTGAACATCCAGTGCGATGCAATCGTATGGCAGACAAATTCCGTCTAATATATATTCATGTTACAAACGACATTGGTGGTTTCAGATTAAGACTACGACTACATGGTTGGCTGCTTACTGTAGAACTCTTGTGTAGTTGACCATGTCATTCGCCGAGTACTTCGATAAATCCATCACTACTATAATAAGTGCGTAAGTTTATATTTTGGACATAATCAATGTGATCTTTTTTATTCTATATAATTATTTATTTGTTTGTGTATTTTGAATTTGTCTTTTTAGAACGAGGATTTTACAGAATTAATATCTTTCGAAATATAGCTATATGTGTATCTGGCGCAACAAAATTCATAATGATATTGTGGACGCTGCTGCTGCTTTTTACCGGAGAAACCCAGTGGCAGCTTCCGATGGGCAGGGATAACCTGATTTGAAAGAATCATGGTGTAGGAAATTGTAAAGTAGAGATCGCGGTACGTCAGGTCGTCAGCAAGTACCAATCACAAGACCCACTTTTAAGCATTTGTAGAAAAAATTTTAAACTAAAAAGTTATAAATTTTTATGTGATCGATAAGTTTATATTTAAAAGTTTTTCAAAAAAATACGAAACAATGTGTCAAAAAATGATAAAAAAATTGATTGTCTTTTTGGTATATTATTTGACATTATTTTGAAAAAATTTAAACTACAAAATTGTAGACCACATCAAAATCTACAACTTTGATATTTAAATTTTTTTCTTAAAATACTTAAAAATAGAACAAATAAATAAATAAAAATTTTTAATCACATCTCGTGATCGGTATTTACTAAGATGGTGCATTCTGCTCCTTTAATTTTCTACACGATCCGGTATCCGCGCCGCTTCCGACCACCAGTGAATCTGCCATGTATCATCTTCTCGCTTATAAAAAAGCCCCCCTTATTCGCGTGAATCAATGGCTAGGTTACCATGGGTTTCGGCCCTTAGTAGTATCTAAATGATCTGGGCGGCCCATTGTGTGAACTTATATTTCCCCAATGTGGTCATTAAGGCATGGGCTGTTTCTAATTGCCAAAGTTGATTTACTTTGGGTTTGATTCATACCCTATGAGATGTGTGACAATGAGTCATGTCATACCCTATAATCAAAATAGTGATGATGGTTTTGTGATCAACAGTGTTCTTAAAAAAAAAATGTATTTATATCTTTTTTACCAAAAGAAGAAAAAGGAAAGTATTGATATTTTATTTTTATTAAAAGACGGATATTGGTTATGCCTTAAGCTCATGGGTTCTCCGTCCAATTCCAAACCATCCTACCCTCGCAAGGTAGTGAGTGGAATGAGCAAAATTAAATCATAATTTACACACTCGTTTTTGGGATTCATAGCATTTCTCCCTAAGAGCACTGGTTTGGATACAGCCACGGAACACGACACCACACGGAAATGAAATATATTAATTATAAAAGTAGGACAAATTGATCTGGCTTGGACGTACCTTACCATTGCAACCGTTTGCATGACAGAAGACATTATAATAAAAAATAAAAACCAACCTATATCAAATATTTAAATATATAAAAATATAATAATATTAAAAAAATATGCATAATATAATATTTTACGTTCTAAATATAAATTTAAACAACAAGATTCTAACTATATCAATTAAAATAAAAATATAGCATTTCAGTATACAATTAAAGTATACTATTTAATGCGATATATTGCTACTAATATATAATTTCAATACTCTCAAAAAAGAACTTCAATTTTTCTTATATAAATATACATATATATATATATATATATATATATATATATATACACACACACACACACATACATACGAACATGCTGTTGGATACATTTATTTAGCATGTCCGATATATTTGTCCGAAATTTTTTTTTAATTATTATTATTTTGATTCGGCCATGTTTACGGTTTGTTTGTATCGCATACTGAACAAAATAAAATTTTTACGTTTCTGTACTTCTTAGAATTCTCCTTCTATGAATTAAATTTAGGAACTTTTTTTTAAATAAATTCTCCTATTACGTTAGTACTCTATTTTGTTATCAAACTACGCTTAAAACTTGCACACAAGTATATTCACAAGTTTCTTTTATTTATATACAGGTTGGGATCATTGCCAAACCCTACATCCCCTATTGGACGGATGATTTCTCAAAAAAAAAAAAAAAAAAGTACATTCACTGCTCCAGCCTCCATCCTAGCAACAATTGGGCCACCTACGCACCAGATATCTAATGGCAACTAGACAAGTCAGATTGGGGCCCTACCACGTGGCACATCTTTATACTCTTAGTGGCACATTATCTCATGTAAATTAATTCGAATTACAATTTAAAAAATAAAGGTTAGTCTAATACTTTGATAATACATACAGATGTCCACAGTATTTTACAGATGTCCACAGTATTTGGAATTTCAAAGTCGACGTTGCTTTAACTTGTGACTCTTTTAAAAATGACAATAATTATTAATTATTAAAATAAAAAATAGTAAAAGCTTCGTAAGTTAATTGGACGTAGCTTGCTTATTGCTCTGACCTAACTGAGACAATATCAGTGGTGCAAAAAATAAGTGATAAGTTGGTCATACCTTATTTTAACTCCTAACTTAGATATTGTACAGAAATAGTAAATTAATAAAGAATAAAACTCAACAGCTAATTTATTTTTGGTTAATCAATCTAAACAATATTGGAAGTTCGAATTTTTGTACGGCTTAGGAGAAGAATGGTCTATATTAAATTTATTTTGTATCTACTCTCCGGATTAGTCTAGACAAAATTTATGGAAACCGAAGCCTCATCAGCCAAAAAAAAAAAAAAAAAAAGTTTAGCAAAAAAAAAGAGCTAAATGTCAAGCTGCAGTGCCCAATCATATACTTCGAATTTATAGATATGTGGATAATTGATAGCTAAACATAAATTTTAAGCTACACCTATATAGTTATGCTTGCCACCCATCTTTATTTTAAATGTTATTGGCATGACGCATATTGCAAAATCTCATAAACTTATTAAATTAATTATAAATTATGTTTTTACATTCAAAAAATAATAAATAAAGAGATTCGGTACGATCAGCAATATACCATCAGCACGTGCTTGAATTTGAGTTCACTGAAAATTGTTCCAATCCGAAAGAGATTAGTAGATTTGGTTAACCGAACCGAAAGGGATTAGTGGGCTAATAAAGCTAGATATTTGTGCCCTAAACGACATTTTTCCTGTTGTATAATGTATTAGATAGATAGAATGTTGGTGCTGACGCTTACTAAATCAGGTGGATTTTAATTTTAGGTCATGAAAATATTATATAGGAAGCGGTTGAATGAAATATTTTGGTATTTTGAGTTAATTTTGGCTACATGAGCAATAAATTGGTCCATTCACAACGTTCTCAAATTTGCTGCTGCCATGAAAGTACATATTTCCTAGGAATTAAATATGCTTTTCTGTCATTTTCTCAAAATAAAAAGGAAAACAAATTGTTTTTTTAAATTGTCTTTAAATTGGCCACCAAAAATACGTAAACAAACTAATCACAGAGATATTTGAGCACTGCTGCAAAACAGGATCACAAATATCTATCCCGAGATTATTCAAGTGAAAATTTATCTTTTTTGCCTATTCTTAAAGCATTAGGACGGGTATCTCCTAACAATTTAGTTCCTGAAATGATCAGAAAAGATAAAATAATATGCATTTCTAACTTTTATCTCTAAATTTATCCTTAATAATTTTAGATGGTGGAATAATTTGACATATAAAAGGAGAATTTGACAAACGCTTGATTGATAGATGATAAAATGAGTTTAGTTATGAATTTAGAAATAAATTTAGAGATGTATAGTATGATCATTCTACTCCAGTCACACATGTTTTACTCCCCCCACTCTCTCAAATGATTGGGGTCCTGGACATTATATAGCATTATACTTAGTTGGGCCAAAGTTCACGAGTTTAACTCATGAGTGAGCTAGCTGGATATTAGTTTGGATAATTCCACATCAATATCTGTTGAGGGATTTGAAACTATTATAAAGCATCGACTGTATAAGACTATTTATCAGATCTATCCTTTTCAGGAGGCTAGGCCTCGAAGCCTCGGAGGTTAGTGGTGCTACTAAGAGCGTTACAGTAGGGCTGCTAAGTTGGCTGGATTTGGTGAGTTGCACAGTTTGTCTTTCGCAAATGTGCCAGATCTGAGAAGTTCTGCTCAGTTAGGAATAGTTGATGAGATTCATCAAAATTACACTACTCCAAAGTAAAGTTTCTTTACTAATGGATTCACTTTATTTAATGTATAAAGTTTGTCCCGCGCCCACAGCGTGGGTGGTCCAGACGCTCGCCTCATGAAGCGAGCGTCCCGGGTTCGACTCCCGCGAACGTCCCGTAATGGTATGGGGGTCGAATACCTCTTTACCTCGTGGAAAGTGAAATGGGCCCAAAGGATCTGTCCTACTCGTAAGGATGGGATCCCTCGATCGGTGGAATAGGACCGGTGCTACCAGTAGATTTACCTGTTACGACAGTCGCTCGAATAAGTAGGGCTGTGCATTATCCGAATCTACCCGAAAAACCGAACCAAACCGACCCGAACAAAACCAAAATTTCGGGTTCAGTTCGGGTCGGGTTCGGTTCGGGTCGATATTTTAATAGTTTGGTGTTGACCTTTCTCCGGTGAGGGGAAAGGGTTTGGAGTCGCCACCTATATATTTAATGGAAATCTAGGAAATCGGGATAAGGCACATTCGAGATTCAAAGGCTCGTTCGTCATTTACGTGTGGAAAAGACGGAACACCCCCACAACGCCCCTCGAAAGAGGGTACTCTGTGACATCCCTTGATTTGGGCCAAGAAGTGGCCCAAAGAGGAGCTTATGGGCTTTAGGCCCATATAAAGAAACTTAGTCCCATATCCCTTGATTAGGGAGGAAAATTGGACTTATAAGTTTGGGAGGCCAAGTAATGGCACCTAACAAGTGGATCCACCTTTTCGAAGGACCCGGCCGTGTGGTGCAGCCGGGGCTTGGGCGGTGCGGGGCCCGGGACGGGTCGTGGCGTGACATACTCTATATAAGTGATTAAAATAATTTTAGATTTATATTTTTAACACATATTTATTATTAAATACATGAATATTTAATTATCTATTTAAAATAAAATAATAGTTTTGTCGTGAATTAGAAAAAGAAGTATACAACTATATTTTCTAATTATTGATTGAATTATAAGTATACACCTATAACTCATTTTATTTATGAAATTATTGACATATAAAATGATTTATATCGAAAAATAAATAATTTAGGAAGTATACACCTCCGAATATATACTTGGGTTACAAGTATACACCTATAACCCATTCAAATTGATTAAAAAATGAATTAAATTGAAATTAAATCAATGCGGGCCCTAAATGGGCTGGACCGGACCAATGTGGTCCGGTCCCGAGCCAATGTGGCTCGGGTTTGCACGCGCGAGGCTTAGCCCCGCGCGTCCGGGCGCGCGAATCCATTGGGTTCGCGACCGGCCAAGCCGGTTATCGTCTAAACTAGACGAGCGCGAGCTCGCGGCCGAGCTCGCGCTCGTCCCGGTCGCCGCCGGCGGCGGTGCCTTTCCGTCGGCGGTGGCGTCCGATGAGCGACCCCCGGGGGGTTTTCGACCCTCCCGGACGCAATGGAAATGTGAAAAATTGAGTCCAGAGTTCCGTTTAGCGAGTTTTCGGGTTCGCGATTATCGGCCGCGTTTCGGCGACCGGCTCCGTTCAACAAAAATCGAGTCGTTCTTAGGGATTTCGAGGCTTCTAAATCCATTGGTGATGTTAAAACTTGGTTTCGTTGTTTGTACAGAGAGTTATGGCGAGCGTGCAAGTTTATGTGTTTTTTTTTTTTCGTTTTTCCGCCGCTGTGGCTCGCCGCCAGCAAAGCCACGGCGGCGTGGTGCGATACCAGTTGTGATGGGTTGACAAATTTATGATTTTCAAAGTGTTACCTGTGATGTTGAGGTGTATAGGTGCGTTGTTGCGTTCGGGTACAATCGTTGTGTGGGGACGGCGAGCACCGCGCCGGCGTTCCGGTGTCCCGCTCCGGTGAAGACGTCGAGGTGTTGCGGGAGGAAGGGATGACGACGCCGAGCTACTCCCCTGGCCAGCTCACTCTCCTTCTCTTCCTCTCCTTCTTTCTGTTTTCTTCTTCTTCTTCTCTTTTTTTTTTTGTTGTTCTTTTTTTCTTTTCTTTTTTTTCTTTCTCTTTTTTTTTTTAAAGCCCCCTCCCTATGGGCTGCCGAATGCCCTATTTTATAAACAAACTTAAGTATATCTATTACCCAAAGGAAAAATAAAAACAATGATAATTTTTTATTTTAGGAAATTTGACTTTTAATTATAATAATTACATGCTATTTTTAATTATTAACCGGTTTATACAAGGTGTTATTTTGACTTTAATTTTGTTCTGTGAACAAAGTCTGATAGCGAAAATTTAAATCGCGGATACTGGAATAAACCTTTGGTCAAAGTGAGGCCCTTCAATAATTCCTCCGACTTTGAATTTTCGATTTGAAAAATAGTTAAGTTACGACTAGTCAGTACAGGTGTGTATCCGGTCTGAGTCGAGTCCACGAGATAACAATACAGTCCGGACAAAATGGGGTGTCGACATTCGGCGGTCAAATTTCGGGTCGGTTCGGGTTGGACCCGAATTATCCACAAGTTATATATTACTTAGTTTTTGTTGATTTTTATATGCTAATTATTTCTATTTAAACAAAATATTCATATTACAACTATTCGGGTCGATCCGAACCTATCCGAATTCGAATTGGTGTTAAATAAAAATAAATTGTGATGTTATTCGGGTCAACCCGAACCAACCCGAATTGACCCGAATTTTAGTCGGTTCGGGTTGAAATAAAATTCGAGTCGGTTCGGGTCTGAAAATATTCGGTTCGGGTCGGTTCGGATTGGCCTTAAAATTTCAGTTCGGGTCGAGTTGACCCGAATGCTCAGCGCTACGAATAAGGACCGGGCATAATTTTTCGACGATAATTTTATAAAAAAAATGTATAAAGCTTAGTAAGGCTCACCATTATATGCAGGATGAAGGACCGAAAAGTACAACAAAAATGTACCACACTATTCCGATATGAAATTATACCATAAGCTATTCAAGCCTTTGCCACGTGACAACATGAAAAAAATGAATCTCATTCTGCCATTCCATTCGGAATTCCACAACTGTAATTAACTTATTTGGTCGAATGACATTGACGATGAACGATAGAGTTGTAGACAGTGGAAGAGATACATCGGCTAGTATTAAACTCTATAGATGCTAATATTAGACTGTGAGGATTCTGTTGAGAGATAGTGTCCGAAAAGATAGAAGATAGTATATATAGCAATAAGTAGAATCACCTAAGGAAAAATGATACAGTACAGTGTACTCTATTATAGTATATTTGAGTGTACCAAATTATCTACGTAGAATTTTTTCAAAGTTATAAATTTTAATAAATTTTATAATTTTAATATTTATTTGTTTTTTTAAAAAAAATACTTTTAAATAAATATATTAGAGCTCCAAAATCTTAGTGAATTATTCAAAAAAAAAAAAAAAATTTCAAATATTTGGTACACTGAGTGTACCTAAAGTGCAAGGATAAACCTGATAGTGTGATGCACAGTGCCAAATAGTGACAGATTTTTTAATAATTACAAATCAGCCATTTTTTATTGTCTCTCAAATAAATTTTTTTTATGATACTTATTAAGTCAAGATTAAATATTCGTACACACACATACACACACACACACATATATATATATATATATATATATTGTTTTAAAAATAAATACGAAAAAAAATAGAGTCTGATGTGCTCTATTTTTTTTTTAATAAAATTTGTATCAAATATATGTTCAAGTAGGTGTATGCTCTGAAATTTCTACTAGGTGCAAATATTTTAGAGCATTAGGAAATTCATTTTAAAATAATTTTAAAAATTGAAAATATATTTTGGAGTGATTTTATAAACATTTTCGAAAAATATGGCTGACTTTAAACAAGTCATATTTGGTACCATGAAAATTAGATGGTGGAGTACCAGAGTGCCCCAAATATGATTGGATAAGTTCCAACCATGAACCATCCCTCCCACCTTTTAGTACTCTGAGTAAATACGGAAGCAACCATAATAAACTACTTGCGTCGGGAATGCGTGCGATTCATCAAGTTCGTACGACTCCGTAGCTATTTGTTTCTTCTCCCATTAGATTTGCTATAAATAAAACAAAACCGAACCATTTTAATGCGTATGCTAATTTCAACGAATTATATACGTGCCTCCAAAAGCAGTTGTGAATCCCCACCGTGTCCGGGTCGGTTACTTTCAAATTCAAAGCTTATTTAGTACACTTCATTTTAAGCGGCTCGGTCGATTACCGAAGTTTTTCAAAATATGTATATATATATATATATATATATATATATATATATATATATATAATTTGAACTAATTAATATTAATCTAGTTGGTAAGCGGAGCTGGATGGTAGAAGGTGACTACGACCTGTCAATCATCATGAAGGATATATTAAATATTCAAATTTCATCAAACGTAATTTAGGAGGGATTACAGTACCACTCTATTTTCGGTCGAATTGTTAGATATAAATAAAATTCGACGGTCACATTAAAAAAATATATAAAATAAATGTTTGTACTTTAAGGTTTTATTTTAAAATTTTTTTTTTCAAAATATTTTATAGTAGTTTATGACTCCAAATTTTTTAACAAAAAAAAACTTCTAAGCCCAAAACACTTATTTAGGTATACTTACATCAGAAATTCTAATAGCATGATGATAGTAGCAACTACCAAATAAAAAAAAGAAAAGAAATTTATTTGATGCAACACAAAAAAACAGGTACTGATATGTACTTACTCCTAAATTTAACACATCATCTCCCAAAAAGTCACCCAACAAACCCCCTCTGCCACCTTTTCAGAGTGGCTAACTCGTGCCACTCTTTGCTCATATTCTACTTTTTATAAGCTATCTCCCCCCCCTATATATACGATATCCCACTTGACTTCTCTTCTCATTCTTACATGATAACATTCTCCCTTTTCATCAAACTTTGGTCTGCATTCATGGCGACAGAGTCGACCAATAAAGTTGCCGGTGGAAGTCTCGAGTGGCAGGTTACTGTTCCGGAGGGATCGTTGGCGAGCTTGGTCCCTGCAGAGCCTGATCAAAAGCTAAGTGTAATACTACATGCACTGAAGTGCAAATTATACAATATTGTAGATAGTGTATGGAAGATAGGAGCCGAAGATCCAAGAAAGTTCATCCATTGCTTGAAAGTTGGGCTGGCGCTCAGCCTGGTTTCACTGTTTTATTATATGAGGCCACTGTATGATGGTGTTGGAGGGAATGCTATGTGGGCGGTTATGACAGTTGTGGTAGTTTTTGAGTACACTGTAGGTAAGTTCATAGTCAATTTTTTTTAAAACAATTTATGAGCATTTTTCAGAATAAATGGTTATGTTTTAATATGGTCTCGTACCAAAAATGCAGGTGGAAGCTTGTACAAAGGAAGCAACAGAGTGATAGCTACATCTACCGCGGGTGCTTTGGCGGTCGGGATCCATTGGATTGCTAGTAGGTCCGGTGAAGCAATGGAGCCTGTGATTCTTGGAGGATCTGTATTCGTTCTAGGTAAGAAAAACTTAATTTTATTATAAATGCTACATATTTGTCTGTGGATTTTTTGTATGTTATGTTATTTGTAAGCAGAGATATACCTGAATTTATGCATTATTATCAAAAAACAAAAACACTAATTTGGTTCTTCTACGCCTAAGATAAAGGGTAACAACTTCTTCCTCCTTACACAGCTTCTGCAGCAACATTCTCTAGATTTATCCCTACGATCAAAGCGTGGTTCGACTATGGCATCACGATATTCATTCTGACATACTGCCTGGTCGCAATCTCCGGTTACAGAGTCGACGAGTTGATCGCACTGGCCCAGAACAGACTCTCCACAATCCTCATTGGAATCACAATCTGTCTCATTATAAGCATGCTTATTTGCCCGGTTTGGGCAGGCCAAGAGTTGCATAATCTCATTATTCGCAACATGGAAAAACTTGGCAATTCGTTAGAAGGTATGCGCATCTCAACAGTATCATTTCAATATTTAAACATCAATTGTGAATTTTAAAAATCAGTTACATCATATTTTAGGCTGTGTAGCTGATTATTTCGAGGAGGATGGAAAAGAAACAAGCTATCAATCCCAAGGGTACAAATGTGTCCTAAACTCTAAGGCATCTGAAGAAGCTCAGGTGAAACCATCATCCATAGATATTTCATCATTTTTAGAGAAAAAAAAAACATAAGGAGAAAAATGATTTGACTGAAATTCTCTATGATCACTAAAACTACAGGCAAATCTTGCGAGATGGGAACCAATGCATGGTCGTTTCGCCTTCGGGCACCCGTGGAAGCAGTACCTTAAGGTCGGAGCAGCATTGCGACATTGCGCTTATTGTGTTGAAGCTCTGAATAGTTGCATCAGTTCTGAAACTCAGGTACCTCCTTGATCTGTTTAACAAATATGCATGAACATATATGGTGCATGTTGAGTAATTTTTACTGTACAAGTCACTATAAAACTCATAAAATCAAATATTGAGTTTGTGAAACATACTTTTAGAAATTAATAATATTTTCCAACAAACAGTTCGTTTCTGGTTTACAGCAACTTATTTTCCAACAAACTATTTGGTGCGTGTAAGATATCCTTTAAAAAAGCGGCTCCTAAAAGTACAAATTGATTTTTTTTTCTTTTTTTTTGAGAATAAGGCATTGCCCATATTAAAAACGGATCATTCATCAGCCTCGGCTGACGTAGTGAAAGGGATACATAGAAAGGGCCAGGAAGAAAATCCCATACACTGATACACCAAAAGCTAATATATAAATAGTAGAACAAGAAAGATAGAACACCGATCAGGTCCAGTAGTCGGTGGTTTCACGGTCCATGTCCATATAATTGTAGCAGAAGTTTAAACCGATACAGGAAACTAATTCAAATGATTTTTAACTTGACAGGCACCAGAGAACATGAAGAGGCATCTCAAGGATCCATGCAGCAGACTTAGCTCAGAGACTTCCAAGATCCTAATGGAGATAGCTAACTCCATTAGATCAATGAAGTGGTCTTCTGAGATAAGCTTTCTCATCGAGAAGATGAACGACGCGACCCATGAGCTCCAGATTGCTCTAGGAAGTCTACCTAATCCATTATCGAGTTGCACCGAACCTGAGGATGACAACAAGTGTCAGTCACTGGGGGTAACAGAAGCACTTCCTCTGATCACTATTGCATCATTGTTGATGGAGATATCCGCAAGAATTACGGGTATTGTGGATGCAGCAGATCGGTTGGCGAAGTTGGCAAGATTTGAATTACTGTCTGAAAACCCACAACCTACTAAGCCAACATTATCATTCAAACTCTATCAAGTAGAGAACATCGCCGCCGTTGAAAGGGTTTGAGTAATGACGGATCCAAGGTCATGTAATTATAATGAGATATAGATCAATATAATGACTATTATTTCCATGGTTCAGTGCCGTATATTTGGATATGTGAGAATAATCTCATCATAAAAAAAAAAGAAGAAGCAAAGTTACATATATGGCAATGAACATGCACATTAACTTCTGTGATTAGAAATTTTGAGTTCAAATATGGTTCAGTGCCGTATATTTGGACATTACTGGTGAGATCGAAGAGAGAGTTGTAAACACCAATTGTTTTGTCTCAATAAAAGAAATAATAAATAAAAATATGATCATAAGGAGCCACTGTTTGTCGTAATATGAATCTGATGATGATTATTAGTGCTCTTACTTTCTATTTGCAAAAGTTTTAGTGAAGTTAATTCCTATGTTGGCCGACCTAATTAGGCCACTTTGATGTATACATGGATGTATCTGATAAGGTGATACGGCAAGTTGATTTAGATATATGTTAGCATTATATCAGCTTGCTTCTATGTAAACCACTAATGGTGGATGTCCCACCTGTACGTAGCTGGTACTCAATGTTTTTATTTGCTAGAGTGCTAGACATATCTTTTGCAAACTAAAAAGAAGGTTTATTGAAAGAGTAATGCTAGTTCCACCCCAAAATTCCACCAAAAAAATCCACCAACCCAAGTGTTTTTATTTGTACTCTTCTTTTTTCTTTTTTTTTTCTTTTTTTTTTGGAGCAGTGGACAATGGCGTCAATAAGAGGATTCCCTCATCAAATATGTTGTTCAGAATTTGAGGCAAATATGAAGCATAACATTACAGAAGACTGTCTAAGAAAACTCCCATAATATAATGGCTTCAATATTATAGTAACTTGTTAATAGTGGAGTGTCTAGCGGTGAAGCGAGCATGTGAAGCGGTAGGTTTACCAGTGGTACATAGGTCCCATCATATTTGTGTTTCGGCAATCAAATCACATGAAGGGAATTTTGATGAGGGTTTGTAGAGCTGGCAATACTAAAACAAGAGTTTAATAACGGAAACTCCGACGGATGTATTATGCCGACATCTAAATATCGACGAACTTAAGATTCTCAACAGCATAAAATTTTACGATGTAACTTGTGATCGCTGAGATTGTTTGCTTTTAATTTCGTTAAATCAGAATGAAACGTGTTTGATGGCACCAGTTTTAGACCTACAATTCTAACTGTTACCTAACAGGAATACCGAATTTGAAAAAGGTCTTAGGAAGCCTTCAATTGAATTTGGGCCAAGGGCCCATTAAGAGGAAGAATGGAGGTGAAAGAACTTAGTTCCATGTCTTTTGAGGTGAGCTAAAGATGGTTTATAAAACTCACCATAGGGCGCCTACCGATGTGGGGTCCGATGATTTTTGGAGACTCGGCTATTCGAAAGTTATTGGTTTAAGCTATGGGCCGTCGGGGTATTACAAATGTTATTGAAATTGATCCAACTCCTAGGTATAGTGTGTTATCATCTATTTAGATTTATTTTCTGACCTTAATTTAACTGGTAGAATCTTTAAAGAAAAAAAAAAAAAAAAAAAAAGTCTGTGATTGTCATAATATGTCCATACGACCGAGACCTCATAAAATTGTAACACCCCAAATTTAAAAAAAGACCTTAAAAAGATTTTGACTGCTATTTGGGCCAAACGTCAATTAACAAAAAAAGGTGGTGAAGGAACTTAGCCCATTCTTTTCGGAGAATTTTGTCGGATGGGCTGAAAGTTATTAGACATCTATGGGTCAGGCAGATTAAAGGTGTTACCCATGAGATTGCTTTTAAGAAACCTGTTAAATTCTAAAGGGATGTTTTAAGGAAAAACTTGAAACACCTCTGAAATTGTTTTAAATATACCAAAAATATGCTTATAATTATGGTGTTTGCTTAAGGACGCTACCTAATACCTTGGTCATGCTTTGATATACTTCTCATCCCCGAATAACATCGCTATGTATGAGAACAGTTTTATGCACAGACACATAAAGTTGCTTTTCAATGGCGTTATAACTTTTCGTATTTCTTATCTCTCCAATGTATTATTTTTACCAATTCTAGTTTTGCCAACTATATCTCAAATTCTATACAATTCAACTACGTCATAATATTTAGAACACCTCAAAATACTCCCATAATAGTTGTACATGTATCATGATACTTTTATTCTTATTGTATAACTTTAGATAATATGTTAGATTTAAGTGTTGAAAATTTGAATGTAGTTGTCCATGCACGGTGGGTATTTACAAAATGTTTGGAAGCAGCTATATAAGTCGTTGAATTAGACATATATTATACATTAATAAATTTTTTAATAAATGTTCAATTATATATAGCATTCTATAAAGTAATTATAATGTTTTGTAAGAAAATATTTGCGTATCTAAAAATGCAAAACTAGTTTTGAAGAACAAAAACGGAATGGGATCGCCTGTGGTGCAACCTCATAGAATTTTCTATGATTGCACAATTCAGACCGTCCATTGATGTAGCACGAATCACGAGATTTATATAAAAAAAAATTTTAGACTCATTTGATCTATTTTTAAGTATTTTTTATAAAAAATTTGAATTACAATGTTGTATATTTTGGTATAATTTACAACTTTATAGTTTAACATTTTTCGAAAGAATACAAAATAATATGCCAAAATAGATGATTAAAATTTTAATCATCTTTTTTTATACTATTTGATTTTTTAAAAACCTTTCAATAATAAAATTGTAGATCACGTCGAAATCTATAACTTTTTAATTCAAACTTTTTTATAAAAATAAACCAAATAATTAAATAAAATTTATAATTGTACTATGTGAATTAGCAGCCACATAGCAACCACAGTCGATCCTCTGTGGTTTTGGCCACAGAGGCTTCGCTCTCAACGAAAACTCAAGTCACTTTGCCCACCCGCCGCAGGCTCCTCCTATTTATACTTCAGATTTTGGTATGCTCATCCAAGAAACCACACAAAAAATCACATAGTATACGTGGCAACATCAGAACCACATATTACAATGGGTATAGTTAAATTTTGATAATTTATACGGATCACGAGATAAAAATATAAATTACGAGATAAATATGTTGTGGAGATTAGTTGTATGCAGTGGCGGACGCAAGATTTTAGGATATGGGGGGGAAACTTTAAATCTATATTTTATTAACATCAAATAACTTTTAATATTATTTTATTCCATAATTTTTGCTCTATAATTTGATAATCTAGTATTTTAATAAGCATATTAATCATTAGCATTTAAAATTACTCGCGAACACAACTCCTCCTATCAATGTAGCAAAACTAAGTGTATTTTGTATCGTACGATTAGAAATAGTTTATGATAACCACATATTACCATACTAGTTTTTGCGTCATTTAGAGTCATCTCAAAATATCCTTCAAAATTTTGAAGATCAATTTGCATTATCTACATGACCAAAGCATAACATAGAAAATGGCGCATCCAATTTCTTTTAATAAAAAGTCTTTATATTAGTTTTGAGCTAATATTTGACTCAGATAGCTATTGTGGCAATTTCTGTAGTTAGCTAGTAGATTATTAGATTATAGCAAGAAACGATAAAAATACATGCAACTTAAAATTTCAGATTGGTTTGATTCTATCGAAAATTTAAATTTACTCCGACAAATATTTACGAATTGAAGCATAATAAAGTTTTAATGAAATTATGAAAATATTGGGCCTTAATGGAAATTGACACCTCTCTCAAACCCACCTCAGCCAGCAGCTGCGCATTCGCCTCTCTCTCTCTCTCTCTCTCTCTCTCTCTCTCTCTCTCTCTCTCTCTCCCTTCTTCATATGTTAATCTCGCTACTGGCTTTCCCGTCCCTATCTACTTCTTCATCCCTTGATCATGCTGCTGCTGGCTTCTCTTCCTTTTTCATCACTCAATCACGCTATCTCATTTTTCTGTCGATATTTGCAGTTCGCCCTAAACTCCCTCGATCGCGCTGTTTACATTTCGCCCCCTTCTTCTTGATTCTTCATACTATAAATCCTAGAACCCAGAGGGGGCGACTGCCCCCACCAGCCCCCCTTGGGTCCGCCCTTGGTTGTATGTGATTTAATTTGTGATTTATTGGAGAAGTAGTTATTGGAGGAGTAGTTTTTTCCTTATACTTGAAGGCCCACACGGATGACGCTCCACTGCACGATGAAGATACGCCCGCTTTTGCCGGGGCCCAAAGTACAAACGAGTCCGAAAAGTACGTACTAACAACGATCACCGCATCAATTATACGATTACATCTCAGCCCTTCATTGTCTACCAAATTTAGCATGTTTACATCCCAATACTAAACATCCTCCTTCGCCAACTCTTTCCCCGCCTCGTTGTTCGGCGATCTGATCAGCAGCAATATTCAGGTCTAGGGTTTCCGAGTTCCTGGCAATTCATAGATTTTGATCCTCGACTCAGTGGGATAATGTTGGTGGTTCCGTTTATCTGAACAATGACGGCGATGGTGGTGGAATGAGGAGGAGGAGCCGCGCAGAGGAGAGTGGTGTTATGGATCTACGATTTCGTGATTGCCCGGCGGATTTTCGAATGCGCCGATCGCCAGCTTTTTTTGATTCTTTTTCTGCTGCTTCCGAGGCGTTTTCTGAAGAATGTTCTTGCGGCATAACGTTTTATAATCGAGCTTTGGCTGCCCGGCAGCAGGCCTGACGAAGAAGGCTCGCCTTTGATTGGCAATCATCTAATATCTGCCTAACCGCTGACGTTGTGATATCCTTTTTGTTTTTAGCTGATTTCGTAGGTAGGAGATGGATCCTTTTAAAAATTCCTGTTCTGCTAATTTTGTTAGCTGCGATGGCACGCCTGATGTAGATATTGCTGAGACCGATCCAACAGGGAGATTTGTTAGGGTAAGTCTGATTTTGTTAATTAGATGTAATACAATGTTTTTGAAGGTTGTGCTGTTATCTGCCGACAAAATAGTGCTTGCAGATAATGATTGAATAATGCTATGAGCTACGAACTTGACCACGAAATTCAACCCAAAAATATCATAATTCGTGTTTGAATGACCTATTGCCCAAAAAAAAAAAGTATATTCCAAAAACGAGGTTGAATTTCATGATTTTCTTCGTGCACTGCTAGAAGTGCTCATAATGATAATGACATGCAGTACGCAACTTTGTTATTCTGCTTTGATATTGAACATTCTAGGCACGTCTGCATCATACAATGCCCCCATACAGAGTGTGTGCGGGCACGGGTGTGTGCGTGTGCTTGTGAACGTATTTGTCTACTTATTTGTCTTGGGATTACTTTCACGTTTCAAGGAAATTCCTTCTTAGTAACTCTTTTAGCTAGTGAAAAAGGCACACTTACCACAAGATTGTAACAAGTTGAATAGCTAGTTGTATTAGTGAGTTTAATTCTCTGTTTGACTTCTTGATGGCCTTCATGCTATGTTAACACTAACCTCAAAGTAGACCTGAGAATTATTGCTGATTTTGACCACATCCGTACAGAATAATTGTGATTTTTTCTCCAAAAAACCCATTATCATGAGTGTGCCGAGTCTCTAGTGATATTTATAGTCGCATCTGCAAAATATGCATGTCAAGGCTAACTTTTTTGCTTTGTAGAAGCATGCTATCTTTCTTGTTAATCTGTTAAAGGAAAGTTTTCTCAGCAAAAAATGAATTTCTGTAGATGCCAATAAGTTTGATGCTATGCTTCTCTTGTTTGGTTGCCAGTATGACGAGATTTTAGGGAGAGGAGCCTACAAGACTGTGTAAGCATTGATTTTTTTTTTAATTGCATTTACCATTCTGAGTTTTGTTTCTTTTTTCCATGTTATCTTACAACAATTTCAATGGAACAGTTACAAGGGGTTTGATGGGTTGGAAGGCATTGAAGTCGCTTGGAATCAAATGAAAATGGCTGAATTTCTACGAACTCCTGAAAATCTTGAGAGAGCATATTCTGAAATTCACCTCCTGAAACATGTGAAGCATGAGAACATTATTAAATTCTACACTTCATGGGTGAATGAGAAGACACAAACAATTAACATTATCACCGAGCTATTCACATCTGGAAATCTAAGACAGTAAGCTTACACACACTTAACTTTTTCAAGCATAAGAATGATGCATGTATGAATGCTTACATGCTTTCTGTTATTTAGATACCGGAAGAAGCACAAGAATGTTGAAATGAAGGCTTTGAAGAATTGGGCAAGACAAATTCTCCGCGGTTTAGATTATCTTCACAGTCATAATCCGCCAATTATTCATAGAGACTTGAAATGTGACAATATTTTTGTTAATGGAAACCATGGAGAAGTGAAAATTGGGGATCTTGGTTTAGCTGTTATCATGCAACAAAGTAATGCCCGGAGTGTGATAGGTCATATTTCTAACATGCTTTTTCATTTAGAGCGTTATTAAGTGTATCAGATTCTTAACACTTGAATGATGTCTGTTACATAGGAACCCCTGAATTCATGGCACCTGAGCTTTATGAAGAAGACTACACTGAAATGGTTGACATTTACTCTTTTGGGATGTGCATGCTTGAGATGGTAACCTTCGAGTACCCATATAGTGAATGCAGAAATGCAGCTCAAATATATAAAAAAGTTACTTCTGTAAGTCCAAGTCTCTCTCCTTTGTTTCCCATGCAGATTTGGAAACTAGTTGGTTATATTTTCATATCAACTAATTTGCAACACTGGCATGCATTTACATTTTTTAAACTTCATAGGTTCTAAAAGGTTGATCATTATTCTGCTGAGCTTTTAAATTAAAACTCCGTTACAGGGCATCAAGCCCGCTGCACTGGCAAAGGTGACAAATCCTGAGATTAAACAATTCATTGAGAAATGTCTGCTTCCTCCTTCTGAGAGACTACCTGCAAAAGATCTTCTTAAAGATTCCTTTCTTCAACCCAACATTTCTAAGGAGCTACCGCATCTGATGCAACAACAAGATTATGTGCCTTCGACTGTTCACAATTCGAATCTAGAGCCTCTACATATGGAAGTCGATTCCCGAAGTAGTTCATTTGCAATATTAAATGGTTTAGAAAGCATCAATGGAATCCCCTTCATTCCAGATTTGGAATACCAGAGGACCAATATGAATAAGGAGTTTACACTGGGAGGAAAAAGAGCTAAGGATAATGATATTTGGTTAAGTTTACGTATTGCTCACTCTTCTGGTGAGTTGTTAATTTACGGAATTGTTTATATTCTTTCTTTTATCCTCAAGTGTCATCCTCATCCTCCTTTGATCATGCAGGTCCTGCGAAAAACATCCATTTCCCTTTTTATTTAGACAGTGATACTGCTATGTCCATTGCTAGGGAGATGGTTGAGCAGCTTGAATTGCCAGATTGTGATGTCATATTCATTGCAAAGTTCATCGATTTCCTCATCGATAAGCTAGTACCTGATTGGTTGCCCTCCAATGATTCTTCCATTAGTGGCATGACTAGTCCGTACAAAGAGTGTCATGTGGATGCAAATGCTGTATCTTCCTGTGCCTCGGCATGGAAGCAGGATACTGAAACTGGAATTGAGCAAACTGATACTTCGTATTTGACATGCACTAATTGTGTCGAGGAATGTGTTCACGTTGCGCATACTAACAACTGCAGTGCAATTGATGGTGACGATAAAGTTTCTCATGGGTCAGCTTTGTCAGTTTTCTTTATGGGAAGTTGTTTGAGTAGGGATTTCTCTGATAGTGATATGGGTTGTCTATATGATATTGGTAACAAAGGATGGGTATGGAGAGTACAGGTATTGCGCCCGTATTGGGCTACGAAGGATCATCAAAAGAGTCTATTTCACGGATTGATTCTTCCTCATCATTACCCATGGATCTGAAGCGGGATCTTGATCTAATTGAAGCTGAATACCAACGTCGGGTCCTGGAGCTTTCAAGGATGCGGGAACAGGCCTTGGAGGATGCTAGAAAGAGATGGTTGAAAGGAAAAGCAATGATAGATTGATTTGTTATTCCTCTTATAACCAAATCTTGACCCTTCTTTCATCTCTAGTGTTTAAGTTGATATATTGTTCTTTGGTTTTCGGATTTTACATGATATGTTCGAGGCATAAAGGTACTTGGTTTTAGTGCAAATGCATTTTGTCATGCCCTTTTTAGTAGCATTGACATAACAATGTATGAACAGATTTATTCACTCGTATTTGAACTGAATTATGTAGTTAACTGGACTATGAAATGCCTGTTTGGGTCTCTTACTGCATAATGGATTTTGGTTTTAACTGAACAGCCACAAATTCATTGATGCATTATGGTTGCAGAAGTTTTGAAGTAGCAGGAAAAAAAAAAAAAGAGGCTAAGGCTTTAGGAACCGTCTAATTCTCACTTCTCAGCAAGTGAAATATAGGAATAGTTTCAGACTTGAAAAACAAAAAGGAAATTTAAGAAGACTTATTAAACTATTATTTGCTTGGTTTCACAAACTATGCCTTCTTCTCTAATAGATGTGCCTCGTAAAGACTGGAACAAGTTTTGTGGCTACAAGTAGCTAGAATCATTTTGGACCAAGTAAAGGAATCTTATAAAATAATATCTCTAACTATTTATTTTGTAATTCAGCGTCGACCTATACTAGCCAAAACCATGCCAAGAATCAACAGAAGCCGATTCCAGATACCGTCATGGTATAGCAGCCAAGGCCAATACCGCTATATTTCAAAACAGCGAACCATGCCCCTTACCCCACACATGCATTACATATGCAGCAGCTACATACTTAAACCACCTCTTTCTTTGCTTGAATCCTCAAATAAATCAAAACATCATCGAATCGTGACATACATCAAAACTTAAACCACCTATTTCCAAAAGTGTGGTAATTAGATGTAGCAACAGTAAAAAAAAAAACTGGGCAAATTACCACGCATTCAACTATACTGCTTCACTTTTTCAAATTACTCCACACTCTAATTCAGAGTCTCACACATTAATTATAATACATTGTAACGTACTTTTTCAAATCTCTTTTACCCTGTAAAAACAAGTCCGCTAATCCCCATGCTGATGCTGAGTTCCTCTACGCCATGATCCCCTGCTGCTCAAGTGAAAAATAGTTCGATGACTTTGTATTTATAAGAACATTAGTAACAGGAGAACTTATAGAAAAATGTCAAAAAAAAAGTATATCCTTCTTACAACCCATGGACTTCATTTTTGACAATAACATGGGCGAACAAATTTCAAGTACAACAGCTTACTACCAAAATGAATTATGTAAAATGGAGTTGAACAAATATACTAGTAAGATAACCATACTAGAGAACACGGAGCATAAGCAGCTAACTGCTGATAACTGTATGCCACAGCAAGTCCATCAAAAGCAGCCTTGGAAGATGCACACAAGGATGCGTTAATGGCGCGCCACGGTGAAGAGTAGTTCGTGTTACTTTGTGCTTATTACGAGATAAATGATGATAGATTTACTATAGTATTCATATAGCAGCCTGTATGTCTGTCAAGCTCAAGATGTCCAATTTCTGTGTTGCTAGACAGTTAATGGCTCTGCTTCTGGCTCCCTTTCCTTCATGGCCCAGTCTTGTTGTTCTACAAATAATTTCACAACACGAAATAAACGAATAAACATACATAGCACAATGATTAATGCAACTTCTGGAGCTACTAAGATAAAGAAAGATACAGCAAACACAGAGAAACCAAATTAAGCGGCAATACTTCCTTCTAATGGTGCTAGCTAGATATTCATAAAAGATTATTGGAATGAGTCAGACCCGCGTCATAAAAGTACCATCATCTCTATGTTTATGGAAATTTTTTTAAGTGAATTACGTGACTTATACAAGTCACCAATAGTAGATAATTATAAATTAAAAATTCAACTATTTATCTTTCATTCTTAAAATAGAATTGGTAATTTGCACTTAGCTCATGGTAACAAGGTTAGACAGTCCTCAGACCAATAGAATTGAGATTTCTTGGTTAGTTGGTCTTTGTTAGAAATAACAGCTGCACTATTAAACCTCACTACCTCTTCTCCCTTTTCTTTTTCTGCAGTATCATGCCACGTCTGCAGCGACAACCATGTACATGCAGCAGCATTTGTCAAAGCATAGACGTAGCATGCCAAACTTATGCACGAACAGCTCACAATAAGAACACATTTCCATTAGTAGTAGATGCAGAGCTTTAAGTTACATAATTGCACTGGATGAATCTTGTAACCCACCCCCAAACGCCCACCCCGGCGAAAAAGAGAAACCCAAAAAATGAACAGAAAACATGAGGTAGTAATTACCATGTGAGATATAAACGTAGAAGGGTATAGTAATCATCCTCAACCCAAACATGACTTAAAAGGTTAATTGTCACTACTAAATATTCAACCATGCAAATGATTAGGTTAACATTCCATGACATAGATAACAGATTTTACTTGTATAGCACCATTATTTTTCAACACTAAAATCAATACCTACTAATTGAAATCATAGAAAATAATGTTAGTGGAAATTCGTGTTTGAACATACTTGATTTGTGATTCTCTGCAACCACCATCAGCCGCCTCTGAAGAATAGATGCCATAAACAGGAAAATTGAGCACATGCCAAACATCACAGTGATCGGAAAAGCATCCACCTATTTTTGTCATAGAGGGAGAATATACATCAAGAATTTATGAAGAAAAGAGAACAAGAGTCATACTCTATCCAAATTTTAGGAAAAGAAAAACCTATTTTAAAAGTTGGTTAAACACGCTAGTTAATAGAGAAATGTGTTTCCACTTGCAGCAGATACTTTACATATGTGTAAATCATGGAAGAAAACAATTATCTAGTAAAAAACAGACCGGCGAACAAACTTACATTATACAGCACTATGCACACAAATAAGTTGAGCGGTATTCTGAAGAAATTCATGATTGTGCTCCTCGCCTCCTCAGGAATATACTGTGACCTCATCTTCATAATGGATGGCCAGAATATTCCAACACATGCTTCAAAAGTACAAAAACCAAAGAGCTGAATACAACCGCTAAAGGAGATGCTTCCGCCTTTCACCCCAGGTGTCACCAAGAACTGTTACATTTTCATCACCAGGTCATGTCATAAAATCCGAGAAGTTGCAACAAGCAAAGGGGGAGGGGAGAGGGAGGGAGGGGTGGGGAGAGAGAGAGAGAGAGAGAGAGAGAGAGAGAGACTTACAGTAGTTAAAATAGGAAGGAGGAGAGTAAAAGAAGATATCACAAATACAATCTGCATATAACTTTCAACTTTAAGTGCTGCGCGGGCCATCAAACGAGATGCAATGGAGCTCCCCAACATTGACGACAACATAAATGTGGCAAAAATAAAACCATGGGGAATTTCTTCCTCGTTGGGACTTAATGCTGGTGTCCACAAGAAGACAAATGTGTACATGGATCCTTCAAAGAGCGATTGTATAGCACCCAGCAAAGCAATCTTCTCATCTGATTTGGAGAAACAAAAACTATCACGCTATTGGTAACTTAATTTCCAGATATTCTGGTTAATCATATACATAAATAAGGAGACCAACTAACCTGAAGCAATGGCTGATGCAGCAACCTTGAACTGAGTAAGCAAATCTTTGCTATCAGAAGGATCGCCATAGTTCTCACTCCAGGTGGACAAAATAATAGACATGCCAATGGCAAGGAAGCATGCTGCAGCATCAAAAGGAGCTACTGGTCCAAACCCTAGGTTATCAGCCAACATGTTTGCAAATAACCCAGAAACGATGGCAACAAGACCATTTCCAAGAAATATAGCCTTGGAGAAAGTCAGCGACAACCATTGTGGCTCAAAGCCCCTCTGCAAAGGTTCAATGGTGTTTTGCAATCAGAATAGCAATAAATAGAGCTTGATCAAAGAAACACTAGATCATATGTTATTCGCATATTTTAATAGGTGTATGACAACGCTAGGTTGTCCAAATTTATGAACAGTCATAATAATTGCATCAACCCTGTTCAAGCTCAATGCGTGCTCTCCTCATGTAATACTATTGCAAACTTTTTTATTTGTATGGAAACCAACCAAGTTGATGCGTCTTTGTCAGTAAGGTTGAAAAGAATGCCTTTCTTGACCTTCCCATGTTAAATAGCATTAAAAGGGGTTGACTTCTTTTACTATTCAGCTTACTTCTACCGCACTGAAATGATACCATGCAAAGTCTATTTTCTTAGAGGATACATAATTTGGTTTACCTCTCAATAATGAGGTCATACTTCCTGAGAACAATTCCTACTTACAGGTATACAAAACACCAGAAGTTTATGACCATACCTTAAAATGCTCCGCAACAAGCCAGGACTCGAAGGCTGAAAATAGGAGAGAAGTTGCAATTCCCCCAAGTATACGACCAATCATCAGAACCTTGTACTCTGGAGAATGCTTTGTGATACAACTCAAGATGTATGTTATGCAGTAGGTTACGCAAGCTCTCTTCCGACCCCTTCAATCGCATAAACAATAACCATCACTTTATTTCACGAAATCATATAGTAACAACAAATATAAGCACCATAATCTCACTGTTTGTCAGCTAGAGAACCAACAATGGTCCCAAAGAGCATGGAAGATCCAAATCCAGCAATGAAAAGTCTCCCGATATCTCCTTTGTTGAACCCATATTGTCTATAGAGGAAGTACACATAGGGACCTTGAAGCCAATCACCAGCTAGACACGAACAAAATAGTCTATATTAGGAACAGTAGATAATCTGCAGTTAATTAACCTGAATTAAACTAATCCTAACATTGACCAGCGTTTCTAGGATGCTACATTCTAACCAAACATCCTTTAAAACATTCTCCCACCCACTTCATAACTTTTCTTTTGTGATATCGAAATGGACCAACCTATCGAGATCCAACCCTATGGAGCACTAACATAACATGTTACAGTTCTTGAGCCCCAGTTTCCTATACACCTGGTATCTTTTCGGCACAATGGTGAAACCTCCAGTGGCCTTGGCCTCAATTCGACAGGGAAGCGTGTATGAAAGCGTGTACACACCCCCCACCTCCCCCCCTCCCCCCTCGTAGTTTGAGAAGCCAAAGTACTCATTATCAGGTACACAACGTCTCTCCTCAAAATGAAGCCAAATGCTTTTTCCGAAACAATTGGATCTCTAAATCTAACGACATTCTCAACTAGACTAACTATTTGTGTCATAATTTCTCCAGATAATTGCGAAGCCCAATACAATGAGCTAAAACAAGCAGCAGAGCTGAAGACATACCCAGATCGCTACGCACAAATCAACATCAAAAGGAATAAATCATCATAACGTCAAAAATGTAACGATCGGGATCAGATCCGGGCCAGAACAGTAACCTCGAGATCCGAACAGGGCGAGATATAAACCAAATTGGTAACCCCGACGAAAGATCTAGAGTTTTAAGAGCTTACTCACCCATCATTAGAGAGTAGACAACGAGGTAATTGTTCTTGAAGGAGCTGAAGGCGGAGGAGGTGGCGACGCGATCCTTGCTGGTTTTACTGAGCTCGATCGCCGCCACCACCACCGACAGAGCTCCGAAGAGCACATAGTAGATCGCCTCCATTGCTGCAATTGCTTCTCCTCCTCCTCGAGATCGCTCCTCGCTCTCGCGACTGGTGAAATGGTGAGCAAATAAAATAAATACAGAAAGAGAGAAAACGATGGATCGGTGTATTTATTGCCCGCTTCTATCGAGGTATTTGGGCCGTTGGATCGGAGCAGAGAGATTCCGCGAGATTTAGTGAGCTGGCGTGGCCGTCGGATTGACGGTGGATACATTTTTTCATTTAACGATGTATCATCAAAGGTGGTTTAAGAGAAGCTACTCAGGTCAAAATTTTATTTTATACATTATTTATATAATATTCAATATCAAAATTCTACAAATATATTTGGACACTGAAATTTTTTTTTAAAAAATTTCAAATTTATTTGGGCACGCCAGACAGGTGTCTAACATGCATGTTCCTTTTTACTTTTTGAATTTTTTTTAAAAAAATAAAATAATATAATAGTAGCAATACAATGGTAAGTAATATAACATACTGATGTACTCAAATATTGTATCTTTTTTATTTCTATTAATATAATTAAATTTTTATTATTTAAATTTATCTTAAAAATATAAAATACTATATTATTATATATAGACTTTATTATAAATATATTATTTTTTTTTATATATATTTAATATATATTATTTTTATTATTTATATTTTATTTACCGTGTCCGAACCGTATCCATATCCTATTTTTTAAAAATTGCCGTATTTTTTATCGGGTATCGTATTTTCGTACCCGTGTCCGCGTCTGTGCTTCCTGTGTTTTGGCCCTCTATCATCAACCATTAGGTGTAATATTTTTAATAAATATTTGGTGAAATAATTTGCTTATGATTGATCATTCACATTCAAATAGTCACTTTTATTTTTCTTGTAATGTTTTTGACAAAACCATAAATTCCTTTTGACTTGCACCACTTAAGGATCCTCACAACTTATCAAATATGCGATGATGCACTCTGATATCATGACTTTTTCGATTCCTTCCATACTAGCACAAAAAATGGAGCTATGGCACTAGTTATAAAATAATAAATACAGATTACAAAATAAATTTGACTTTATAGGAATAACCAAATGACAAATAAAAAGAAAATTACATAGTTAATGTATCAAGGCACCATTTTAAACTGAGCTTTGCATGAACCAAGAAGCTTTAACAAACCTATAACGAATAAAAATATATTTCAAGGTAGATTCTTCATGGTCATTGAACATATAATATATATATATATATATATATATATATATAAAAGTAAACCTAGGACACAAGACTACTCCCGATCCTTTAACGTTAGGATTTTTTTTTTTTTTAAGCTGCAGAGAGGACGGCATACGTATTTATGGCCACTGCTAGTTAATGATTTTTTTAATCTATCTTCGATAGGATTCGAACCCACACTAGCGCTGTGGTGAGGGATAAATCTTACCACTGCACCGCTAGGCTCGTCCTATTATTGCACATATGTATCAGGCACAAAATTGTTTGTAAACAGAAATTAACGATTCTGATACCTCTTGCATGGGAATGAGAGGCCAGCCAATCCTATTTCCCCAGAATTTCTCATGATATAATAGTATTATTACAAGTGTGCATGAAATTTTATGCTTCTTATGAAGTTGTGAGACGGATAAATTTCATTACTCTTACCTTACACTATCAGAACAAATGATGCCCTTCTATTAGTTCTCAATTTTAAGCGTTAAGCCTGCACTACCCTCTGGCTGTTTAGCCGCCCAAATATTAGGATAGGAGTGACAACACGTTCAGTTGTGTATAATATTTATCACCAACAGGTAGGCATATTTGCACCTCCCCACATGCGACGGAATAGGGGAGGTGCTAAGGCGGTAGGGCCTTGTGAAGCAAGATAGCGATGTACAATGCTATCGACCACAACCCAAAACGGAAAAAGCTTTGCTCTCTAAAAAAATTGGCGACACTATATTCATGTTTACTTTGGGTAAGTAAATACATCGTTGGAGCTTATTTCTTACAAATCATTGCAATTAGCCCCCACCTTTTTGCTGCTATCGAGGGGCTGATTTATATTTTCAAAATAACAAACGAGTTAAATTTGAAGGGCTAATTTGTACTTACAAAATAGAAAACGCGATAAATTTGCCAGAAGATTAAAAGCATAGACTTGATATGTATTAATCATTATTTACTATGTGCAATTTGTTATTGTATATCCTTAACAATATCATTATATTTAAATAAGATTCATGTTTTCACCACTCCAGCGCTAACAAATTCTCATCATAAAGATTTGGTATTCTCTTTTTCTTTAGGGAGAATTGCGTTTCAGCCCCCCCGTTTCCCAAAATTGACGTTTCAGCCCCCCGAAACGCGTTTTCCCGCCGACGTGGCGGCGCGCGCGTGCCGCCACGTGGCATTTCAGGGGGCTGAAACGCGCGACCCCAAAATTAGGGGGGCTGAAACGCAATTCTCCTTTTTCTTTAAATTAATATGGCTACCAACCAAGCCCAACCATAGTATTTTTTTATCCAGACTTGAAACTTAACAGATAGGAGTTGAAAACCTAATAAAAAAAAATAGGAAAAGAACTTTTCAGCCCCCTTGAAAATACTGACATAGCGTTTCAGCCCCCCCATGTTTTCGTTTACCTATTCAACCCCCTCTTTATTTTCATCGAACTGATCAGCCCCCCAACTTAAAGGAAAAGACTAAAATGCCCGTCTCCCTTTTAACTATTTACTGATCAGCCCCCTTTATTTCATTTTTACTGTATTTTTTTACCTCGCCGCCGACGACCGCAGTCTCTACGTCGCCGACGACCGCAGTCTCTCCGTCGCCGACGACCCCAAATCCAATTCCGGCGACGCTGAATTCGACTTCGACGCTGCCATCTCCGAGATCTGTTCTGGCGATCTGATCGTGACACTAACTCCCGCCTCTTCTTTGCCTTCGTGTCCGTGACTCGAGACCTGAACCGCGCCGGTGACTCCGACACCGACGACTCCAATTCCAATTCCTGCGTTCGTGACTTCGATTTCGACATTGGCGACCCCGTTTCATCTTCGGCCCCGATCCAGCAACTCGGCAGCTCCTTCTCTACTAATTTGTGCCGCTTTTCGGTCAGGCATCTCCAACCGATCCATCCCACAGACTCCAACCCTCGATTCCACGAACCAACGAGACCGTGGCCGGTCTCCTTCTCCTACTGATCTGTTTTGCGCTGCTGCTCCAACCCTCGCCTTCGACTTCGACTTCGACAGGAGGTGCGTTTGTTCTCCTTAAGTAGGTGTATTTGTTTCTTAGGTACAATGCCGAAAAAGCAAATTGTTGTTAAGAGGCGTAGGAGCAGTAGCCCAACATTAATATCAATGGTGAATGGAATGAAAAAGGAGAAGTGTGATCCTAAGTCGAGGAATTCTGACGAACAGAACCATCGGGTAATGACCCGATGCGCTCCTCGATATCTTCACAGATTATTTAGTGGACAAAATAATAAACTGGGTCTCAAGGATGTAATGCAAGAGATACACCATCATGAGCTCAAGAAGACCCCGTTCTACCACTTTCTTAACATTCCTGATATGTTGATTAGTAGCACATTTCTCGTAAACATACTACGTCGATGGAACATGGAATCCATGGGGATTGAACTGGGAGGTAGATTATTAAAGCTTACAGCGGCAGAGATATCTGTGATTCTCGGTCTTCCTGCCGGAGGGAAGTACGTAGACTTTGCTACGAAGTCAAAATCTAAAATATATAAAGAAGTCGATCGGAAAGAGCTTGAGACCAATATACGGCAACTAGTCCTTCGGACAGACGCAGAGGGATTAGTAAATTTTCGGCGGAGTTATATTTTGTTGATATTTGTGACTCTTCTATTTCCTACTACGACCTTTCGCTGTCCAAAGGAAATATTGGTTTATGCTGACAACTTGGATGAGATTGGACTATATGACTGGAGTAAGGCAGCACATGAGTGGCTTATAAGTCATCTCGCGGAAGCCAAAGCCCAAATTTCGCGTTCTGAGACCTCGCAAGCCTATGTGCAGGGCTGCATTATAGCCTTACTGGTATGTTGGATGTTTAGCATCTAGTAGCTGAATTTTAGTATTATTTTGTCCAGTATTAGTATATCTTGCTCTGAATGTTTTGTTTTCGATACTTTTTCAGATATGGATATATGAGCATGTTCCATCCATTGTCGGGGCAACAGATATGACGGCTTACCCAAGATTATTTAGATGGGGTGGAGGATACCTTCCACAGAGCATCAACGCAGTGGATAGAATGCTTGAAAAGCTAACTGAAAAGCATGTGGAAACAAATCTATTCATTACTGAAAGTGAGAGAGCACTCTTGGAGCAAGGCTGTTCTGCGATGCTGCTACTACCTGAGAAAAGGTCAAAGCATAATGAGGTTAGTTCATTTTTTAGATGGGGAATGCCTATGTTATAGTATTAATACGGAGATATTATTTGCAGGATAAGTATGTAGACATAAAAGATATCTTGCTGGAAGTAAGGGGTGTGCGGCAAAATGTGGCTGCACTGACAGCACGTGTCAATCTGCTTGAGGGTAAGAACAAAAGGGAGGAAGAAGGTGATGATAATAGTGATGATTTCTTAGACACCAACCACAACGAGGATGATGAGGAGAAGGAGGAGAAGGATGATGATGTCAATGATGATATGGATCAAGGGAAGGAGGATGATATGAATGTTTTTGGGAATAAGGAAGAGTTGGGAGAACAGGATCATGAGAATGACGGGAGAGATGTTGATCCACTTGATGTCAATGAGCAGACCAAGGCGGAGGAGGAGGATGTGAAGGAGATCAAGCATGACGATGGCGAGGACAGAAAAACGGAGGAGGAGCCTGTGAAAGATATTCAGCTGGATGCCGATAAGAAAAATACAATGAAGCTTGGCGACAGGCGAAAGGTTATTGTGCATGCTCTTATGGCCTCAAGTAATCCTGTAGCTTGCAAATTGAAACCGGAGAGGCTACGAAGCAAAACTAAGCGTCAAACTCAAGGTCGTGCCAAGGCTTCCATGAAAACTAAGTTAAGAAAATCTAAGACCATTGATGTTGATGACATTGATATGGCTGCCGGATCTAGGTTTCTTTCTTTTCAAACTGTTGATGAAACATTGTGCAGGAGAATAATCGCAGTAGCAGATGACGATGATGCAAATGCTATTAGATGGATAGTTAACCAGCCCATAACATCGTTAAGTATTTCAGTATTACGTTTCAATCGTTTAGTATCGTGTTTTAGATGCTTAGTATTATATTGATTCTACTATTCTTTTGTGGTCAGGGAGGAATTATGGCGAGAGAGACATTACGATCGATCAATCGTAATGTCTATGAGCAGTATTAAGGGTTTATTAGAAGATAATGAGATAAATGACGAAGTTATCAACGTATTCCTCAGAATAATTCAAGTAAAGTCGCATCGGGTTGATTCTACTCTGCCGGCAAGGGTCTGTCTCATGCGCATTCAGATAATGGTATGTATGTTTATTTAAGTATGATTGTAACAATTTTATCGTGATGTTGTTTGCTATTTCTTTTAGGCGACATGGATGAGACACATTAAAATCTCTGAACAAAGGGAAATAACTTTGGAGGAATGGATGTATGCAAAAGAAAAATCACAAAAATTATCAAATATTGGTTGGAAGATCTGGAGCCAGTTATATCTCAATCCAGATATTTATTTGTACCTTTAAATTATCGCAATCACTGGCATCTTCTAGTGGTGGATATAACGGAGAAGAAAATTATGCACTATGACCCCGGATCTATTCAACCAGAAGGATACAAGAAAAGGGCCATTCTAGCGGTGAGCTATTCTGCAACTTATCAGCTAGTAAAGTGATAGTAATTGGATTTCTTAACTTAGTAATCACTATTATTTACTTAGTATGTGTATGTCTGACTTTGCAGAGTTCATGCATTAAACATTGGCTAGCTGAGCTAGATATCGATATGAGCTCAGTTATTATGCAGAACATCAAAGATGCTCCAACGCAAGGAGCTGATCTTGATTGTGGTGTGTTGTGTGCTACTACTGTGAGAGTCTTGCAATGACTCATCAATATTCTTGGAGGGAAGACCGCAACATGAAGTGGATGCGGGCAAGGATCGCCGCTACCATTTTATACGATGAAAACTGTCTTACTCTAGAAAAAATGAAAGCAACAATGTGTGTGGAAAATTTGTTGATGGATTAGGATTCATTTGTATATCATCGTTGATACCTTTTGGTTGTAAGCTGGTTGCTGGCTAAATGTTGGTTATATATATTTTGTTGGTTGTTCAATGTATTTTGTACTGGTTAACTTGGTGTTTATATTGGTTGTTTGGTAAATGCTTACTATTTGGTGTATTGATGTTTGTTTAGTGGTTTGCTGGGTGATAAGTTAATGTTGTTCATCATTCAGTGTTTTGCTGGGTGATGTTTTTCCAGCTAAATGCAGGCTATCAGTATATTTCATGACGGATACTATGTTTTGAACATCCAAAACTCAGATCGATGAAATCAAAACGAAAAACTGTTTTCTGCTACTAAACTGGCCTGTGATCTACTAAGAAATGGAAGTTACTCGATCCAAGGGGTAGGGTGCGTGATGACATTTCAACCATGACAATGTGTTTGAGGCTAGCCAAAGTAGTAGTGGTACATAGTTGACATTACTAAGAGCCATGTACCACTCAAATGCAAGTAATACGAAATCAATCGGTTTCTTTCCGCGGACGGCTACTAAGTTACGTAAACGCAAAACTCAGTACAATCAATAAAATACTAACTTCCCTATGTTTTTACTAAGCACGCGCATTTCGCTACTGAATTCCCAATACGAGAAACTAAATACGTAGTTAGTCGAATCGTCGTTTTTTGCACAGCTCACGTTAATAGAGGTGCTTTGGCTATGGATTTAGAACATATAGAGAGGCTAAGGAAGGAAAATTACTCAATCCAAAGGGTATGATGCATGCTGACATTTCAACCATGCAAAGTGTTTATACTAGCCCAAAGTAGGAGTTGGTCTTACTTGGGAAAGCACTAGCAATGGCACTTCAAACAAACGATTCCATTTCGTCCGACATCTTCGCGTGACTATTTACTTTACATCCTACATAGTTGACATCACTAGAGCCATGTACCACTCAAATGCAAGTAATACGAAATCAATCGGTTTCTTTCCGCGACGGCTACTAAGTTACGTAAACGCAAAACTCAGTACAATCAATAAAATACTAACTTCCTATGCTGTTTTTACTAAGGCACGCGCATTTCCTACTGAATTCCCAATACGAGAAACTAAATACGTAGTTAGTCGAATCGTTCGTTTTGCACAGCTCACGAGGTTAATAGAGGTGCTTGGCTATGGATTTAGAACATATAGAGAGGCTAAGGAAGGAAAATTACTCAATCCAAAGGGTATGATGCATGCTGACATTTCAACCATGCAAAGTGTTTATACTAGCCCAAAGTAGGAGTTGGTCTTACTTGGGAAGCACTAGCAATGGCACTTCAAACAAACGATTCCATTTCGTCCGACATCTTCGCGTGACTATTTACTTTACATCCTACATAGTTGACATTACTAGAGCCATGTACTACTCAAGTGCAAGTAATACGAAATCAATCGGATTGTTTCTGCGACGGCTACTAAGTTTCATAAACGAAAACCTCAGTACGATTAACACAATACGAACTTGCTATTCTTTATTTACTAAGGCACGCGCATTTGCTACTGAATTTCCAATACGAAAAACTAAGTACGTAGTTAATCGAATCGTTCATTTTGCACAGCTCACGAGGTTAATAGAGGTGCTTGGCTATGGATTTAGAACATATAGAGAGGCTAAGGAAAGTTACTCAATCCAAGGGGTTTGATGCATGCTGACATATCAACCATGGCAAAGTGTTTATACTAGCCCAAAGTAGGAGTGGACTTACTTGGGAGAGCACTAGCAATGGCACTTAAAACAAACGATTCCATTTCGTCCGACATCTTCGCGTGACTATTTACTTTACATCTTACATAGTTGACATACTAGAGCCATGTACCACTCAAATGCAAGTAATACGAAATCAATCGGATTATTTCTGCGACGGCTACTAAGTTTCATAAACTCAAAACTCAGTACGATTCACACAATACTAACTTGCTATCTTTATTTACTAAGGCACGCACGTTTGCTACTGAATTCCCTATACGAAAAACTTGCTGTAGTGCTACTCCTCTTATGCATGTATATACCCTCTTTTTTTCATTTATCTTTGTGGTTTGCTACTCTTACGCCGTATTATCAATATCACATTCAATGATCAAAGAGGGTAGATACATGCATAAATATAAATGAAAAAAAGAGGGTAAGAGTAGCAAACCACATATTCTAGTAATATGGCGTCCAAAGATCATGTACCATGCTATTACAGGAAACCACAAGAAAAATAGCTTAGACTTATCTCCAGGAAAGCAGCTTATATTCATCATTTTATAACCATAAGTTCTACTGGAAAATACAAAAACAACAAATATAACTAAAATCCATCATTAGCTAGTATCCACTTCTAATACAATTATGCTACAGCAACATTTAACTACGACTAAATCGTTCCACAAAACAAGAAAGTGCAACTTCAACTAATTGTTACTACTTCAACATTTTGTTGATCTCACACAGTTCGATTCCTTTTGTAGTTTGTACGATCAATTTTTTCATAGCATTTCTGGAGGTTTAACCTGCAAATTAATAGGCATTAGTAAACATAAAACCAGAAAACAAAAGAATGACACTTATAAATAAAACGCATGGTAGATCAAACACCACCTATATAGCATATTTGCATGTCCGTCTGTTGTGCCCTATACCACCACACCTATGACAAGCAACTTTACGAACCACTCTATCCGATGACTGTGACGGAATTCTTCGTTTCTTTCTACGCCCAACTGGTGCTTTTGTTGCTGGGGGCCTGATCGTTATCTCATTAGTTTCTTTAACGGGCACATATGGCTCTGATTGGCCGGGCACCGGGTTAATAAGGAGCTATAGGACAGCTTATAAATGTCTGCTTTGTAGTATTGATCACAGAATTCGTATAAAGAAAGCCTTGCCCTCATGATGGCAGTACATGCATGACTACATGGTATGCCAGTAACTCTCCATAGTTGAATTACAACGCGGCTCGGCTCATTTTTTACATATACAAAATTACGACCATGTCCAATGGCATATTTGCATGCGACTTCGCGAAAATGTGTTGCATCTTCGAACCTCTGGCCAATGCATCGGATGCTTGTTTGCCATACATCTAGTGTATTGAGATTATGGGGAATATCCGACTGCTCAGCCATGTAGTCGTCCATTGGCATAACGGACAACGGCTCGGCAGTTAACGCTTCTGAGACGAAGCACGCACTAGCCCTCGAACTACAAATAGCATAGAAAATATTGGACTACCACATTATTATGCAAAACTAAAAAACGCAACAGCTAAAGTATTATACTCATACTTCATACGTCATCGCAAAGTAATAAATTGATAAATTCAGTATTAAAGTACCCCAACTACGAAACATACCTGCCGGCCTCAGACGGCACTACAGGGCTAGGCGTCTCCACATCCAAAGCTGAACGTTCTGGGTGCTCCTCTCGCTCAGTTATAAGTTCAGCTTCGAGTTCTGCAAAGGAACGGGCGAATATTTGATGCATATCGTACATGTTCCTAACATCTTTGTCGGTTTTAAGAGTTATGAGGTGAGCATGCTTGTCGGGGGTAAGGAACTTGATAACAGTTTTCTCGGGTACCAACTCCGGCCACCTTTCTTTCGCTTGGTCTAGCAAATACGAGAGCTTGCTATTGCCTGTGAAATCAATGACATGTCGCTCTACACCGAATTTCATTGTCCCGATAATCTTATTGTTGCTACCATTGTTGCTGCTATTTTCGGCGGTAGCCATCGCAGGGATATGACGCCAACAACTTAACAAAGATGTAGTGCTGCGTTTTGGAAGGAGATGGGAGTAATACCAGTCGTGGGAGCGTCAGGCAACACGATCGCATATAATGAGCTACAAGTACGTTAAGCAGTGAGAAACTCAGACGTATATCGAGTGGTGGAGCAGATCCAGCAGTAAAGACCTCTGATCGCAGATCAGCGAGTAGATCGCGCACGATAATGTCAGATAGCGATCTGCGAGGAGATCAAGCAGCGATGATCGTAAGTCGCAAGCAATGAGAAGATCGACAGCGTGCTGATCGTGAGCAATAGCGAGCAGATTGATAGGTTTGCAAATGACGAGCAACGGCGAGCAGATCAAGCAACGGCGATCGTCAATGAGAAGACCGGACAGCGAGCAGTAGCGAGCAGACCGCGAGCAGACCGCGAGCAGTAGCGAGCAGATCGCGAGCAGATTGCAGAACACGAGCAGTAGCAAACAGATTGCAGATCGCGAGCAGCGACGAGGAGATCGATCGCGAGCAGCAGAGAGGAGATCGATCGTGAGCAGCGCGGAGGAGATCAAGCAGTGATCATCAATGAGAAGACCGACAGCGAGCAGATCACGAGCAGCGGCGAGCAGATCGATCGCAAACAGCGGGGAGGAGATCTCTACTCGGCAAGACAGGTTGATGGTGCAGCACGAAATTGGAAAGGGAAAGAGGGGTGAGGTGATTTGATGAGTATTTTTTAATTAAATGGCAAGGGTAGTTTGGGCAATTTACTTTTCTTTTAGTTTGACTGATATGTCACGTTGATGGGGGGGGCTGAATAGTAAGGAATTTTATGAGGGGGGCTGATCAGCTTGTTTAATTTATGAGGGGGGCTGAAAAGCCATTCTCCTTCCAAGTTTGACGAGAGAGGAAGTGTTAGGCTGCCTACCTGATCAAAACTCAAAAAGTCTATACGCTGCCTTGGAACTGGAAGTTGACCTGCTTCATTTGGCGTACGTATCATTCTACTTCAGACAATAATATATTTCAATTGCTGATTTTTTAGAATATATGAGATGGTTAGCACGTGTCAATCTTTCGGTAGCAGAAACAAAATACCATATATATATATATATATAAGAATCATATATACGCACGAATTCAAATGCCATCAACAGCCATCTGTTAATTCAGATGAAGTATTTTTCTCAAACATAGGTAATACAATCACAATGGCAGCTACTTGCAGGCAAAAACAAATAAAAGCTCTGAATTCAAATATAAACCAATACACTAAAACCACAATAAAACGTACTCCAATTGCCTAGTAATTTTTGCTCCTTCACCAACGATCCCTCAAACAATGTGTTCTATTGAATAAACTCCGCATAAAGGTCAATTGTTTAGCTACTCACTAGCATCAAATTTGAGAGCTGCTCTAGCCATGGCTACAGCTCCTTCGTAAGTGTGATTACCTCCGATAAAGCCACTCATATGTACAAAAACACAGCCAGGAATTCCAGATTCCTTGGATAATTCATCATCTCTCAAACCCCTCCAAGGCAATGGAAGAGGCTTCCGGCTCTCCAATTTATCTGGTGATACTGCAACCACTTGCACCCGCCATGTTTTGCTCCTATCATCCTAAAATACAGGAACTCTACAATTAGGGGATTAGAAGACCAATGATGTAGAATCAGGATAATGGATATGCAAGTCCTTGACATACTGAAGTCACCATATAAACTTTAAATTAACACATCAAATCTAGTCTCCAATGCTCCCAATAACATTTGTTCCAATGCAATGATAAAAGATCGCCGTTCCAATTTTTCCAACTTTGGTAGTTCAACGCTTGACATACAGCGATTTTGGACTTGTACTACTAAGTACTTTTAAGGAACTAGACAAGAAAAAGGCTGACCTAGCTAAGTGAAACAAAGCACTTGTTTTCTGAATTGACTATCTCAAGTCACTATTATTGATGGGTGTGTAATCAAACATGCACAGGTAAATTGGACAAGCAGATCATTTAATGCATCACGATGTACGTATTTTAAGTGTAGCGTGAACATTCACACGTGCAAAAATAGCAGAGAAGATAAGAGTTTCCTTCAGACTTTAGTAGAGCAAAGGGAAGCATGGATATGGACGTTTCATAGCTGCTTACAGAAAATCAATAAAACAAAAAACTCCGATAAGAGTTATGTTAGCTCCTTCTACTGCATAGACTACAGGTTTAACTTGGAAATCCTTCTACTAGAATTCCACTACAACATAACAATAGTTTCTTTAGAATCATCATACCTGGTAAAGAATGTACGTAATAGGAGGATCAATTTTCAGTTTCTCTTCCAGCTCAAACAAATGAAGTTTCCACTGAAAAGAAATCAAATGATAAATAAGGCATAATGACACCCATTGTGTTTGAAGCAAAAAAGACTATTCAGCTTATAATGATATTCATAAACTCCTTTCAAATTTTGAAGTTCTATACTATGAATGCGACACATTCACATAACCACATCTGCAATCCTTCAGCTTGAAATTGATTAAAGATAATTAGCAAGCATGTTAAAAGAACCCCAAGTAACAGAAACAGAACTCAATAATGGATCATGAAAGCAGCAGGGTAACAGATAGAGTCCTCGTGTTAGTAAAAATGAAACAGCAATTTGAAGATGATTCGAAGATAACAAACCTCATAAGAACACTTATTAAGCAAGACAATGGAATATAAAAAAGCCAAAAAAAGGAAAAAAAAAAGAAAAGAAAAAAAATAAAACATTATGAATCTCTCAGACAAGTAACACTGCAGCTAAGTAATTAAATTCTATACTAACTGGGCAAAATCTGTTCAAAACCATGATTTCTCCACTGGGATCAACTTCTTTCCTTGAAGATAGACACTCAGTGACTATAGACCTTGCAGGCAACCATGATTTGGCATGGAAAAATGAACGCTCTGAAAGCAATATGAAGAGATGGATGTCATACAAAATTGTTAAAAATGAGCCTCCTGCTATGAGAAGTAGCGAGAAAGGAGTTTTGTTTATGATAGTGGAAATCAAAATCAAACCTCCAAGAATTCACTGCCTGTTAGCATCATTGCCTTTTCAAATGCTGCATTTTCCTTCTCAGCAGATTGATCAGGGTCTGTCCAGTCCAAATTAAGGCGCCCTACTCTTGAAGATAGGTGTGTGTTGTTGACATACTTTGGCGGCTGATCTGTCTCATATTGGTTGATACCGTTGTCAATAGCATCTACTGCCCGTTACAAACCATGACCTCTTTAATGAGCATAGCTACATATACATACGCCAAACTATTAACATATTTCTACTAATAGCAAGCCATCTGTTACGTCTGCTATATCATTCGCAAGTTAATATCTCGGAATTCCTCACGCATGTGTTATGCATGTCTATAGCCATTCAGAAACTAAAAGGATGTTGACAACGGTAAAGGGGCGTGTAAACTTGATTTAACCACTGGATTTTCATTTTCTCCCCTCTCACAATAATAACAAACAAATAAAAACAGATGGTATGATATAAACATACGTGGCCAACCTCTTGGGAAGTATTGACTGAACTAACTGTCTCTTGTGGTTTGACAATTAGACATGACTCTCGTATCTGAGCCTTAATGCTCAACCACCCAAGTTTCAGAACAGAAAAAAAAGGAAAAAAAAGGAAATAATAAATTAGATGTTTAGAAGTTAATAGATAATTATTTATTAAGGCTCGGGAAGCAGTTGGTCTCAGTAGACTCCTTACACAAAGTTCTGCTAGTTTATTAATGAGAACTAGCAATTGCCTCTTCTTGTTGATTTTTGACATGCATGTACACTATTCTGATGTGGTGATTCTTCATCCTATCCTTATCTTAGGTTGGGTACTATGAAACTCCTATGAGAAGGACAAAAGGAGCAGACACAAATAACAATAAGGCGTGTTTTGTCAAATATAGATACGCTGATTCCTGTAAATTCCATCAAAATGCATTCGCAGAATCACAGTATATACCTCGATGAAGCTTTTGTATATGGCCATGTACAGAAGCTGCACATCTTCATGTTTCTCATCAAGCTGAAGCTCTTCGCAATAATTTCACCAAAATGCTGCAGTTAAACCATAGTAAATATGCAGTCTAAGATTCTAAATGCACACACGAAGTCAAAGAGGTATCAAACTTAACGTCTCAAAACCCTTCATTTATGGAAATAAAAATGATAATCAGTTTAAGATTATTATTTGAAAGGATCAAACTTAAGTAGGAGAGTACAAATACCTTATATATAAGCCCTGCACTGCTGAGCTTGGTATTAAATCCATGTCCAAACACCTCAGTGAAGCCTTTTTGGTGATGATCATAGCATTCACGGCTAGGATCATAAATTCCCCAACATCAAGCACAGCATCCAGTGTATCAAGCAGCTACAGAAAAACTCGTGTCAGTTACCACCAAGATATCATCCAACCATAGAAATCAGCAGCATAAACACAGGAACAAATCATTTACACAAATATCCAACAAACAAGAAACATCATCGAAGACAGGATGCTTTTTCACAAATGTTCTGACAGAGGAACATATAGAAAGAACAAGTGATTTTAAGTAGCCTGTCCATAGACTCGTCACATTTTGTACAGTTCAGTTACAGTTCGCTCCAACAGTCGCTCCTTGGTCAGTCCTTAGTGTAATAAAGGTAGAAATAAATGCGATTCATGCTATCTGGAGAGTTATTAGGTGAATCAACTTCCGAAGTATCCAGAAAGAGCAATGATAAAATGATCCAAATATTATGCTCACCAAATGTTCGATTAAAGAACGCACCAGTAAGAGTAGAAATCCTCCGAAATTTACTTGTGGATCGCGGGTACGGACAACATCAGCGCCGGAGAATTTGGAGGTTAGACGGATCATGAAGCAGCCAAGGGCCTCGTCGCAGTGGAAGCTCCCATTGTGGGTGCCAACGCGTTTCTGTGAGGCCGTTGACGGAGAGGTCGCCGTCGAGAAACTCGCTACCGCCGCATCCATCGCCATTACCGAGAAGCACGAAGAGGAGACAAAGGAGCAGTGTCTTAGCCACAGCGTCGCGAGCGGGCTCAGTGACAAGAATCGCAGCGGAAGCTTCCTGCCAGCACGGCTTTACCGCCACCGCCTTCTTAAATGAAAGTTTTTGGGCTGAGCTAGTTATGGGTTGCAACTCGGCATCCCAAAAGAGAACGAAACACGGGCATTGGCCGGATAAAATAACGGACTGGACTGGTCGATCTGGATTCTGGACGTTGCAGGACGTATAGTAAGGCGGTCCTGTTCTGCGAATTATCCTTGTTCATGACTTGAATACCAGTGTTTTCACCCTTTTATGCCCACAAAGATATTATATATTTCGAGTACATTAAGAATCATACACCACTAGAATTTATGTCATGAAGTGCAGGGTTTTTTTGTCATAAAAGTAACATGAGGCATCTAAATATATATATAACTAGGTGATAAAAGCCGATATACCACGTGACATTTACTCTTATTCTAAAAAAATCATATGACATCTGTATTAATCGATAGGAAAAATCATACAATTTATTTAAAAACTATAAAAGATCAAATACTATAAATAATTAATTAATTAAAATAATTAGTTATAAAATATCTAAATACAAATATAAATTTGTATAAAAGTAATTGTATTATATAATAAATATATTATATATTATATATTATTTTTTTAAAATAAAATAAACTTTACTATATACAAAAATTCTTAATACATATACCATTTAACGTCACTTCTTAAATAATTTTGTATACGGCATGTAATTTTTTTTCTTACTCTAATAATATGTTACGAATAAAATATAATATTTTAATAAAAATAATATTTGTATAAAATTAAATATAAAAAATATAGGAAAATAAAATTTTCAACATCATTATTTATATATATACGACTATATATATGACTTGCAATCGTGAATTGTACGGTGCAAAACTAGTATATATGAAGTTGAACTCTTATAACTATGTATGATTCTCATTATCTTCTGATTTGTTTCTTTCTCCCAAATCAGTAAGAACAAAACTGTGGTGGGTACTGGGTACCCTCCGACCAAGCTCAGTTTCTCTTTTTTTTTAAAGAAAAAAAAAAAAAAAGGAAAAAAAGGGAACCACTTGATTCTGTGATCAAGATGCATCTCTCATCTTATGATTAACACCTTTGATATTCCATAATCCAGTTATACTTGTATTTGGAACATATAGAACATCAACTGAGACTGACTTGAGTTAACAACATATCTGTATGATTATGAGAGTTGTTTGGACTTGGGCTGCCCAATGAGGCTCTAAATGTGATTTATGGACAACAAATGAGGTAAAATTTGCCGTTGGCTCTGTTGCAAATCCAGAATTGAGGTGCTCAGTTTTATGGAATAACAAAATTTCTTCTAGTCCTCAAAGGTTTTATCATTGATGACATAATATACTCTTTTTTTTGAAGATTCAGATATTTTTCTATGCTAAGACTTTGGCTGTAGCTGTCTTCGACGAGACTCGATTAGAAAATTACTCCCAATTCAAAAATAGAAAGTATCCATCGTATACGAGGGACACATATGCGTGTTAATAGTATATTGATATACTCTCTCTCTCTCTTCTCTCTCTCTCTAGTATTTTTCTTTTTATATAGTCATGGGATAATTTCCCTGACCACTCTTTAGCTTTAAGATAACAACCACAACTCTAGAATATAGATATCAATGAGTCAACTGGCACCAACAGATTTCTAAATCTATTGAAAATTTTACAGTAAACAGACAAAAAAAAAAAAAGAAAAAATCCCACCTTTTGCCTGAATTATATTCGACCATCATCAATATCTATCATAATGCTAGATGAAAAATTCTTCAGCTTTTTTCCTTATATAGAAAACAACATAAATGAAATTATCTCTCTTTAGTCTTTGCCATAGAAAATATTTTCGCTCAAGTTCATAATATTCATGTACTTTTCACACGCAAATTTATCAGAATTATGGAAACAGACCCTTTAAAGTTATTTTTTAAGTTATGATTTGGTTATGGTTGAACACACGACATAATTAAATCAGCATTAAATATGTTGCATATATTTTGGCAAAAAAGATAAAATATGTTGCATATATAAAAACCATTGCTCAAAATAGTTGAACTATACTTGCTAATATCTGCTTTGAAAATAACAATTGTTTAAGCGGCTCTTTATCTTTAAACATGTTACCATCTTTAATCACTAAAGCACATCTTTCGCCTATGGACGAAGCTGCCGCATTCAAATTCCATTAGGGGCTGTTTACTTCGCGTGGAACTGATGGATCTCGCGGAACTCAGAACTCAGAACACAGTTTTACTGTTTACTTCACCGCGCGAACTCGCGGAACTCAGTTCTGAGTTCCGCGAGTATATATGAAAATAAATTCACCCACTTCGCAGGTTTGAGTTGCGAAGTGGGTGAACTCAGCGTCCCCCGGGTCTCAGTTCACGTCTCGCGTTCTCGTGATTTCTCGTGATTTTAGATCTCCGAGCTCTAATCTCCGATCAACTTCCACCCCTCCCCCAACCCCGCCGACTCTCGTTGCCGGTGAGGTTGACGACGGCACAGAGCGGTTGAGAGTGCCGATTTTTGGAGATTTCAGATCTAGCCCTAAAACTGTTCAGCTATGAAGATTCAACCGTGAGCAAAATCCTCTCCATCGTCTTTGTAGAAGAATCGAGTTCCAACGATCTCTTGCCACCAATTATAAATTAAATTAAGCAATCAAAGGGCAAGAGTGTGTTTCCTTCTTCGGCCAAGGTTCATCTCCTTCCTCCTCTCTCTCTCTCTCTCTCTCTCTCTCTCTCTCTCTCTGCAAAACTTAATTTAATTTTATTTTTGAATGTTCTTTGGGTAGATCCAGGATCTTCATATGTATACAAGCTCAAATCTTGATAGATTTAGTTTTTAGGTAACTTGATTAAATTTATAGTAACTTGATTAGATCCTCCTTGCCCTTGGCTGATCCTTTTGCTTGATTAGATTCTCTTTGCTCTTTGGTTCTAGGTTGAGATCTGAGTAGGATTTCAAGGCAGAGTGTTGGTATTTGGATATGGATTTTGTTGTTCCTGTATACTGCTCTTGGTATTTGGTTGTTCTTGCTATGTTTGCTAGCTTCGTTTTGGAGCATATTGTTGTTATTGCTGCTAGTGGTGATGCTAGATATATAAGGGTGATGGTTGATGTTATTCTTATTGATTAGTTGCTGCTGATGGTTGATGTTATTTTTATTGATTAGTGGTTTTTGAGTTTGAAATGGTGGATATCAATGATGTTATTATTGCTACAGATGATTACTGGTTGATTAGAGATACAGGTGGTATTGAACTTGGAATGTGCTGACAGTGAGCTTTTTAGTGAGTTGTGATGGTTTGTGATGATTTTGGTGGCAATTGTGTTGGCAGTGAATTTTGCCGGTGCCGGCAATAAGTTTTGTAGTGAGATGTGGTGGTTGTGAGTTTGGCAGTTGTGCTAGCAGTGAGTTAGGTGGTGCTGACTTTGAGTTGTGCTAGTTGTGAGTTTGGAATGGCTGTGATTTTGGCAATGGTTGTGTTGGAGATATGCACATGCTAACTGTTTAGAATGTGTGTTGAAGAACATGTACATACCGGCTATTTTGTCTATGTATATGCTGGCCTTGGTTACTTGTGCTGGTTGTACTATTTATGCTGGCTGTGAGTATTTCCGCCGACTGGTAGAGGAACCCTTGGTGCTGTGGGTATACTGGCTATGGCTATCTATGCTGGATGTGAGTACTTATGCAGGCTATTAGTATTTTTGCTGGCTTGTGGAGTACTTATGCTGGCTATTGAGTACATTTCGAACATCGAGTACTTATATTGCAATTACATAAATGCCCGATGATTACCTCTTTGCTCAAAATTGTATGAGGGCGTATGTTTCAGATATTGCACTATACTATCATTTTCAACACAAGTACTGTATATAGATATATATCCACTCCAGAAGCCAGCATAATACTCAATTACTTTTTTATATTGCATTGAGTGTTGGAATCTAACTTGTTCCCGCTATATTAGTGTTGGAGCATAACTGGTTCCCATTCGAAATGTTAAATTAATCCGATGATGCGCTCTGAGCATAGCATTGAGGGTTCGACAGTATTAATCAAATAATCTATATTGCACGAGGATGTTGGAATCTAATTTGTTCCCTTTATATCATTGTTGGAGTATATCTGGTTCCTATTCGAAATGTTAAAAAAAAAAGCCCAATGATGCTTGTTGATAATAGCACTGAGGGTTCGAGGGTTACATAATCAAATAATTAATACTCCGGAATAGTATCGTATTGTAATTTACATAACATTATTTTTTTAACCCTTTGTTTTTTTAGACAGAGTTCGATGGATGAAAGAAGATATTGTCAACGGCTGGAATACTTATACAATTTGTAATAAATGTATTTTTTTTCCTTGTTTTGTTATGAATCATGTATATGTAATAAGAAACCTCTTGTAAATTTTTTATTCAATACAAAGTCATTGTATTTCATACTTTGTGCTTAAATTTTAGAATATTATCTCTCATTATTTTTTGTGTTCAATAATATAAAATATATTGAATATATATAATATAATATATATGATCTAATATATGATTTAATATATATATATATATAAATTATAAGATATAATATATAAATTTAAATATATTTTTACATCTAAGTTCACTTCTAACACCATGTAAATAATAAAACCGTCTTCCAGCTTCATTTTCAATCCCAAGTAAACAGAGAAACTGTCTTCCAGCCCTCACTTCACAATTCCAAGTAAACAAAGAAACTCAAAACACCACTTCTCAGCCACTTCTCAGTTCTCACAGTTCACTCACTTCTCACTTCTCACTTCTCACTTCTCACTCTTCCGCGTGAAGTAAACAGCCCCTTAGTGTCAGTAAACATTGGCCTGAAAGGACTACCATTTCATTTAGTTTTCAATCAAAATATATAGTAGAAATCGAACTTGACGGTTAGATATCCAAAAAATATATATACAAAATAAACTCCCATCCATGTTCATCATAGTGATGTCATTTGTTGGATGTCCTAAATTGTAAAGCATGAAAGTCGAGTCAGACCGTGGAATAAATAAGCGCCGCATTTTATTCAATAGATTGTTTATTTGTAATTTCTCCTATCACTTTAGAAAGAAAAATCAGGTAAAATAATGTTTTTTTTTTCCTTACTTTCGCCTGGTCATCCTATCCTTTTCAGTATCAGGAAAATTTCTTATTAGAAAATGAAACTATTTTTGCTTTTTATATCTTAGCTGAAAGTTTTTTACAAGTGTATGTGCGTTGGCCATGGACTGACCCTAGTAGTGGAATGATCCATGCTGCTTTTTTCTAAAAATAATTGAGGATAAACCCATCCTACTATTGATTTTTTTTAAAAAGAAGAGTAAAGAAATATAACTAGATGAGATAAACCCATACGATTCATCAGAAATTTATAATAATTATGATATAATCTAAATTATATATATTCACTCTATGTACTTCAATATAGAGTAGAATGTGTGGTTCGTACTATGTTAAGTACCATCAGACCTCTGATGAACATGATGATTGTTCTCTTAAAAAGGCCTGATTAACTAAAAAGGAATGATGGGTGCACTGACAGATACAAGAGCCATTTCTTTGAGGTTATGGAACAAATTTATGTCCATAGCGGGCTCATATTTGAACGATCATCGAAAAAAAAAAAAACTTACAAATTACACTAGTCGATTTTTGCCAACTATGAAATTTGAATTTATTGCTATGGACAAGTCGAAATTCCGTGTTATTTTTTTATGAAATATGTAAAATATATATAATTTTTATATTTTTGTAAAATTCTACTTGGAATCGGTCTATTTTCGTATAATCGTCTAACAGATAAATTTACGTGTGGCACTGTCCTATTTTTCACCAATCGATAAGTCTCAATCTTCGATCTGAACATATTCAAAGGTCATATAATCATTCACGAATTGTATAGGGGATAAATATTTTTACACTTTTATAGATGACATTTACGAAATTTAAATCTAATTTTTATTTTATAATACAGAAAATTTAGCTCTCCGTCATACACATCGTTAAAGGTTGGACTGAGCGATATTGGTAATGTGACTAGGTCATTTGTGGATTGTCACTAAAATAGCAGTTAGATGGATTAAATTTACGTTTGGTTTATTTCAACGTCATCCTCCCGACTTTCTAAACCGTATTGATTTGTCATTGGAACAAATAATTAATTATATTTTAATAATATATGTAAGTAGTACTGTTGTTAGTAGTAGGTCCACTTTTTGCAGACTTTGGAACGGCGTACCCAAACAATTAAGCCCGAATAATTATGTACACTTTTTTTTTCTCAACAAAAGATGAGAATCACGTTAAAGGCCTTTATCTAAATCATTCGACCGTCATTAACATTAGCTCAACCCCTTTCTAAAAATATTTATATTTTATATTTTTATAATTTAAAATTATATTTTTATGTTCCTAATATCAAAGCGATTCAGCGTGCACGATTTAAATTATAATCAGGAACATGGAGCTATCTATGAATAGGATTCTTAATTTCTTATGGCTTAATGCAAAGAAGTTAAATGGCACAAAAAAACGGTTGCCTTCATGTCATCCTGGCCATTGGAAACTGATCGCGCGATTCGCGACCGAGTTGAGTTGCAACGCTTTCGACGATGATGTGGATGAGTTAGAGTGCGAAGAAAGAGGTCGGGTCAAGAGGGGAACAAAATATCGTAGCATGGAAAACCCCGGGATGTCCTCCGAGGTGAAAAATCACGTGCCGGCGATTCAAGATCGCCCGCGTCTGAGCTGATATTACGTGGGGTTAAAATGCTTACAAGTTCTCTCTCTCTCTCCCTAGTGGTTACAGACGAATCAAGGTAGAAATGTCCAACCCATTATTAGGTCTCCCCTCCCTCTTATTTATAGTCGAGGTTTCCGAGCTCGGACGGTCAGGATGAGACGGCTTCTGCGGCTCGGATTGATCCACGTCGACACTAGCTCCTGTCACTTCTCGCCGTCATTCCCCCCGTCTGTCATAAATGCGATTTGTCGGCTATGGTTCGTAGGTCGTAGCGCTGTGGCTGTCGCGTCCGCTGCTAGTTGCACTCGATGGCGCCGGTCGTAGTCGGCGTCTCTGACACACGTATTGAATGCAAGCATTAAGTGGTCTTTAATGCGGTAGGTGCTGTCGGGGTCGACCTCGGTCCGTTGACGACCTCGGTCTCGGTCGGCCGAGGTCGGGTCTTGGGTGTCAAAGGGCTTCCCTCCGTCTTCGCGTGAAACCTAGATAACCGGGATCAGCCGAGCTAGGTTGCTTCCTTACATGCCGAGGTCGACCTCGGCTCCAATCCGAGCTCTGCCTCGGTCCGTCGACGCCGACCTCCGGGTCCAGAGGTCACCTCCCCATTATGTCCTGACTTACGCATATCCGGTGGTCGCGAGGTCGGCTGAGCCTCCGGGGTCGTCACGTGTCCGTGCTAAATTCCAGGCGGTATCAGTTGCCCCCCGATGGTCGAGCCGAGGTCGTCCTGACCGAGCTTCGGGTCGTCCGTCGGCCTTTCAGTATGCCTGGTCACCTCAACCCGTAACAGTAGCTCGGCTATTTCGAAAAGCGTGATGAGCTCCACTGCGCGCGAATTTTCCCGCGCGAAGTCAAGACATGCGGAGGAAGCTAAAAGCGCTGACGGGGTACAGCCGGTTTACCAGTGGGTGGACGCTCCACGTGTTGGCATTGGGGCGAGCCAAGGGCGCGTGGCGGGCATCTCTTGGATCCTCGTTGTTTCGCCGTTTCCCGAGGTGAGAACGGTTGATATTTGCCGCAGCCTCGCCTCGAGTACCGCACTCTGTCACCTAACACTCGCCTTCTACCTACCCCCGCGATTTTCGAACTCCCTCGTTCCCGTCCGATCTGCCGTCGTCTTCTCCGGCTCCGGCCATCTTCCTCTGGTGTTTTCCTCCCTCTTCTCAACTCCCTGACTCGTTGTCGACCCTTTTCTCTCCCGGACTCGCCTTCCATGTCTCCTCCGCGTCTCGGTACTCGGCGTGCCCGCCTGATCGAGTCGCCAGAGCGGGAGGATTCTGTTCCTCCCCAACGGCAGCGGCCGCGACGGCACCTTCCACCTCTCCTCATCCGGCGGTACCTCCTGTTGCCGTCGGACATTCGTCTCCCCCTTGTCCTCCGCCGGCGGCGCCTCAAGCTGCCCCTGACGAGGTCGTTTCCTCCGTCAGCGCCCGAGTCCTCGACCAATGGGGTTCCAAGCTTGGATGGGGCCCCGAAGTCCGAGCTCGTCCGCCGCTCCCTCATGAGCGCATGACTTCGGTTCTCGACGGGGAGTTCGCCATGATACACGACCACCTACGTCTCGGCCTCCAGCTTCCCCTTGATCCTTTTTTTGTTTCTCTTTTCAAGGCCTATGGCCTTCTCCCCGCCCAGTTTGTACCGAATACGTTCTCTATGGCCACAGGCTTCTTGTACATCTGTGCCCAGCAGAAAATCTTTCCCTCCCTTGATCTATGGAGGTGCATCTTCGACACACTCGAGTCGCCGCACTCGGCCGGGTGGTATTACATCCGAGGTCGGAGCGGGCGCACCAAGGCAATAAAGATGCTTAGGATGCCCCAGTATGCGGCAGGAGACGATCTGGATGCTGCTCTGACAAAGTTCCTGGCCTTTACGGGGGAGGTGAACGTCGGGAGTCCCCCGGCCGACATGTTGGACACTATCTCGGCTCATCTTGCTTTTCACCGAGGTATGTCCTCGCTTCTCTTAACTGCATTGCGTTGCTTTTCGCTGCCCACCTGACCGAAGTTCGCCTCTTCGTATCAGAGGGTTTGCAGCTGGCTCAACGAGACCTCCCTCTCCGTCCGGCCGCCACGGCCCCCAAGAAAAGAGCGCGCAAAGGCGGGGTCGAAAACGGCAACGAAGGCGGGATCTTCTCGTCCGGCTACCCGGGCCAAGGAGAAGACGACAAGGCAGAAGGGGCAAGGATCGTCCGCACCTCGTCTGGAGGAGTACTTCGAGCCGCTAGCCACCGAGCCTCCGGAGGAAGCGCCGTTGGCCGACGTCGTTGTTGAAGAAGAGTGGGAGCCAGAGGCGTCTCCCCCCGTTGCCCCTACTGTGCCCGAAGAGCCTCATGTCTTCGAGTGCGAGGTGCCGAGCTCTGCCGCACCCGAGGTACCTCCTCAGGCCGAAGCCGAAGAGGTCTCATCAGAGTCCTCGCGTTCCAGGTCGCAATCGTCGCCGCGGCCTTTACGGACCCCGGGCCCGGCACGCGGGATGGCGGCGATGCTAAGGGCTAGGGCTGCCCCTCGTACCACCCAGAGGTCCGATGATGTGGTCGAGGTGAGTCCTCCCCTTCGAGTAACCCCCATCTCTTCCCTTCCCCCTCCTGCTGTTGTTGAGCTCCTCCCGAAGTCCACGAGGTCGAGAGGGAACAGGGGAGCGACCTGCCCGCCGAGGCGCCCGCAGCTCCCCCCGCTCCCGAGGTCACCGAATCCGACGCGACTCCGCAGGCGGGAGCAGGAGAGGCCTCGGGGCGCAAGCGTGCCGCTGAGCAGCTCTCCGCCGAACCCGTGTCGAAGAGGGCTACAGCGGCGGAGAAAGGAAAAGGTCCTGCTGAGCCCGAGCTCACTGAAGCGCGGACCGTCGCTGACATCTCTCGGGGTCGGCCAGCTGAGGACATATATCGGCCCGACTGGAGTCTACGGAGGTCGGGTTCGTGCCTCGACGATTACGGCGGCTCAACCGAGTTCTGCCAAAGGGGGCCTCTGCCATTCGACCAAGACGAAGTGGACCAGGTTGGTGATAGGGAGCTGGCGTCCCAGCTGATGGCCTCCACCTATACGGTTAGTATCTGACCTTGTTATTTCGAGTGTTTTCCCGCTTTTATCCCTTCTCCTTTTTTTTAACTCCATGAGTCTTCTTATTGGCTCTTGAACAGCAAATGGTGTTAAGCTCGGCCTTTTACCGACGCTTCTTCTGGCGGACCACGCCCCATGACCCTTCCGTTTATTCGTTGGAGAGGAAGGTGAGGGAGCTCCAGGAGGAGCTTGAAGTAGTGAAGGGTGACCGGGATGCTCGAGGCAGTCGGAGGAGCTCGCCCGTGCAGCGGTGGAACAACTCCTGGCGCGGCAGGAGGTTGAGCTTCGTCAGAAGGACCTGCAAAACGCTCGGCTAGAGGCGGATCTGGCGGCGGCTCGGTCAACTTGACTAGGGAGAGGGTGGCCGCGGCGGAACAGGTAGCCGAAGCTCGCGCTGTAGCCGAAGCCCACCGAGTGGCTGCCGAAGCTTCGGAGAAAGCTCGGGAAGATGCTGAGGGGGAAGCAGCTAAAGCCACCGAGGCTGCCCGGTCCGCCGAATCCGAGGCGGAGAAAGCCAAGGAGACCGCCCGCTCTGCTGAAGCTGAGGTCGCCCGTCTCAAGGAGGCCCTCTCGGGGAAGGACGCCGAGCTATCGGGGCGGGAACTCGGGCCGTTCAGGAGTACAAGGCTTCAGCCGAGTACCAGGAGGCGCTTCAATGTTATGCTGTTGACTGGGTTGTGGACTGCACGACCGAGTGTCGCCGCCGAGTTCAAGAGCACTTCGGGGTTGCCGAGCTCCCGTTCTTGCACGAGACCGTCGTGGCGGAGGCTGTCGAGGAGACCCGCCTGAGAACAGCTCGACCTTCTGCTCTCCATTCCCCCGAGCGAATCCTGGCGATCGCCGACCTCCGACCTAAGCATCAGCGCCAGCGTCCTTTTCTTTTTGTGAAAAGACTTCTTTCTCTTTTTTTTTTTTTTTTTTTTTTTTTTGCTTTCCCCGGGGTTGTCCGGGGCACAGTCTTTGTAAACAACATTTGGAATATATAAAGTTTTTTGCCAAAGTTTTGTCTTTGCTCTCTTTTTTTGTATGCTTTTCAGCCGCTTGTGCACCTTATCTTCCCCACGCCCCACCTCCCCCTGGTTCGGCCTTGGTTATTTACAAAATCCATGGTCGAATCATTGAGGCGTGGTTAAGGGGTTTAGCCCAGGTCGCGTTCCCCCATTTCGAGCTCGGAGCTCTAAAGGACCGAGGTCGCAGCGTTTGGGAAGCGCGCCTCGGGGTTTCCTGGCCCGCGTACCCTCACTCAGTCCCGTCTCTTGTGGGAGGCTAAGACCAAAGCGTTTAGGTCGCCACCCAGATATTTGCCCCAGCGTCGATCTCTCTACCTCGGACTTGTCTCTTGGAGGAGGCTAAGTCCGTGGTATTTTGAGGGTCGATCTATCTACCTCGGACTCGTCTCTTGGAGGAGGCTAAGTCCGTGGTATTTTGAGGGTAGGTCGCTGCACTGAGTTTCTTGGTCCGTGTTCCCCCACCTCGGCCTCAGTCATCCTGAGATGCCGTAGCCGAGGTGTTTGGGGCCACCACCCATTTTTGTTCTCAAAGGTGAAGAAATTTGAAAAGGCAAAGATTTTAGGAAAAAGACTTTCATTACCTTCTCTGTAGTATTTACACTTCTGTCGGCCTTTTGGGTCGACGTATACAAAAGCGTTGAACAAAGGAAAAAAATTGGCCGAGGCTACTACTGGTAGTAGCGCCTCAGGTTGGAGACGTGCCACGTTCGAGGAACACTCGACCCATCTAAGTGGGCAAGGACGTATGCTCCTTTCCCAGCGACCTTGTCGATCTTGTATGGTCCTTCCCAGTTTGGTCCGAGCTTGTTGGTTGGTGTCTGAATCTTCCGAAGTACCAGATCGCCAATCTTGAAGGCCCGGTGCTTTACTCTATCATTGTAATGCTGGGATGTCCGTTGTTTGTAGGCTTCGGCTCTTATGTAGGCGACCTCCCTCTTCTCATCAAGAAGGTCAAGGTCGCTGAGACGTTTCTCAGCGTTGCTGAGTTCGTCGTAGTATTCCAGTCGTAGGGAAGGCTCGCCAATCTCTACTGGAATCACTGCCTCGGTGCCATATGTCAGGCTGAAGGGGGTCTCTCCTGTTGCCGTGCGGTGTGTGGTTCGGTAAGCCCAGAGGACGCTTGGCAAAATGTCGACCCAGGTACCTGCAGCTCCTTCCAGTCTCTTCCGAAGCCCTTCTAGAATGGTTCGGTTGGCATTCTCAGCAAGTCCGTTGGCTTGCGGATGATACACCGAGGTGAAGCGATGTGTTATGTGAAGGTTGCTGCAGAATTCCTCCACCTCGGGGCTTTCGAACTGCCTTCCGTTGTCACTGACGATGGCTTTGGGGATGCCGAAGCGGCTGACTATAGATTTCTCCAAGAACTTCTGGACAGCTCGGCCGAGATTGTTGCGGTAGGCTCGGCCTCTATCCATTTGGTGAAGTAGTCCACCGCGACAATGAGAAACCTTTGTTGGCGGATGGCGGTTGGTAGAGGTCCGAGGATGTCGATCCCCCATTGAGCAAAAGGCCAAGGGGAGATGATGTTGCTGATGAGCTCGGCCGGGAGGTGGGATACCTTGGCGTTGAATTGGCATTTCTCGCATCGGCGTACATAGGCCTCTGCGTCGGCAAGGATGGTCGGCCAATAGTATCCCTGTCTGAAGACTTTCTGCGCCAGCGTCCGAGCTCCGACATGGTTTGAACAGAGACCTTCATGGATTTCCTCGAGGAGCCGAGGCGCGACGTCGGGCCCTACGCATTTAAGGTAGGGTGCTGAATAAGCTCTTCGGTACAGATGGTCGCCGATAATGACGAAGCGCGTGGCCTTCCTCTTCAGCTTCTCAGCTTCCTTTTTGTCTTCCGGTAGGTCGCCCGAGTCGAGGTAACGGAGTATGGGGGTCATCCAATTCTCCGCGACATCCAGCATCAGGACTTCAGTGTCGTCGATTGCAGGGAAAGGAAGCTCTTCCAGCAGGATCGTGGCCGGCGTCCCCCAGCTGCTGCCGGACGCTAGCTTGGATAGGCATCGGCTTCAGAGTTCTCTTCCCGAGGTATATGTCGGACCTCGAATGTGGCGAAGTGGGGCCGCAACTGATTGATCTTCCGAAGGTAGGCAGCCATGGTGTCGTCTCGGGCTTCGAAGCTCCCGCCGACTTGTTCAGCCACCAATTTTGAGTCGGTGTAGGCGCGGAGGTTCCTCACTCCAGGCGGGGCCAGGCTGACCCCTGCCAGGAGGGCTTCATATTCAGCAACATTATTGGAGGCTGGGAAGTTGAGCCTTAGTGCGTACTCGAGCCGAGCCCCGCCTGGGCTCGTGAGTATCACACCGGCGCCGCTTCCTTCCGAAGTCGACGATCCGTCAGAGTAAAGGGACCAGCATTGATCGTCAGAGATTACGTCGGAGGCTTCAGATCGCTCTTCAGGGACTTGCACCGGCGTCGTCATCTCACGACAAGTCAGCCAAGGCTTGGGACTTGATTGCAGGGCGAGGTCGGTAGTTGATGTCGAATTCGGAGAGCTCCACCGCCCATTTTGTTAGCCGACCCGAAACTTCCGGCTTGGCGAGAATTGTCTTGAGGGGTTGGTCCGTCAGCACATGGATGGAGTGTGCTTGGAAGTAGGGTCGCAGACGTCGAGCCGTGATCACGAGGGCATAGGACAACTTCTCCGCCGAGGTGTAACGGGTCTCAACGTCCTTCAATACCCGGCTGACGTAGTATATCGGCTGTTGTTTTCCATCATCCTCACGCACCAAGACCGAGCTAATAGCTCTTGCCGACACCCCCAGGTATAGGCATAAATCTTCTCCTTGCTTCGGGCTCGCCAACAGCGGTGGCTCGGTCAGAAAAGTCTTCAACTTCTGGAAGGCCGTCTGCAATCATCGTCCCAGTTGATCTTCTTCGTCGCTCCTCTCAGGGTTCGGAGAAAAGGCGCACATCGGTCACCAGAGCGAGAGATGAAGCGACCAAGGGCAGTGACTCGTCCCGCCAATCTTCGTATGTCGGTGACGTTCTCAGGCTCGGGCATCTCCAGGATTGCCTTGATCTTGTCAGGGTTCGCCTCGATGCCGCGCGGAGTCACCATATGTCCCAGGAACTTGCCCGCTGAGACTCCGAACGCGCATTTCTCCGGGTTCAGCCGCATATGGTACTTCTTCATCAATTCGAAGGCAGCTCGGAGGTCGGCAGCGTGATCCTCCTTCTTCTTGCTTTTGACGAGGATGTCGTCCACATATGCTTCGACCGTGTTCCCTAGGAGAGGTTTGAAGACGACGTCTATGCCCCTTTGGAAGGTGGACGCTGCATTCTTCAACCCGAAAGGCATGACGGTGTAACAAAAAGTGCCGTAGTCGGTGATGAAGCTCGTTTTCTCCTCGTCGCCTGGGTGCATCTTCACCTGGTTGTATCCCGAGAAGGCGTCCATGAAGCTGAGGAGCTCATGGCCCGCGGTTGCGTCGACGAGGTGGTCGATCCGAGGCAGGGGATAGCTGTCCTTCGGGCAGGCTTTGTTGAGGTCGGTGAAGTCAATGCACATCCGCCATTTGCCCGAGGCCTTCTTCACCAAGACGACGTTGGCTAGCCACTCCGGGTATCTGACCTCCCTTACGAAACCGGCCGACAGCAGCTTGTCGAGCTCGGCCTTGATAGCTCGGCTACGCTCCGGAGCAAAACATCTCTTCTTCTGCTTCACGGGCCTGTGGTTGGGGTCGATATTGAGCTGGTGTACCACAACCTCGGGATCTAATCCTGGCATATCAGATGGAGACCAGGCGAAGAGCTCAGCGTTCTCCCTCAGGCATTTTACCACCTCGTCAAACTCGGAGCCGGCCAGCTTCTCCCCCACTTGAAGGTGCTTGTCGGGCCTGGATGACGTCGGGTCGAGAGGCACCTTCAAGGTTAGCTCTGCCGGGCCACTGATCTTGGTGTCTTCTTCCTTACAGTCGAGGGTTCGACCAACCTTCCTTCCTCCGGAGGCTTTTCTTGTAGCATCGCCGACACCTCGGATCTCGCCGACACCTCGTGGCGTTTTGAATTTGGCGCGCTGGTGTGGGATGGAGACCACCAGCTGGAGTGCCTTGATTCCCGGCCTTCCCAAGATAATGTTGTAGCCGAGGCCATGCTGACAGTGAAGGTCACCATCTTCGTCTGTAGGAGGCTCCGCCGATGGTCACCGGCAGAGAATTGTTCCGAGCGAGTGGAGGTCAGGTCCGCCGAGGCCATAGAGGTTGGTGGTGTCGGGGGTCAAATCTTCTTCTGATAATCCCATCCTCACTAGGGCGTCATAGAAGAGAACATTGGAGGATGCCCCAGTGTCGATCATAATTCTCTTGACCTCACGGTTGGCGATGATCATCGAAACTATCAGCGTCGTCATCTGGCGATTCGACTGGGACTAGCTCGGCGTCGGTGAAGGTGATATCGAATCTGGCCGAGCCTGTCCGGTCGCCGTGACTGAGCTGGAGGACCTCGGTAGTTGCAGAGCTCGCCCTACTTCTTTTCCGCGAGGCTTTTCCCGAGCTTGAACCTCCAGCCAGAAACAAGATGGGTTCAGCTCGGGCCTCTTGATGCTGAGGCTCGTTCCCCCTTCTGGCTTCGTTTCGCTGGGCTTCGGCCCTTTGGTTCGGCCTCGAGATATGAACTCCTGCAGCTCGCCATCTCGGGCCATGCGCTCAAGGATATCCTTGAGCTGAATGCAGGCGTTTGTTTTGTGTCCGTGAGTCCGGTGGTAATCACAGTACTTCGACCGGTCACGTTTGTTTGCCGGTGTCGACATCGGGCGAGGTTCCGGGAGGCGCTGCCTTCGTTCGACTATCGCCAAGATCTCCTTCATCGGCGTAGTGAACTGTGTATAGTTCCTGTACTTCGGTTCCGGAGCAGTCCTCCCCACGTCGCTCTTCGTCTTGGTCGCCCGTGAAGTTGCCTGGGCTTCTTGCCGAGGACGTTTCTGTCCACCGGTAAGCTCGGCTTCACGCTCCTCCGCCTCCATGGCCAGCCGTACTTTCTCATATGCCTTCGTGAGGGTATCTGGGGGGTTGGTGTGGAAGTCATACAGCAGCTGCCGATGTCTGACTCCGCGTTTGAGAGCCATGAGGGCGAAGTTAGGCTCGACATCCCTCATGGTTCGCTGCTCGTCGCAGAAACGCCTGAAGAAGGACTTGACACTCTCCCCTTCCTTCTGGACTATGTTGAGGAGGCTATCGGCCTCTTTCGGGAACTCCGAGCTTGCGAAAGAAGCGAGTCTGGAAAGCCTCGACCAGGTTCGACCAGCAGTTGACCGACCCGGGGCGCAGGCCGGTGAACCAGGTTTGTGCTGGCCCTTCAAGCGTGAGTGGGAAGGTCTGACAGTAGGTCGCCTCGCTGCAGTTCATGAACTTCATGGCCATCATGAAGCAGGAGACGTGTGCTTGAGGGGATGTCTTCCCATCGTACTTCGAGATCTTGGGGGGCTTGTAATTCCGCGGCAGGGGCGCGTCCTGTATGTCGTCTGAGAATGGCGAATTCGGGTCTCTCCCGAAGGCCACCATAGGCAAGTGCGTCGATCGGTGTCTCTCGGTGACAGCCTTCTTGTGCCGATCTCCGTCCGACGCGGGATCGTGCCTTGGAATTAACTTCGTTTTCCTCTCCCTCTGACGACCCTTCCGTGGAAGCCCTGGCGGAAGGTCGGTTGCTCCTCCGGGCTGCACCTTGCACCGGGGGAGGCTGAACTACTGCTGGTTCTTTCCCCTTATCCGGTCGAGCTCCGCGGTTCACCTGGCGGCTTTGAGCTCGGTGGGGGCCGAGCCTGCTGAAGGCAGACTCGCGCTGACTTGGGGCGGGATCCGCTGCTACTTGTCGTCGTTCCGCGGGTAGCTCGGTTGTTCTGGGGCGAGCTGGTACCCGCGGGGCTTCTTGGTTGGCGAAGAGCGCCTGGAGCTCCTCCCTCATGATAGCACGCACTGTGTCATATGTCAGTGGTTGTTCGGCTGCGGGTGGTCTTGAGCATTCGGGCGCTCCCGCAGAGGCATGGTCTTGCGATCTTCGGTCTCGGCTAGCTGCGGCCGAGGCTTCTCGGGTTGCTCTCTTCGGAGCCATCGTCGTCGACGTTGGTCAGAAATGCGGTGTTTCCCACGGACGGCGCCAATTGATCGCGCGATTCGCGACCGAGTTGAGTTGCAACGCTTTCGACGATGACGTGGATGAGTTAGAGTGCGAGAAAGAGGTCGGGAAGAGGGAACAAAGTATCGTAGCGTGGAAAACCCCGGGATGTCCTCCGAGGTGAAAAACCACGTGCCGGCGACTAAAGATCGCCGCGTCTGAGCTGATATTACGTGGGGTTAAAATGTTTACAAGTTCTCTCTCTCTCTCTCCTAGTGGTTACAGACGAATCAAGGTAGAAATGTCCAACCCCTATTAGGTCTCCCCTCTATTTATAGTCGAGGCCGAGCTCGGACGGTCAGGATGAAGACGGCTTCTGCGGCTCGGATTGATCCACGTCGACACTAGCTCCTGTCACTTCTCGCCGTCATTCCCCCCGTCTGTCATAAATGCGATTTGTCGGCTATGGTTTGTAGGTCGTAGCTCTGTGGCTGTCGTCCGCTGCTAGTTGCACTCGATGGCGCCGGTCGTAGTCGGCGTCTCTGACACACGTATTGAATACAAACATTAAGTGGTCTTTAATGCGGTAGGTGCTGTCGGGGTCGACCTCGGTCTCGGTCGGCCGAGGTCGGGTCTCGGGTGTCAAAGGGCTTCCCTCCGTCTTCGCGTGAAACCTAGATAACCGGGGTCAGCCGAGCTAGGTTACTCCTCATGCCGAGGTCGACCTCGGCTCCAATCCGAGCTCTGCCTCGGTCCGTCGACGCCGACCTCCGGGTCCAGAGGTCACCTCCCCATTATGTCATGACTTACGCATATCCGGTGGTCGCGAAGTCAGCTGAGCCTCCGGGGTCGTCACGTGTCCGTGTTAAATTCTAGGCGGTATCAGAAACGATTGCACTCATTGGGTCAAAATGGGCGGTAGTGATTCGATCGTTTGCATCTCTATCCATAAATGATCCATTATTTTGGGCAATGCGAATGCTTAAATTATATTGAATGATGGTCGCATCTGGGACGCAATCAAGTCGGGCAGGCCGCTTGAGAGTTGAGACCACGAATATCTAATTTTCTAATTATTTCTTTTTTGGGTCAAATTTTCTAATTAAAATTTAGCCCTACCTCATCTAACTCTTGAAGCTCTCCATTATGTAGCTACTCATGAGCGGTAAAACGGTAATTTACCGAGACAGGGGAATTGTTATTTCAAGGTAAATGATAACACTTATTAAACAGTCATTGGAGTCGGACGTAGCGGATCCTCTCCGTTAGAGACTTTTAAAATACTTTTTGTTAAATGGCAGATATTATACAATATAATCTAACGATTTAAAATAAAATGATCATTTTTTTAAAAAATTAACATGGTGAAATCTATAGTACGGGCGCATGCTTTTAGGAATCTTAAACTCATAAAAAATCTCACGTTCAATTCTGACCGATATATTTTAAAATTCGAGTTCAGATTTTCTATAAACATGATCCGAGTTGAACTTAATTTTAGTTAAATATTTTTTGTAATTAAGCTTGACTTTGGTTAAATTTTAAAGTTGATTGAACCTGCGGATAAATGGATAATAAAAGAAAACAAAAAGAACTTGTATTTAATTGAACTATTATCAGAGTAAGAAATACTTTTGGAGGAAAATAAATTAAACATAATTTAATTATATCAAACATAATAGAGATAATTACGTATCAGCCCTCCTATTTTGGGGTGCGCAAATCAGTCCCCTGAAACGTATTTTCGGGGGGCTGATTTGTAAAAAAAAAAAACAAATCAACCTCCGAAAATGCGTTTTCGGAGGCTAATTTGCGCAAATTTAAAAAACGAGGGGAAAGCTCCAACTAATATCAAATTCGTTAATACCGATGGAAACAGGCCCTAACAATTCATTGATGCTTAAATTTATGGCATTTGCGTTGTTGGGAGGGGTCAGACCTGTCTGTATCGACATAATCGAAGCGAATAGTACCACCAAATAGCTTATAGTTATATATATAATATATATATATATATATATATATATATATATATATATATATATAAAATAGCTCAATGTTTTATTAGCTTTGAAGTTCGTAAGTTTATAAATTGGTCAGTACTGGCCAATATTGATCGGTATTTAATTGGACTCTATATTTGATTAGTGACAGACTATAATGTTAGTTAGGAAGCATTCATCCATAAGTACTAGTCAGACCTTATATTATCTACGTGGGAATTTAGATAATAATATATTCAATTTACCATGGTATTGCTACATATTTTGTTGTAAA